>JAJHZJ010000809.1:132690-216926 GCA_023548195.1 Bettongia penicillata ogilbyi | reverse complement strand
TCTCCTCCCTGTCTCCCTCCTCAGATGTTCCAACACTTTTTCTATTCTTGCTGGAAGGCAACATTTCTCCTACAGCACCTGGGTATTGCAGTGGATAGAGCACTGGGTCTGGACTCAGAAAGACTTGAGTTCAAATCCCACCTTACTGAGTTGCTAGCCGTATGATCTTACACAAGTCACTTAATATCTATAAAATGAGGTTACTGGCATCTACCTCACAAAATCCTTGTGAGGACAGAATGAGATAGATAATATATTTTTTTAAAGTAACTAGCATACTACCTGGCACACAGTGGATAATTAATAAATACTTGTTTTCTTTCTCCCTTCCGAGGATCCAAACACCATTCTTACTTCCATAGGGTAAACCTTGCAAGATAAACAAGAAGAAGCAAAAGCTGAAGTGTTTCATGGACAAGGGTTAACCAAGGAGACTAAAGCTGCAAGAAACTGTGAGCTATTCTCAAATTGCAACGAGTTCTTCCACAGTGCAAATTTACACTGGATGTGAAAAGTGCAAGCGACCTGCGGGGCACCCAATAAAGTGCAAATTTACACTGGGCCTGAAAAAAATAAACTCCAAACCACCAGGCATAACATGATGAAATCTGTTTCTTAATAACAAGTCACTGAATTACGATTCCTTTGTATATGACTCTGTTAAATTATGTTAAAGGATTTTTTTGGGAGATGGGTACTTCAAACTGTGATTTTGTCAACGACTCAAATTGTCTCTAGCGTGGTAGAGTGGACACAACACTAGCTCTGGAGTCAGGAGTCCTAGTGTGAATAACTACCTTGAACATGACTTTTGTGCCTTTGGGTCTCGTTGAACCTGACTGAGTCTCAATTATCTCATCTATAAAATGAAGTTAAACAATGGATTCTAAAGTTCCTCCCAGCTCTGTGAGTTCTGGACCCCAAGGTTGACATTTTTTCCACTAGGACATGTTACTTCTCTCAGTTCACAGTATGAACTAATTTAACCTAGAAAGAGAATGGACTCTTTATTACATAATGAGGCAAAATAAAACAAAACGGTTGAATTATCTTTCTCTTTCCCAAAGACACACAAAATATAGTTTCCCCAAGCATGTAGCAAGAAGCAGGGGAAGGCAGTGGAGAGAATAAAGCTATTGGACCAGTTTGTATTTTAACTCAGAGGCCACGGAGGACCACTGAAGGTTTTTTTGAGTAACTAGTGGGAAATTTTCACACCCAGGGTGAGTGAGACAGATAAGCTGGGGAAGTGGAGTGGGAGTGAGGACAAATTTGAGAGTTCAGCATTTTTCCATTACAACATCGTAAGATAAAAGATCCCTGAATGACAGCATACGAAAAAATAGAACATAATAGCATAAGTGATAAATATAGGTCTGAATTTCTGTATTTCTTAAATCACTCCTAAACGCTACAGATATTATATTTAAGCTCAAAGAAAGATGAGATAAATTCTAAATATAACTTCCATTCATTTCAGTTGCCCTATTTTATACATTTTGTAATATATGTAATTGAGTTAAAGTCTTTCACAGAGTCTTTCATCTTCTTCAAGAGGTTTAATCTTTTTCTTTTTTTATTCTTAATATAAATTTATTTATTTGACTTTTTGCATTCATCTTCACAAAATTTTGGGTTCCAAACTTTCTCCCCATTTCTCACCTTCCGCCACCCCAATACACAGAGTATTTTAATTTTCCCTATCACCAATCTGCCCTTTCTTCGATCATCCCTCCCTTCTATTGTCCCCATCTTCTCTTTTGTCCTGAAGGGTCAGATGACTTTCTATTCCCCATTGACTGTATTGCTTATTTCCTAGTAGCAAGAACAATACTAAACAGTTGTTCCTAAAACTTTGAGTTCCAAATTCTCCCCATCCCTCCCTCCCCACCTGTTCCCGATGGGAAGGCAGACAATTCAATATAGGCCATATCCGTGTAGTTTTTCAAATGACTTCGATAATAGTCGTGTTGTGTAAGACTAACTATATTTCCCTCCATCCTGTTCTGCCCCGCATTTTTTCTATTCTGTCTTTTGATCCTGTCCCTCCCAGAGTGTTGACTTCAAATTGTTCCCTGTTCCCATTGCCCTCCCTTCCATCATCCCCCCCACCCTGCTTTTCTCCTCATTCCCCACTTTCCTGTATTGGAAGACAGCTTTTCATACCAAAACGAGTGTGCATTTTATTCCTTCCTTAAATCGAATGTGATGAGGGTAAACTTGTTTTTTTCTCAGCTCTCCTCTTTTTCACTCCACTAAAAAGTCTCCCGCTTGGCTCTTGAATGAGATATAATTTACCCCGTTCCATTCCATCCTCTCTCCTCCCACTACATTTCTCTCTCACTATTTACCTTAATTTCTTTTAAGATATGGTCCCATCTTATTCAATTCACTCTGTGCTCTCTGTCTCTGTGTGTGCGTCCATATGTGTATGTGTGTGCGCACACATGTGTACATGTGTATGTGCGTGTGTGTGTATGTGTGTGTGTAGTCCCACCAACTACCCCGATACTTAAAAATTTTAAGAGTTACAAATATTGTCTTTCCATGTAGGAATGTAAACAGTTCACCTTTGGTAAGTCCCTTATGACTTCTCTTTGCTGTTTGCTTTTTCATGGTTCTTCTCATTCTTGTGTTTGAAAGTCAAATTTTCTGTTCATCTCTGGTCTTTTCATCAAGAATGCTTGGAAGTCTTCTATTTCATTGAAAGACCATATTTTCCCCTGAAGTATTATACTCAGTTTTGCTGGGTAGGTGATTTTTGGTTTGTGTCCTAGTTCCTTCAACTTCTGGAATATCCTATTCCATGCCCCTTGATCCCCTAATGTAGAAGCTGCTATATCTTGAGTTATCCTCATTGTATTTCCACAATACTGGAATTATTTCTTTCTAGCTTCTTACAATATTTTCTCCTTGACCTGGTAATGCTGGAATTTGGCCACAATGTTCCTAGGAGTTTCTCTTTTTGGATCTCTTTCAGGTGGTGATCAATGGATTCTTTCAATACTTATTTTGACCTCTGGTTATAGAATGTCAGGGCAGTTTTCCTCGATAATTTCATGGAAGATGATGTCTAGGTTCTTTCTGTGATCATGACTTTCATGTAGTCCCATAATTTTTAAATTGTCTCTCCTGGATCTATTTTCCTGCTCAGTTGTTTTTCCAATGAGATATTTCATATTATCTTCCATTTTTTCATTCTTTTGATTTTCTTTTGTGATTTCTTGGTTTCTCAGAAAGTCATTAGCCTCCACCTATTCCATTCTAGTTTTCAGAGAACTATTTTCTCCAGTGAGCTTTTGAACTTCTTTTTCCATTTGGGTAATTCTGCTTTTGAAAGCATTCTTCTCCTCATTGGCTTTTTGAACCTCGTTTGGCAATTGAGTTAGCCTATTTTTCAAGGTGTTATTTTCTTCAGCATTTTTTGGGTCTCCTTTACCAAGGTATTGACCCGTTTTTCATGCTTTTCTTGCATCTCTCTCATTTCTCTTCCCAGTTTTTCCTCCACCTGTCTAACTTGATTTTCAAAATCCTTTTTGAGCTGTTCCATGGCCTGAGTCCATTGGATATTTATTTCGGATGTTTGGGATACAGAGGCCTTAGCTTCTATGTCTTTCCCTGAGGGTAAGCATTGTACTTCCTCATCAGAAAGGAAAGATGGAAACATCCGTTCCCCAAGAAAGTAGCCTTCTATGGTCTTATTTTTCTTCCCTTTTCTGGGCATTTTCCCAGCCAGTTACTTGACTTCTGAGATTCCTCTCCACCCCTGCCAAGATCTGCCCAGCTAGTGCTTGGGGTCTGAGATTCAAATGCTGCTCCCCAGCCTCAGGGCTTTCAGCAGCGGGTGTGGCTGCTATTCAATGTGAGCTTCAGTTCTGGTGCTCAGGTGGGGGCAGGGTCGCCTCCCAGGCTCAGTTGCCTCAAGGAGCTTATGGGGAGATCTTCAGTTATGGATCTGAGGTCCTGCCTGCTCTGGGGGCCCCTGGCTGCCGCTTCCTCCCGCTGTTGCCTCTGCCGCTGCCTCCCGAGGGTGCTTGAGTTACGGAAACACCCCTCTCCCCTCTCGTCTAGCCCAAAAGTTTTCTTACTGACCTGTAGTGCCTGTGGGTGGAGGGACCTTCGCAACCACCAGAGTTTCCATCCCTGAACCCTGCTTGGATCTGCTCCTCTCGGGACCTCGCAGCCAGGGCAGGGCATGGGTGGGCTCTGCTGTCCCGTGTGTGATGGGCGTTTGGGGTCAGTTTTTCAGGTCTCTCTGGAATGGAAATCTCCTCCAATGCGTTGCTTCGCGGCTTGCAGTGCTCCAGAATTTGTGGGGAGTTCTCCTCACAGGAAATTTATGGTCTGTGGGTTCGGAGCTAGCATACATGAGTCTTTCTACTCCGCCATCTTGGCTCCTCCCCCCTTCAACAGGTTTTTTGATACTGGCAGGTCCAAGCATTGAACGAAAGTAGTCCTAATATTGTAGGAAAACTACCCTACAACGTTAATCCTGGCCCATAATCCCCCAGAAAAGAATAATCTATAAGGATTATAGGAAAGAAAAACCAATAGCCACATGACAACCATATTCCCTATGACTAATTTAAAAAGAAATTTTCTTAATGTGTAAACTAAATTCACTCAGACTTAAAACATTTAATCTAAAGTATATTCAAAAGTTAATTTATCTCTCCCTATGGTTAAAGTACTGAGTAACAAATGCTAAACCATTTTTCTTAGAACTTTGCTTGTATTTTCTGAGAGAATGCTACTAATTTAATATTTTGTTAACATAATGTACGAGAATGCTACCAATGATATTTTTATGAGTAAATAAGTACTGCTTTCTACAACAGAAATCTTTCTGACATGTAGCCACCCTTTCTTCCTACCTCTATCCTTGGGATGTGAAAAGCAGCTCACGAGTGACTGCAAAGTCTATTTTGTTTTAAAAAACGACAGGTTGGTCTCCATAGCCAATTTATATCTATATTCTAAAGGGAGGAAAAACATCTTAGCTTAAACAAAAAAAGGTTTTGGATCTTCATGAATTTTTTTTAATCACAAAATATATTGTTGTATTTGCCTAAAAGAATAAAAATCTGTTGATCCCTAATTTTTTGCTGTGCTGTTGTGCAAAAAGGCACTAAAAAAGTAACTATCAGAATAGGACATTTCTTAGAACCTGAGTGGTTAAGGATAACTTTCTATGAGTACTAATGGACTGGATGTGACCAAAATGTGTGTGTTTCCTCAGTTATAACGTATCAAAAGAACTACAAAGAGCCCAGGGTTTTTGCATGTAGTAGGTACCTAACAGCACAGCTTACAATGGGTAAGTAGCAGTCTGACACACAGGCACTTAATAAATACATATTAAATGTATGACAAGGACACAATAAATATTTGTTGAATCATTTAATCAGATGCCTATAATTCAGGGAATAACCAGTCTCAACTACTCATAAGGCGATCTTCCTAAGTTAAAATCCCGCACCCTGGACACAATGTTCAACTGTTTTTTACTCAGAGATACATATTGTGAATCTACCCTAAGAATAAATCGTTTTTTATCCCTTGTTAATCAAAGGTCATATGTCATATGGAATCCTGACCTAATAAAAGCAGCAAAAAAAGAAAAAATGTGTTCATTGATATAAAGTTCAATGCTAAGAAAATTAACATTATTCTTAAGTAATAAAAATCCTCTTCCATTTTAGATTCCTATAGCAATATTTTTTGTGAAAATTATTGTCATATGATTAAAGTAACGATTCAAGAAAAATAAATTTGTTGGTTTATGTTATTGACCATATTTAGAAAAGCAGCTATTTACCAGTGAGAAAACTTATCTGTGAAAACACCCAGTTTAAGCCTGCTGAGAACATTGTTTTCTTTCCATACTTGGCCATGCCAGCTACAATTTAGTAATAGAAAATATAATTCCAATTTTAAACTGCCTTTCTAATAGTGTCCTTATTTAACACAGAACTTTAAAATTGCTTGATTCTTTTTGTAAACGTTTTAAAATACCTTCAAATTTATAATAAACTTTAAAAAAAGAGGTACTGGTGAGTGGATCCAAGATGGCAGGGTAGAAAGATGAACTTGCTCTAATTCTTCCCTCCATAACCCATAAAATTCCTGTAAAATCTGACAGTAAACAAATTCTAGAGCAGCAAAAGCCACACAATGACAGAGTGAAAAAGATTTCCAGCCCAAGAGAGCCTGGAAGACCAACAGGAAGGGTCCATCTCTCAGGAGTAAGAGCAGAACACAACTCAGCCTTGGTCATGTGGCACAGCATAGACAGAAATTGAGAAGGCTTCAGGACATGGAATCATGGGAAGTAGCTGCGTTTCCCATATTCCTCAACCCACAAAAAACAAAGACAGTTTCAAAGGTCAGTAGGAAAGTTCTTTCACCTGAATGAGAGAGGAGCGTAGTCTGACTCCAGTCCCAGCCCCAGGGTGGCAGCAGCACCCAATGTGGGAGCCCTTGGCCTACAGACCAAAAGGATTCAAACAAATGATCGGGGTCTCAGCCCTGAGTGGTAGTCCTGGAGTGGGGAGAAGCACTAGTGCTGGAGTGGTAGAGCTGGTGGTGCCTGTGGAGAGGGAAACCTGCTCACAGTTGCAAGGCAGAGAAAAGTGCTTATGGTCTGTCAACAGATCAGATCTGGGAACTTAAAGGTCCCTAGAGATATCTCAGAGAACAGCTACACAAAACCTCTGAAGCATAGGGTAATATACCCTCCACTTGACAAAGGAATCAAAAGTCAAGTAACTGGCTGAGAAAATGCCCGAAAAAGGGGGAAAATGACTATAGATGATTACTTCCTTGATGAGAAGTTATTTTCTTCCATCCTTTTGGATGAGGAGGAACAAAGCATCCCATCAGAGGAAGACATCGAAATAAAGACTTCAACATCTTAAACCTCCAAGAAACTATGCAATGGGCTCAGGCTGTGGAAGAACTCAAAAAGGATTTTGAAAATCAAGTAAGAGAGGTGGAGGAAAAATTCGGAAGAGAAATGAGAGTGATGCAAGAAAATCATGAAAAGAGTCACCAGCCTGCTAAAGGAGACCCAAAAAAATGCTGAAGAAAATAACACCTTTAAAAATGGAATAACCTAAATGGAAGAAGAGGTTCAAAAAGTCAATGAGGAGAAGAAGGCTTTAGCAAGAAGAATTTGCCAAATGGAAAAGGAGGTTCAAAAGCCAATTCATTGAACAAAATAATTCTTTAAAAAAGAGAATCAAGTTCAGGGAAGCTAATGCCTATGAGATAAACCAAGCAGTTAGAAAATAAAACCAAAAGTTTGAAAAAAATAGAAGATAATGTCAAACATCTCTCATAGGAAAAACAACTGACCTGGAAAATAGATCCAGGAGAGAAAATTTAAAAATTACGGGACTACCTCAAAGCTATGATCAAAAAAAAGGGCCTAGATATTATCTTCCATGAAATTATCAAGGAAAATTGCCCTGATGTTCTAGAACCAGAGGGCAAAATAAATATTGAAAAAAATCCCTCTATCACCTCCCGAAAGAGACCCAAAAAGAGAAACTCCTAGGAATATTGTGGTCAAATTTCAGAGTTCCCAGGTCAATGAGAAAATCCTGCAAGCAGCTAGAAAGAAACAATTCAAGTATTGTGGAAATACAGTCAGGATAACACAGGACCTTGCAGCTTCTTCATTAAGGGATGGAAGGCTTGGAATAGGATATTCCAGAAGTCAAAAGAACTGGGATTAAAACCAAGAATCAACTACCTAGTAAAACTGTAATACTTTATATGAGTATAATACTTAAAAGGAATTCTAGAGGACTTTCAAGTATTCATAATGAAAAGACCATAGCTGAATAGAAAATTTGACTCTCAAGTACAAGAGTTAAGAAAAACATCAAAAGGTAATGAGGGAAAAGAAGGCTTATGAAACTCATTAAAACTGATCTATTTACATTCCTACAGGGAAAGACCTTTTTTCAGTACTGGAGTAGTTAGAGAGAATATATATGTAGGTACGTATATGTATGCATATATGTGTGTATTATTACTCAGAAGAACTAGGAAGGGTAGGTAGATAGAACAGCAGGCCCAAGCTGGAGTCACCTATAGGGTGAACAGAAGAGCCTAACTGGAGGAATGAAGTGTTGTTAAGAGTTAAAAAGAAAACAAGTTGTGGCCATTGGAACTATCTTTGAATAGGAACGGGCAAATTTAGAAACTTCTTGGGGTAATGGCGGGAGTGTCTTGGAGGCAGTTTATAACTGCTGGTCAGAGCAAGGTAGGGTTCCAGAGTTTCCTGGGGTTGACACAAGTCATCAATAGACCTTTAAGGGACAATGCATCACAAAAACAATAATTAGTACAGTCATTAAACATCTGGATTATGAGGAAACCTCCAAGATCACCCTAGACCAGTCCCCTTCTTTCATATATGAGGAAAATGTGACCAAGAAAGGTAACCTGACCTGCTCATAGACAAAGAGGGAGTTAAAGTTTATCTACTAAAAAGAGTTGAGTAATGACAGTATGGAAAATCTTCAATCTCCACATCCAATATCTGGTAGAGTACCATGGTGACATCAGTCAAGAACCCTTGGTTTTATAACCACATCCAACTATTGTGTAAGCTTATGCAAGTACAACATTCTCTGAACCTGAGTTTCTTCTATAAAATAGAAGTGACAATACCAGTAGTGAGTTCCTCAAAATGATATTGAGAGGCTCAAGTAAGATAATGCATGGGGAGAGTTTCACAAACATCAGACTATCATAAATATCAGATATCATTATTACGTTGCATTACCTTCCCAATTAATGATGCATAATGTCTATGCTTTTAGACTATGAACAGAAATATTGCTACACAATCTATGTCACAACGTAATCTAGCAAACCACTAATGTCAAAATGAGTTAGTTTTGGATCTTAACCAGCCAATTTCAACATTAGGTACAATTGCTGTCTTGAGAATTTGAGAAGTCAGAAAGTTCATGTTTGTTTAATTAGATTTATTAGACAGCGGTTAGTGTTATTATTAGGCAAATAAGGTACAGGATAGGAACTTCCTTAGGATTTTATATAGTTTTACTTAATGTCCATCTTAGCAGGCTGATCTTGACATTAAGCAAATCTTCATTTTAAGCATAATGAATATAAGTCATCATCCCACATGGTGTCTAGTTTCTCCTCTGACTGCAAGTCCTCATCATAGGTTATTTGAATATAATCTCTGAAAATCGATTCTATAAGTTAGAATTGATATTATGGCTGAATTCAAATTCCAAGTCTCAAAAGTGAGGATGCTAATTCAGAATTGGATAAAAGGCAATTTGACCTTATCCAGACTTCCCAGGAGTAGGTGGTCAAAGCCTTCTTTTTTTTTATAATGATAAAGAAAGCAGCCTTATTACATTCCTTTCTAATTTTAATGGCTATTTATTTACTTTTAGTTTTCAACATCAATTTCCACAAAATTTTGAGTTCCAAATTTTCTCCCCATCTCTTGCTTCCCCCAACCTCAAGACATCGTGCATTCTGATTACTCCTTCCCTCATTATTTCCTCCCTTCTATCACACTGCTCCCTTCCCTTATCCTCATCTTCTCTCTTTTCTTGTATGGCAAAATAGATTTCTTTACTGCATTACCTCTATTTCTTATTTCTCAGTTGTATGCAAAAACAATTCTCAGCATTCGTTCCTAAAACTTTCAGTTCCAATTTCTCTCCCTTTCTCCCTCCCCACCCATCCCTAGTGAGAAGGTTAGCAATTCAATATGGGTTTTATGTATGTAGTTTTGCAAAAGACTTCCATAATAGTCGTATTGTGTAAGACCAACTGAATTTTCCTCCATTCTGTCCTACCCCATTTATTCTATTCTCTGTTCTGACTTTGTCCTTCCCCAAAAGTGTTTACTTCTAATTAATCCCTCTTCCCACGTGCCCTTCTTTCTATCACCCCAACCCCACTTGTCCACTTCTTTCCTACTTTCTTTTATTGTAAAATAGATTTTCATACCAAATTGTGTATGTCATTCCCTCCTTGAGTCAAATGTGAAGAGAGTAAGTTTCACTTTTTCCCTCTAACCTCCTCCACTTTCTCTTCCATTGAAAAAGCTTTTTCGAAGATGGCAGAGTAGAAAGACACACGTAGACTAGTTCTTCCCCCATAGTCCATGAAATACCTGTAAAGAAAGACTCTCAACAAATTCTAGAGCAACAGAAGCCACAGAACAACGGAGTGGAGGAGGTTTCCAGACCAGAGTGACCTGAAAGCCCACTGGAAAAGGTCTGTCACACCAGACGAGGAGCAGAACCCAGCCCAGCCTTGGCTGCAGCGTGGTGGCAAGAGAAGGACTCTACTAGGCCTCGAGGGCAGAATCTCCAGGGGCAGTAGCTATGAGTTGCAGATCCCTCAACTCACACCTGTCACAGGTCAGTGAGAGGGTTTTTTCAGCTGGCTAAAAAGGGGGCAGGGTCTTACATAGCTCCGGCCTCAAGTGGAAGGAGAGGCCATATTGGGTGGCAGCGGCTCCCACAGCAAACTACATGCATTGTTGGATTGTAGAGACCCTGGGGGCACTGAGCAGCTGATTGTTACCTTAGCCTTGGGTGGTAGCCCTGTCCCCACCTAACGGTCCTGAAGGAATTGAGCAACTGATCTTTTTCTCACACTGAATGGTTGGCCTGCTCCCACCAAAAGCCCCTGGGGAAATTGAGCAGCTTATCTGAATCTCAGCCCCCAGTGCTGGCTTGGTGAAACTGGAGGCCAAGTGGCTATGGAGATGAAACTCTATTACTCACAGATTCTGGGCACAAAAGTTTCTTGTTGCTCCCAAACCAGTGCACAGGCTTGATTGTGCCACCTTGGAGGAACTGAGATCTAACAGATCCTCAGAGTATACCCTACTCTTGAAAAAGGACCAGAAAGACAAAGTAACTGGTTGGGAAAATGCCCAAAAAAGGAAAAAAAATAAGACTATATAAAGTTGCTTTCTTGATGAACAGATATCTTCTACCATTTTTTCGGATGAAGAAGAACAATGCTTACCGTCAGGGAAAGACATAAAAGTCAAGGCTTCCATATCCCAAACATCCATAATAAATTTCCAATTGTCTCAGGCCATGCAAAAGCTCAAAAAGGATTTTGAAAGTGAAGTAAGAAAGTTGGAGGAAAAAATGGGAAGAGAGATGCAAGAAAATCATGAAAAGTAAGTCAACAACTTGCTAAAGGAGACCAAAAAAGGGCTGAAGAAAATAAGACCTTTAAAAATAGGCTAACTCAAATGGCAAAGAGTTCTAAAAAGCCAATAAGGAGAAGAATGCTTTAAAAAGCAGAATTAGTCAAATGAAAACGTGGTTCAAAAACTCACTGAAGAAAGTAGCTCTTTAAAAATTAGAATGGAGCAGATGGAAGTTAATGACTTTTTAAGAAGCCAAGAAATTACAAAATAAAACCAAAAGAATGAAAAAAATAGAAGATAATGTGAACTATCTCATTGGAAACAAAGCTGTCCTGGAAAATACATCCAAGAGAGACAATTTAAAAATTATGGGACTACCTCAAAGCCATGATCACAAAAAGAGCCTAGACATCATCTTTCATGAAATTGTCAAGGAAAACTGCCCTGATATTCTAGAACCATGGGCAAAATAAATATTGAAAGAATCCACAGTTTACCTTCTAAACGAGATCCGAAAAGAGACACTCCTAGGAATATTGTAGCCAAATTCCAGAGTTCTCAGGTCAAGTAAAAAAATATTGCAAGCAGCTAGAAAGAAAGGATTTGAGTATTGTGGAAATACAGTCAGGATAACACAAGATATAGCAGCTTCTACATTAAGGGATCAAAGGGCTTGAATTTGATATTCCAGAAGACAAATGAACAGGATTAAAACCAGGAATCAACCTACCCAGCAAACCTGAGTATAACACTTCAGGGAAAAATGGTCATTCAATGAAACAGAGGATTTTCAAGAATTCTTGATGAAAAGACCAGAACTAAATAGAAAATTTGACTTTCAAACACAGGAATCAAGAGAAGCATGAAAAGGGAAACAAGAAAGAGAGAAGTTGGAGCTCAAAGTATTAGGAGCAAATGTTGAGAAAAATTTTCCCATACAGTTAGGAAATAAGAAGTATAAGTAATGGCGTATAAAAATCTATCTTGCCCTAAAAGGAAGGAGAGAACATGGGGATAATGGAAGGGAGGGATGTTGTAGAAGGCAGGGTATTTTGAGGGAAGGGGTAACCAGAATGCAAGGCATTATGGGGTGCTGGGAGGGGAGAGATGGGGAGAAAATTTGGAACTCAAAATTTGTAGAAATGAATATTGAAAATTAAAAATAAATAAACATTAAAAACGTTCATTTGTAAAACCTTTGTGTTCCAAATTCTCTCCCTTCCTCCCTCCTCAACTCCCTTCATTGAGAAGGCAAACAATTCTATATAGATTGTACATGTTTTGTCATGCAAAACATATCCATAATAGTCATGTTGTGAAAGAAATCATAGACAAGGAGAAAAGCTCAAGAAAAATACACGAAGTTAATAAAAAATAAGTAAGCTTCAGTCCGCATTCAGACACCATCGTTTCTTTCTTTGGGAATGGATAGCTCTTTTTTTAATAAAAATTTATTTATTTAACTTTTTACATTCATTTTCACAAAATTTTGGGTTCCAAATTTTCTCCCCCTTTATTCCCTCCCCCCACCCCAATACACCTAGCAATCTAATTTTCCCTATCTCCAATCTGCCTTCTCTTCTATCCTCCCTCTCTTCTCTTGTCCCCATCTTTTCTTTTGTCCTGTAGGACCAGATGACTTTCTATTCCTCATTAATGGTATGTCTTCTTTCCTAGTAGCAACAACAATACTAAACAGTTGTTCCTAAAACTTTGAGTTCCAAATTCTCCCCATCCCTCCCTCCCCACCCATTCCCTTTGGGAAGGCAGGCAATACAATATGGGCCCTATCTGTGTAGTTTTGCAAATGAATTCCATAATAGTCGTGTTGTGTAAGACTAACTGAATTACCCTCCATCCTATCCTGTCCCTCATTGTTTCTATTCTGTCTTTGGATACTGTCCCTCCCCGAGTGTTGTCTTCAAATTGCTCCCTCCTCCCATTGCCCTCCCTTTCATCATCCCCCCCTTGCTTATCTCCTTCTCCCCCACTTTCCTGTACTGTAAGATAGGTTTTCATACCAAAATGAGTGTGCATTTTATTCCTTCCTTTAGTCAAATGTGATGAAGGTAAATTTCTTGTTTTTTTTTCTTCTCAGCTCTCCTCTTTTTTCCTCCATTAAAAAGTCTCCTGCTTACCTCTTAAATGACATATAATTTACCCCATTCCATTTCACCCTCTTTCCTCTCCCTAGCTTTCTCTATCACCATTTACCTTAATTTCTTTTAAGATATGGTCCCATCCTATTCAATTCACTCTGTGCTCTCTGCCTCTATATGTGCGTGCATGTGTATATGTGTGTGTGTGCTTGTACACGTGTACGTGTGTGTGTATGTATGTATGTGTGTGATCCCACCAACTACCCAGATACTGAAAAGTTTTAAGAGTTACAAATATTGTCTTTCCGTGTAGGAATGTAAACAGTTCACTTTTGGTAAGTCCCTTGTGACTTCTCTTTGCTGTTTACTTTTTCATGCTTCTTCTCAATCTTGTGTTTGCAAGTCAAATTTTCTTTTCAGCTCTGGTCTTTTCATCAAGAATGTTTAAAAGTCCTCTGTTTCATTGAAAGACATATTTTCCCCTGAACTATTATACTCAGTTTTGCTGGGTAGGTGATTCTTGGTTTGAGTCCTAGTTCCTTTGACTTCTGGAATATCCTATTCCATGCCATTCGATCCCTTAATGT
The DNA here is from genome assembly GCA_023548195.1 of Bettongia penicillata ogilbyi. NCBI lineage: Eukaryota > Metazoa > Chordata > Mammalia > Diprotodontia > Potoroidae > Bettongia > Bettongia penicillata. Next base: position 203,067 of record JAJHZJ010000809.1, on the reverse strand, counting down.
AGAAGCTGCTAGATCTTGTGTTATCCTCATTGTATTTCCACAATACTGGAATTATTTCTTTCTAGCTGCTTCCAAGATTTTTTCCTTGACCTGGGAATTCTGGAATTTGGCCACAATGTTCCTAGGAGCTTCTGTTTTTGGATCTCTTTCAGGCGGTGATCGATGGATTCCTTCAATACTTATTTTGCCCTCTGGTTGTAGAATATCAGGCAGTTTTCCTCGATAATTTCATGGAAGATGATATCTAGGCTGTTTTTTTGATCCTGACTTTCAGGTAGTCCCATAATTTTTAAATTGTCTCTCCTGGATCTATTTTCCAGGTCAGTTGTTTTTCCTGCGAGATATTTCATATTATCTTCCATTTTTTCATTCTTTTTGATTTTGTTTTGTTATTTCTTGGTTTCTCAGAAAGTCATTAGACTCCATCTGTTCCATTGTAATTGTGATAGAACTATTATCTTCAGTGAGCTTTTGAACCTCTTTTTCCATTTGGCTAATTCTGCTTTTGAAAGCATTCTTCTCCTCATTGGCTTTTTGAACCTCCTTTGCCAATTGAGTGAGCTTATTTTTCAAGGTGCTATTTTCTTCAGCGTTTTTTTTGGTCTCCTTTAGCAAGGTATTGACCTGTTTTTCATGCTTTTCTCGCATCTCTCTCATTTCTCTTACCAGTTGTCCCTCCACCTGTCTAACTTGCTTTTCAAAATCCTTTTTGAGCTCTTCCAGGGCCTGAGCCCACCCGACATCCCCCTGGGATGTCTGGGATACAGAGGCCCCACCTTCCACGTCTTTCCCTGACGGTAAGAATATTTCCTCATCATCAGAATTGAAGGGCGGGAACATTTGCACCTGCTCAAAGAAGCTCTGTATAGTCTTATTTTTCTTCCCTTTTCTGGGCATTTTTCCAGCCAGTTACTTGACTTCTGAGATTCCTCTCCATCCCCGCCTAGATCTGCCCAGCTAGTGCTTGGAGTCTGAGATTCAAATGGGCTTTCCATGGCAGGTGCGACTGCTATTCAATGTGAGCTTCAATTCTGGTGCTCAGGTGGGGGCAGGGCCGCCTCCCAGGTTCAGTTCCCTGAGGGGTTTTGTGCAGAGACCTTCAGTAATGGAGCGGGTGGGTGCAGGGCCGTCTCCTAGGCTCAGCTCCCTCAGGGGCTTTATGCAGGTACCTTCAGTCATGGAGAGGCTGGGGTCAGGGTTGTCTCCCAGGCTCAGTTCTCTCAGGGGTTTTGTACAGAGACCTTCAGTAATGGAGCGGGTCGGGGCAGGGCCGTCTCCCAGGCTCAGCTCCCTCAGGGGACTTATGCAGGGACCTGAAGTTCTGCCTGCTCCTCGGGGAGTCCTGGGGGCCACCGCCGCTGCCCCTGCCTCTGCCTCCACCACTTCCTGCCCCTGCCTCTGCCACTTCCTCCCGAGGGGTCCCGAGCCACGGAGACACCCCGCTCCCCCCTCGGCCAGCCCAGACGTCTCTCTCACTGACCTGTAGCATCTGTGGGTGGAGGCACCTTTCCGGCCGCCAGAGATTCCATCCCTGAAGCCTGTTCGGATCTGCTCCTCTCCGCACGGCCAGGGCAGCGCTGGGGTGGACTCTGCTTTCCGGGGCATGAGGGACCTTGGGGACCGCTCTCCTGGGCTCTCTGGAACGGAAATCTCTTCCACCGTGTTTTTGCACACCCTGCAGTGATCCAGAACTTGTGGGGAGATTTTCTTACATTAAATCCATGGGCTGTGGGTTCGGAGCTGGCATACGTGAGTCTTTCTAATCCGCCATCTTGAATCCACCCCTGGATAGCTCTTTTCAGCATAAATCCTTCAGAGTTTTCCTACATGGAAAGATAATATTTGTAACTCTTACGACTTTTTTGAGTCTTTGGGTAGATGGAGAGATGATACACACACACACACACACACACACATGCGCACACACAGTAGAGGTTGAGTTGAATCAGAAGAGATAATATCCATAAAAAAAAAAAAATTAAATTAAGGGGTGAGAGAGGAAAATATTAGAGGAGAAGGAGAGAAATGGAATGAGGCAGGCTACAACTAACAAAAGAGATAAGAAAAATCTTTTTCAATGGAGGAGAAAAGGGAAGAGGTGAGAGGGAAAAAGTGAAAGTTGTTCTCTACACATATGGCTTAAGGAGGGATTAACATGTTCACTAAATTTGGTATGAAAGTATATCTTACACTACAGGAAAGTAGGGGAGAAGGGGACAAGTGGGGGTGAAGGGGATGATAGAAGGGAGGGCAAATGGTAGAAGGGAGTAACTAGAAGGAACCACTTTTGGGAAAGGACAAGGTGAAATGAAAGAATAAAAAGGGGGGACAGGGTAGGGTAGAGGGTGATATTGTTAGTATTACATAACATGATTATTATGGAAGTCTTTTGCAAAACTACGCATATATAGCCTGTATTGAATTGCTTATCTTCTCAGTGGGACTGGGTGGGGAGGGAGGAAGAGAGGGAGAGAAATTGGAATTCAAAATATTAGAAACGAATGTTGAGAATTATTATCGTATACAACTGGGAAATAAGAAATACAGGTAAGGAGGCTGTAGAAATTTATCCTGCCCTATAAGAAAAGAGAGAAGATGGGAATAAGGGAAGGGTGGGGTGTGATAGAAGGGAGGATACGTTGAGAGAAGGGGTAAACAGAATGCAAAGTATTATGAGAGGGTGGAGGGAAGAGATGGAGAGAGAAATTGGAACTCCAAATGTGTGGATCCAGAAACAGCCTATACCTTTTATTGTATGCTTGTTACCAGAGTATTGGCTATCAGATGTTAAATTTTTCTTTCTAGAAACTTACAAAAACTATTTTCTGAGGTGTTAATGGTATTGTGATTTGTGTCTGTGGAGGACACGCTCCCATCAGCAGTATTGTGGATCCCTGAAATATCAAAATAGCGTACTTGAACTCTAAGGATCCTTAACCCTTGAAAATCTCCAGATAAAATGCTAGAAATTGGTCAGAGTCAAAATGGCAGAGTAAAAGCAGGGATTTCCCTGAGCTCTCCCCTAGAGCCCTCCAAATACCTATAAAAAGTGACTCTAAACAAATTCTAGAGCTATAGAACTCACAAAATGACAGAGGAAAATAAATCTGCAGCCCAATAAAACCTGGCAAGTCGACAGGAAGGATCTTTCACATGAGCAGGGAGTGAAGCGCAGTCCAGCATGGGCCACACTGGCACAGACTAGGCAGAGTAGGCCTCAGGCGATGGAATCATTGGCAGCTGTGGTAGTTTCCAGACATGTCAACCCACAAATGCCGAAAAAGTCAGCGGGAAAACCCTGTGTGACCTGGGTGAAAGGGGATCATGAGGTCTGGCCAGATCCCACCCAGTTGCACCCCAGACTGAGGGTGGTGGTGGTGGTGGTGGCAGCAGTACCAGGAGCAGTAGCAGAGACTTTCTGGAGCTCAAAGCCCACAGATGGTACCAGGGGATACAAAATCCATGCAGCCTGGCACAGAATCCCCACCTCCATCCCCACTGGAAGCAGAGTTCTACCTTGACAAGGAGCTGGAAGATCAAGAGTTTGTCTGGGAAGATGAGTAAACACCATAAAAAAAAACTCAGACTACAGAATCTCACTTTGGTGACAAGGAAGAACAGGGCATACAACCAGTAGAGGACAGCAGAGTCAAATATCTTACATCAAAATCCTCTAAGAGGAGTATGAATTTGTCATGGGCCATGGAGGAACTCAAAACGGATTTTGAACATCAAGTAAGAAAAGTAGAGGAAAAATTGGGAAGACAAATGACAGTGATGCAAGAAAATCATGAAAAATCAAGAGCTTGGTAAAGGAGACATGCAAAAAAATACTGAAAAAAATTAATACCTTAAGAAATAGACTGACTGAAATGGCAAAAGAAGTCCAAAAAACCAGTGAAGAGAGGAATGGCTTAAAAAGCAGAATTGGCCAAATGGAACAGGAGGGCCAAAAGCTCACTGAAGAAAATAATTTCTTCAAAATTAGAATGGAGCAAATGGAAGCTAATAACTTTATGAGAAATCAAGAAATTATAAGACCGAACCAAAAGAATGAAAAAATAGAAGTCAGTGTGAAATCTCATTGGAAAAAAAAAAAAACAACAAAAAAAAACACTGACTTGAAAGTTAGTTCCAAGCAAGATAATTTGAAAATTATTGGGCTACTTAAAAGCCATGATCAGAAAAAGAGCCTAGACACCATCTTTCAAGAAATTAGCATGGAAAATTGCCCTGATATACTAGGATCAGAGGGTAAAATAGATATTGAAAGAATTCAATAATCTCTTCCTGAAAGAGATCCCCAAAAGAAAATGCCTAGGAATACTATAACCAAATTCCAGAGTTTCCAGGTCAAGGAGAAAATATTGGAAGCATCCAGAAAGAAACAATTCAAGTACTGTGGGAACTCAAAGTTTTTAAAACAAATGTTAAAAAAAATTGTTTACATGCAAACGGTAAATAAGAAATACAGAGGCAATGGGGTATAGAAATCTGTCTTGCCCTTCAAGAAAATGAAGGGGAAGGGGGATAAACTAGAGGAGGGGATGATAAAAGAGAGCAGACTGGGGGAAGGGGTAATCAGAATGCATGGCATTTTGGAGTGGGGGAGGGGAAAGGTGGAGTGAAAATTTGGAACTCAAAATCTTGTGGAAGTGGATGTTGAGTATGTGGTAGGGAGTAAGGTGTAAGATGAAAGGCCTAGGTTGTGAGGGGCTTTAAAAGTCAAACAGGATTTCATATTTTATCTTGGACATTAAAAAGAGCCACAGGAGTTTATTGAATATGGGAGTGATATGGCCAGACCTGCACTTTCAAAAGATAAATTTGGTAGCTGAGTGGGGGATGAACTGGAGTGGAAAGAGACTTGAGTCAAGGAGACCCCCCAGAAGACTATTATGATAGTCCAGGTTTGGGGGATTTTGAAGGCTTGTACTATAGCAGCACTCTGCCTAGTTCCACCAGATAGTAGTGTCAGAGAAAGAAGAGTTTATGAAAAATGTTACACAGGTAAAATGGACAAGTCTTGGCAGCTGATTTGGAGGTTGAGAGCTTGAGGAGTAGAGGTTGATTGGGAAGATGGTGGTGCAATCAACAGTAATAGAGAAGTTAGGAAGAGGGAAGACTTTGGCAGGGATAGAGAATAAATCCAGTTTTGGATATTGTGTTTGAGATATTTATGGGACATCCAGTTTGAGATGTCCAACAGGTAGTTGGAGAAAAGATACTAGAAATTGGAAGAGAGGTTAGGGATAGACAAATAGATTTGAATGGAATCATTTGCATGGAAGTGATAAGTGAATCCATGAGAGTAAACGAGATCATCAAGAAAAATCATGTAGAAGAGAAGACAAGACAGAGCTTTGGGGAACCCTGTGGTTAAAGAACATGATCTGGATGAAGATGCAGCAAAGGAGAGGTAGGAAAAAGACAGTGTCACAGAAACTTAGAAGAGATTATCAAGAAGAACAGAGGCTTCTTAAAGGCTATTTAGAGATCAAGAAGGACAGAAGATTTAGCAATGACTATAGGTCATTGCTAAGTGCGGGTTTCTGTTGAGTGAGGAGGGCAGAAGTGAGAGAGAGAGAAGGAGAAAGGAAGAAGGTACAGGGATGTGGAAGAGAGAGACAGAGAGAGAGAGACAGAGAGAGAGAGAGAGAGAGAGAGAGAGATTTAAATTAGAAAAGGGAGTATATACATACATATATACACACACATACAGACAGATATAGATGTAGATATAGATGAAAGCTAGCAGAGATATCTGGACCAAGTGAGGATTTTTTGAGAATGGGGGAGATATGGACATATTTGTAGGCAATATTGAGATAACCATTTTACAGAGAGATTGAGCATTAGTGATAGAGTAAGGATTTTAAGAGGGCAGCATACTGGAGAATTCGGGATAGAATGGGATCACCTGTGCACGAAGAGAGGTTTGGTTTGCCTTAGCAAGGAGAAGGGCTGTTTCTTCATGTGAAATAGAAGTGAAGGAGAAGCTAGTAGTGGAAGGCATTTGTCATTTGTCTTCTCCCAAAACCTTAAAACTACTACAGTCTGAAACTGGGCCTCCAATGGGCCCCTTCCAAGGGCTCCTGGACACTCCTAGTTTTAGAGTGACTATCAGTAGTAAATGTTGCTGTTTCCCACCCAGCCTGATGTCTTTTTTTTTCTTGACTTCATTAAAGGGGCCTTGCCCTGGCTACTTCTTAAACAGGCCTATTCAATGAATGGGCATTGCCTTACTCTAAGGGAGCACCTGCGAAGACCTTGGTCTAAAGGGCCCAAGGTCTCCCCGTTCATCCAGAGTCATCTCCAGTCATCCTGATGAACATCTGGTCACTGGATTCAGAAGGTTCTGGAGGAGAAGTGAGGCTGGTAACCTGCACAGCCCTCCCTCACTCAACACAAAGTCAAGTGCAAGGCTTCATTTGTCTGATGGCAAATTACTCCACTTGTTTGTCTTTTAACACATCTATTCTTCAAGGATCACTATCTTCCAAGAGCACCATATGGATTAATTTAAACTCTTGGAGGAATCCAGGTGCGTGCGCGCGTGCGCATGCACACACACACACACACACACACACAGACACACAGACAAACACAGAGATTTCTACATAAAAATTCTGCAATACAAAGGGTGCTTTATTGGAGAGATCCACAAAATAGATTTTATTCGTGGTGTCATGATGGCTTATTGAATTGCTTAACTTCATTGTGCCTGATTTTGCCTTCTGTGTAATAAGATCTGTTTCTCTGTACTGCTGAAGTGGTTTTTAAGTTTGCAGTCTTGGTGGTAACTTCTAGCTGGTATAAGAACAAAACTCTTTGATATTAGTAGTTATTAAAAAAATAAACTCACAATAGTCTTTCATTTCCAACATGGACGAGTAATTTGACTTATGATACTAAAGAAAAACCAGATATCACTTCATTAGTATCTCCTTAAAAGCTGTTTCAGTCTTCCCATTGTTTCAAGATGTTTGCTTTTATTTTGTGCTGCCTCTCCCTCCCCTTTTCAGAGACAAGGGGGAGATGTATTGGCAATGTCATAAAATCCTAGGTCTTAAAACTGGGTTTGTCTTTAGCGATCGGGTCCTCTTTCACTTTGAGAGAAATGTTTACAAACCAAAAAGTCTTAAAGATCAGTGCTCCATGAGAAGTGATGCTGATTTTTAGGATCACCTTTTGTAAGGCAGGGGTACCCAAAAGAGAGGGATGTTTTTTTGGGGGGTGATTTTCTCCCTTCTAGAATGATCAATACATTTCCTTCAGTAAACAAATGGTGGATAGGAGTAGCTGCTACTTCATGATTGAACAGGTTCACATGATGAACAGTTAGTCATCCTAACCTGAGCATAGCAACAACTTGGAGAACTTTGATATAAATATCTGAAGTCACAGGAAAGGAGTCTGTAGTAGATTTGGTAATGTACACTCAAACTTCAACTTTTGGGGGGGTAATTTTCCTAGAAAACATCATACAAGTCAAAATGTGAATTTTTACATTGAACCTATAGGGGGTTAATAATAATAGGGGATTAGGTTCCATGACCAACTAAAGCTGTAATCTTTTACTAGAGGGTGCTGGAAATATACTTTTTTGCATGCAGTTTTATAACAGAAAAATCATTCTGATGATATGCACCTTTCTTAACACTGTAACCATGAACAATCTCTCAAATACAGTATACAAAATAAAGTTGGTAACATGCAGAAAAGATTTTTTCTTGCTAATATTTCCCTTGAATTCTGTGACCTTTTGTGTTAACATCTCAATTAAATATAAACCAAACCATTGATTTCACCCAATATTTACTTTTTATAACACATGAAATCTGTAGTACCATAAATGTTATACAGGAAACAAAATTCTTAAATCTGAAACTTTTTTAAAACCTGAATCTTACCTTGTACTGTGTCAGATGGTAGTGTGAGGGCATTATACTTTATACTGTACTGCTGTAAAATTCTCTATCTTGGTTGCCATCTGAAAAACAAGGGAGAGATTGCTGGGCTTTTTGTCACTGCTGTTTGAAGACACCAAGACTGGTGAGGTCTTTGACACTGTCCTTCTTGGTGGGTTGATAACATTAGAGATCATGTAGGCTGCACCAGCCTGAAATAATCTGTCAGTGGTGTCTGCTTCATGTGTCATTTGAGTTCTTTCAGGGCCTCCCAAGTATGGGAGCATATCAGAGGTGAGTTGATACTGAGGCTTCTATCGATTAGGCTGACAACAGCTGCAGACATTCCAGCATGAAATTTATCTAGCACCTTTAGTTTCTTAATAAGCCACATCACTGACCTTGCACACTTGAACTTAGAACCCAAAGGACTTGTACTGTACTTTGAGGGCATAATTGCAAAACAAAATTTCCCTTAAAGGAAAACAATGACAATACGCAACAAATGCATGGGGAGCTGCGTGCAAGAGTGGTGAAGAATCTACCAAATTCTAGGAAATCAGCAACGGACCTCATGGAGACAGTAAATAGCTACAGTACTACAGCCTTCAAAATAAATTTAAAAATCAACATGTAGGAGGAGGAGGAGTCATAAATAATAGTAGTAGTAGTAATAGTAATAATAAAATCCAAAGTGGTCATAAAAAGAGAAATTGAATTCCATATAACTAAAACTGAATAAAACGTGAGGGGATCTATACACCAAAAGAAATAAAGTATTTATTGCACAGATTCAATTGCAGAATGCTATTTAAAGAAATAAAGTTCTGTCTTTGGCCCATCCAGCACCAGAATGAAGACCATTCTCAGCAACCAGACTGTCGACATCCCAGAAAATGTTGACATTTCTCTTAAGGATCGGACAGTTATTGTGAAGGGGCCCAGAGGAATCCTCCGTAGGGATTTCAACCATATCAATGTTGAGTTCAGCCTCCTTGGAAAGAAGAAAAAAAGGCTCCGGGTGGACAAGTGGTGGGGAAATCGAAAAGAACTTGCAACCGTGCGCACAATCTGTAGTCATGTACAAAACATGATCAAAGGTGTTACCCTGGGTTTTCGTTACAAGATGAGGTCTATGTATGCTCACTTCCCCATCAATGTTGTTATTCAAGAGAATGGCTCACTTGTTGAAATCAGAAATTCCTTGGGTGAAAAATAGATCCGAAGAGTGCGCATGAGACCAGGTGTTGCTTGTGCTGTTTCTCAAGGCCAAAAAGATGAGTTAATTCTTGAAGGAAATGATATTGAACTTGTTTCAAACTCAGTTGCCCTGATCCAACAAGCTACCACAGTCAAAAACAAAGATATCAGAAAATTTTTGGATGGCATCTATGTTTCTGAGAAAGGCACAGTGCAAAAAGCTGATGAATAAGTTGAGAAAGATGCCAAAGGCGGTGTCCTGAGGAGTCAACACTTATTCAGATGTCAAAATAAAAATACTTTTTGTGAAAAAAAAAAATTAAGTACAACTTTAATTGCTGGAAGAATTGTCAGTGGTCATGTTTGGGTTGTACTAATATGATAAAAATGACTAATATAAAAATTATACATTTAAGGCTAAACACATTCAGTTATCAAAGGGATACTTTACCAAACTTGATAATAAAATGCATTTAAAAAGTAGAAAGGATTTAGAATAGCAAGGGAAATAATAAAAAGGTGCGGAAGACAATGAGGCAATTGCAGTTCTTGATCTCAGACAGTATTATAAAGCAACTATCTTTAAAACTATCTGGTATTGGTTTAAGTATTCTCTATTTGCTTTAATTTCCTCCTCTGTGAAACTATGGATAATAATACTACCTTTTTTTTCCCACAGTTGTTTTTAGGATAAAATGAGCTAATATTTGTACTATGGCTTTCAAACTTCAACACATATAAATATTAGCTGTTGATAATTATTATAAAATAGGTAGATCAGTGGAACAGACCAGACTTGGTGCAAAGCGTTCATGCTAAAAATTAATGGCACCTTAAGCAGTAAATTGTTTCCCAATTATGTTACAAAGATATTTTTCCTGTATAACATCAAGCTCACCTATACTGGAAATATTAAAACTTGTTTTTACATGTAACTGGGGAAAAATAAAATACTTTAAAAAACAACCTCAAAATATAATTTTAATATACAACAAAATTAGGATTTGATGTGGACCATGGGACACATGATTGTGTTGATTTATATAACTACATGGTGATCAGAATATTACCTCTTAAGTAGCTAAATTTGAGAAATTTGTTTGACCTTGCATATTTTGTTTCTCTGCTGGTATTTCTGGAGTCTACTATATATTATAGAATATTACATAGACTATATTATATAGAATTTTTTTTTGGAAAGTGAAGGGGTCATATAGAGTCCAGGACTTCTTAAACTCTTTCCACTTGCAACCCATTCAGCAAGTCTTAAAGTGTAAGTAGTGACCCCTTATAGGATTTAAGAAGTGCTTAGGCCAACTTCTTAGGGGGTATCTTCAAACTAGGAGTCATCCTGGATTCCTCACTATCTCTCACACTTCAAATACAAGCTGTCACCAAGGCCTGCTGATTTCACCTTTACAACATCTCTCAAAGGTGCTCCCCCTTTTCTGTTCTGATACTGCCACCGTTATGGTGCAGACCTTCATCACCCCACACCTGTACTGTTGCAATAACCTGCAGGTGGGTCTGCCTGTCTTGACTCTCCCACCTCTCCAGTTCATTGTCCATTCAGTCACTAATGTGAATTTCTTAAAATATAGGTCTTATCATCACACACACACACACACACACACACACACACACACACACACACACACACACACATACCTCATTAATCTCTAGTGACTTCCTGCCATCTCCAGAAGCAATTACAAGCCCCTCTATTTGGCATTCAAAGCTCTTCATAACCTAGCTCCCTCCTACCTTTGTAGTCTTTTTTTGTACATATACTCTTAGATCCAGCGACATTGGCTTCCTGAGTATCTAACAAGACAGTCTATCTCTCATCTCTGGGCACTTTCTTTGGCTGTCCCTTATACCTGGAACACTCTCTCTTCTCTTTTCTGACTATTGACTTCCCTGGAATCCTTTGAATCCCATATGAAATCTCACTGGTCAACTAGGTGGCATAGTGGATAATGCTGACCCTGGAATCAAGAAGACCTGGGTTCAAATCTAGCCTTAGACACTTACGATCTATGTGATCCTGGGCAAGTTACTTAACCCTCAGTTTGCTTCAGTTTCCTCATCTTAAAATGGCCTGGCAAAGGAAATGGCAAACCACTGCACTATCTTTGCTAAGAAACTGCATATGGGGGTTTTAAGGAGTCAGACATGACAGAAACAACTGTGAGTGGAATAGGTTTAGTGAAGACTTCTCAGATTGTAATTCTCCCAGGGGTAAGGCGAGGACTGAGAGGCTCAAGGTTGCAATGTTTTTAGAGTGGAATAATTCCATATAAGGATATAAAACTGTGTAGTACATTAAGGTCTCAATGATTGGATGAAACTTACATAATTCTTTGATGTCTTCATTTTGAGAAGGATTGTGTACATTTCACGTCTAGAATGTAAGATCATATTCTCAGGTAATGAGGATAATGGTCAGTGGGGAGGGAGGGACTTGCGTTAAAGTAGATAGATAGATAGATAGACAGATAGATAGATAGATATAGATATGGATATATATCATTGCTTCTCCTTTGTGTACAGCTTTTCCTGCTCCAGGTGAACTGGTACAGGAACTGCCCTGCTTCTCGAGAATCGAATAAATAAACTTTCTGTCATCACTTTGAGAGGCCTCTGAGTAATTAATTAAGTAGGGATCCAAGCCATCCCACGCAACTGTGAAAAACCAAAGTCTCACCTCCTACAGGAAACGTCTCCCACCCTCTCTTATTCTCAGTTCCTTCATCCGTTTAGGTATTTCTATCCTATATATAACTTCACATACATATTTGTCTCCCCTACTAGATTTTAAGTTCCTTAAGGGAAGGGACTGTCTTAGACTTCTTTTTTGTATCACAAGCGCTCAGAATGATGCTTGGCACATAGTGCTGATTGATTTACAGATAAAATTGAGGCCCAGGGAGATTAAATAACTTACTCAAATTTATGTGATAAGCAGCAAAACCAGAATTCACATTCAGGTTCTCTGACTGGGGTGTCCTACATGCTTCTATAGGCTGCTTATTAATTCTTGGCACTAGTCTTCCTGTTTTTCAGCTTAAAAACTAGCATCATCTTCAGACCTTCATCTCATATGAGACAATTCTCTCATTTGTCATTACTGCTGCTTTAGCTGCTGCCACCCTCACCACCACCTTCATGGTCTCCCCAAAGCACACCACAGGGGTTCTGCCCAATATGTTAGAGGTCTTTCTGGTTTTCTTTCTTGTTTTCCTGACAGTACCAGTGGCAGAACGGTGGTGCAAGGCAGCTAGGTGACACAGTGGATAGAGCACGGGGTTTGGAATCAGGAAGAATCTTCTTCCTGGATTCAAATCTGGCCCCAGACATTTACTAGGTAAACGAGTCACTTCACCGTGTTTGCCTCAGTTTCCTCATATATAAAATAGACTGGAGAAGGAAACGGCAAAGCATTCAAGTATCTCTTCCAAGAAAACCCCAAATGGGTTTTTGAAGAGTTGGCAATGACCTAGCAACAGCTAGTGAAACAATCAGGCTGTCCAGTTGTTACTTTGGCTCTTGCCCATAACTAGCCCATCTTTTCTTTCTAAAATACAATTCCAGCTTTTCTCCAGTTCCCACATTACAGCTTGTTCACACTCATCATGTATGTCCTGTTGCCTGCTGTGTGATATTCACTGAAGCTGGGATGCTGCACATCTCATTGCTATTTAGAAATACTGACAGAATGTTAAACAAGCTGCCCCAAAGTGTCATAATAGACACACTACTTTTGTGGATTTTTATGTAACTTTTGACTCAGTTATGTTCTCTGATCATTTATGTATTGAAAGAATGTAAAATTGACTCTAGTGAAACTGGAATATCCACATACAGTGAGAATGCTAGAGAATTTAATACCAGTGTGAAAAACAGTTCTTTATTTAAAACAATGCCATCACTTCAGTCATGTCAAGAATAAACCATATGAAATGTGGTATTTTTTCAAGGAAGCATTTGAAGGCCATTAGGGTTCTGCCTTGACTTGAATCAATTACCACTGCTCCTAATATAAGTAAGTATGGTTTTCCAGTCAAATGAGTTGGAAAAAAACCCCAACACTTTATTTACTACTTGATGGACAAGGATGAAGTCAAACTGTGGTTTCAAGTCCCAGACAGCTTCTATTGGAACCCTGTGGAAAAGATGAGTAGGATGAAATAATAAATTATATTGTATGACATTGTGTAATATAATTTGATTACTATAGTTACCATTTCTCTTTTATATAACACTTTATAATTTAGAAAGCAATTTACAGATGAGGAGATTGCTTTTGTCTCAAGACTGAAGTGCCTTACTTAGGTTGACATAATTAGCAAGTGACAAGGCTGTCACTTAAATCTGAAAATGCCCTTTCTCCCATGCCACATGTCTTTGTGGCATAGGATAAATATCTTTCACAATATCTTTAAAATTATATTCCTTCCAAACTGTTCTCTGATTCATTTGTTCTCCTGAGTCTCACAGTCCCAATACCAGGTCCAGTTCTCATCGTGAAACATCTGAACTATTTCAACAACCTGACTGGTTTTGCTGCCACCAGGCTAGCTGTTCCTTACTGTATCTTTCTTAAATGTTTCTTTCGTAAAACCATGCATGGGCCTATAGTTGCCTCCTTTATCCTATCTCAGCTCCTGGATTTGACTTTCTAGTCCTGTGAAATCTGGTGGTATTTACCTACCTGCCCTTTTGGTTTGTTTGTTTTTAGACTCCTAGCCTCTGCTCTAATTAAACTTCTTAGCTTAATTAGTTTCAACTGTTAATTCCTTACCTCTTTATCATCCTTTGCTTATACTCTATATCCCATTCTATTCCCCCTTGCCAAATACCCTTTCTTCCTGCTTTTCCTCTATGAAATCTTTATCCATCCTTAAAGGTCCAAAACAAGCCTTTCTCCTCTGTGAAATCGTAGTCTCATACACAATCTCATGACTTTAGAGCTGGAAAGGACCTTAACTACCATCCAGTGCAATTCTTTAATATTATAAGCATGAAACCCAAACCTTGATAGATTAAGTGACCTATATAATTTCATACAGCCAGATGTGTCATGCGAACAGTAACAGAATCCAGGTCCCTAGACTGATACCTCAAGATAGTCAGACCTTTTGCTGAGGTATCCATACACCCAGTTTATTGTCATTAGTCCAACTACTTTACTTCGCAACAAAAGTAAGGTAGTGTCTGAGTCAGGATTTAAACTTGAGTCCTAATTCACAATCTAGGCTTTTTGGTCTTTATACCAGCAGTCTTCTGACTCTCACCTAGTGATATTTCTATGACATCAACTATTCTGATTCAAAATGAAATATCTCTCCTTTTAATAGGTTACTGCTGTTTTTCATTACTACATTTTTATCTCCTCATGTAGATTGCTAGGTGCAAAAAATAAGAATAATGTCTTCTGTCTCTTTTGCAGAGCCCTTAACAGCAAATATAAGGCTAGGCACTAGGAAGCTGATTTGTTTATGGACAGCATTTAGCACCTAGGACTCCTTTGAATCTTTTTTCTTCTTCTATCACAGTGGCCTTTAATCTTTGTGTTTCAGTTATCTTAAGTTCAATAAATATTTTTTAAGCACCTGCTTAGGTGAAAGATACAGAGGTTACAAAGGGGTTACAAAGATGGGATAGAACACATGCCTGACTTTGAAAGGCTGCTCTAGGCTTTCACAAATGCTTTGAGATTATTTTGGGACTTCTCTCTCTCTCTCTCTCTCTCTCTCTCTCTCTCTCTCTCTCTCTCTCTCTCACACACACACACACACACACACGCACACACCCCTATACATGCACACACACACACACACAAAGAAAAGAATTGATCATATTTTCTAATTTACACTACCTCCTCCATTTAGTTACAATTGCTTTCCTAAATGAGTGATTTTGTAATAAGTAAAGTACCACTCCTGGGGAAAAACAGGACCATTTTATGCATATGCATAAAATGTAAGACTCTGGTAAGGAAACTAATATAGGCCACTCTTAAGAGGCAGTAGACATCTCCAGACAATAAAGATAATATGCTCCTCGGATCTGTGTCTGGACTTGGGTCTCTGGCAGCCAGTGCAGGAAAAGGATTGGGGGAAGGGAAAGGGCAAAAACTTTTGAGCTCTTCCATGGCCTGAGCCCACCGGACATCCACCTCGGATGTCTGGGAGAGAGAGACCCCGACCTCCACGTCCTTCCCCGATGGCAAGCATTGTATTTCCTCATCAGAAATGAAGGGAGGAAGGAACATCATTTCCCCAAGAAAGTAGCTCTCTATGGTCTTATTTTGCTCCTTTTTCTGGGCATTTACCCAGCCAGTTAATTGACTTCTGAGATTCCTCTCCACCCCCGCCTAGATCCGCCCAGTTAGTGCTTGGGGTCTGAGATTCAAATGCTGCTCCCCAGCCTCAGGGTTTTCAGTGGCGGGCATGGCTTCTATTCAATGTGAGCTTCAGTTCTGGTGCTTGGGGCTTTATGCAGAGACCTTCAGCAATGGAGAGGGTGGGGGCAGGGCCCTCTCCCAGGCTCAGTTCCCTCAGGGCGTTTGTACAGAGACCTTTGGTAACGGCCCTGAGCTCCTGCGAGCCTCTCCGGGAGTTCTGGGCTGCCGCCACTGCCTCTGCCACTGCCTCCCGAGGGGGCCTGAGTTATGCAGACACCCCGCTACCCTCTCGACCAGCCCAGACGTCCCTCTCACTGACCTGTAGGGCCTGTGGGCAGAGGGATGTTCGTGGCCACCGGAGGTTCCATCCCTGAAGCATGCTCGGATCTGCTCCTCTGGGGACGGCTTTCCAGGGCTCTCTGGAACAGAAGTCTCCTCCAGTGCGTTGGTGCCCAGCTTGATCTGCTCCAGAATTTGTGGGGAGTTCTTTGTAGAGAAAATTTCTGGGCTGTGGATTTGGAGCTAGCATACGAGAGTCTTTCTACTCCGCCATCTTGGCTCCTCCTCCCCCACCTTTCATTTCTGATGACGCTGAGTAATGCTTACCATCAGGGAAAGACATAGAAGTCAAGGACTCTGTACTCCAACCATCCGAAATAGATATCCGATGGGCTCAGGCCATGGAAGAGCTCAAAAAGGATTTTGAAAATCAAGTTAGATGGGTGGAGGAAAAACTGGAAAGAGAAATGAGAGAGATGCAATAAAGGCATGAAAAACGGGCCAATACCTTTCAAAAGGAGATCCAAAAAATGCTGAAGAAAATTATACCTTGAAATATAGCCTAACTCAATTGGCAAAAAGAGGTTCAAAAAGCCAATGAGGAGAAGAATGCTTTCAAAAGCAGAATTAGCCAAATGGAAAAAGAAGTTCAAAAGCTCACTGAAGAAAATAGTTGTCTCAAAATTAGAATGGAACACTTGAAGGCTAATGACTTTCTGAGAAACCAAGAAATCACCAACCAAAACCAAACGAATGAAAAAAAAAAAGGAAGAGAATATGAAATATCTCATTGGAAAAACAACTGAAATGGAAAATAGATCCAGGAGAGACAATTTAAAAATTATGGGACTACCTGAAGCTCATGATCAAAAAAAGAGCCTAGACATCTTCTTTCATGAAGTTATCAAGGAAAACTGCCTTGATATTCTAGAACCAGAGGGCAAAATAAGTATTCAAGGAATCCATCAATCACTGCCTGAAAGAGATCCAAAAAGAGAAACTCCTAGGAACATTGTGGCCAAATTCCAGAATTCCAAGGTCAAGGAGAAAATATTGCAGGAAGCTAGAAAGAAACAAATCCAGTATTGTGGAAATACAATCAGGAAAACTCAAGATCTAGCAGCTTCTACATTAAGGGATTGAAGGGCATGGAACAGGATATTCCAGAAGTCAAATGAACTAGGACTCAAACCAAGAATCACCTACCCAGCAAAACTGAGTATAATACTTCAGGGGAAAATATGGTCATTCAATGAAATAGAAGACTTCCAAGCATTCTTGATGAAAAGACCAGAGCTGAAAAGAAAATTTGACTTTCAAACACAAGAATGAGAACAAGCATGAAAAAGTAAACAGCAAACAGAAGTCATAAGGGACTTACCAAAGGTGAAGTGTTTACATTCCTACATGGCAAGACAATATTTGTAACTCTTAAAACTTTCCAGTATCTGGGTAGTTGGTGGAACCACACACACACATACGCACACGCACATGCATACACACACATGTTCACTCATGCGCACATACACATGCACGCACATACAGAGACAGAGAGCACCGAGTGAATTGAATAGGACGGGATCATATCTTAAAAGAAATTAAGGTAAACGGTGAGAGAGAAGTGTAGTGGGAGGAGAGAGGGTGAAATGGAATGTGGTACATCATCTTTCATTCAAGAAGCAAGCAGGAGACTTTTTAGTGAAGGGAAAAAGAGGAGAACTGAGATAAAAGCATGAAGTTTACCCTTATCACATTCGACTAAAGGAAGGAATAAAATGCACACTCGTTTTGGTATGAAAACCTATCTTCCAATACAGGAAAATGGGGGAGAAGGAGATAAGCAGGGAGGGAGGGATGATGGAAGAGAGGGTAATGGGAGGAGGGAGCAATTTGAAGTCAACACTCAGGGAGGGACAGGATCAAAAGACAGAATAGAAACAATGGGGGGCAGGATAGGATGGAGGGAAATACAGTTAGTCTAACACAACACGACTACTATGGAAGTCATTTGCAAAAATACACAGATATGGCCTATATTGAAATGCCTGCCTTCCCAACGGGAATGGGTGGGGAGGGAGGGATGGAGAGAATTTGCAACTCAAAGCTTTAGGAACAACTATGGAGTATTGTTTTTGCTACTAGGAAATAAGAAATACAGTTAATGGGGAATAGAAAGTCATCTTGCCTTACAGGACAAAAGAGAAGATGGGGACAAGAGAAGAGAGGGATGATAGAAGGGATGGCAGATTGGTGATAGGGAAAATTAGAATATTCGGTGTATTGAGGTGGGGGGAGGGAATAAATGGGGAGAAAATTTGGAACTCAAAATTTTGTGAAAATCAATGTAAAAATTAAATAAATAAATTTATACTTAAAAAAAAAAAATAAGCCAGGCTTAAAAAAAACAAAACAAAAAACAAAAACGTAGGAAGCTATTAAGCAAAAAAAAACAAACTGCTTCACTTGGTCTAAGCTGAATGTTATCACAGTTTCATAAACTGTGAGTGATCTTCCAAGATGTTTAGGGATTTAAGATAAAGTATTAAAATGGAATAGGTAAGCAGAGAGCAGTCAATCAAAGTAGCTTAAGGAGTCTTTTTTTTTTTTTTTCTCTTGTTTCCGGCTAGTTTGAAGATTGCCAAAGGGAGCCTTGCTCACCTAAGGAAGAGTTAGGGCTTTCCCTTTGGATTCTATCCATGAATGCTGTCTAAGTTGGGGATCAAGGATGCGGAAGAAAGTGACTTCACAGAGATATTGATATTAAAGGGGAAAATGGCCTCAACTTACCAGTAAAGTAGTACACATGAGTATACATTCATAAATAGTATCAGTTCAGTTATATCACAGAAGATGACTGATACTTACAGTTTTTAAAAAATTCAATAACAGAAACTATTAACAAGAATATATAAGAAGTACAGAGATTGGACATCTTCCTCTCCCTCACTCCCACAAACACACTCCTCTTGGGAACTTTCCTACTTAACTTCCTCTTACTTTAGAAGACACCACCCTTAACACCATACCTGACCCCCAGGTCCACAATGCCAGTATTATTTTCCTTTTTAGCCTACATATACAATCAGTTCCTAAATCTTGTCATTTCTTTTCCCACAGTTTAGATACATGTCCTTCTCCCTACTAACGCAAGCTCTAGTTGAGACCCATATTAACTTTCTATAGCCTCCTAATTAGTCACCTTACCTAATTTTCCCCATTCCACTCCATCCTTCACATCTACCAAATGAATTTTACTAAAGTACAGGTTTAATTATGTCATTCCCATTTTCACCAAACTCCAAGAACCTCCCAGATTAAATACAAATCCTTTGGTTTGTCATTTGAAACTCTTCACAGCCAGCGTCCTTCCTGTCTTTCCAATTTTATTCTTATATCACTTCCCTCTGTGAACTCCTCCTTAGTCTGGCCCTCTTAGCTGTCCCTCACACATGATTCTCCAAGACTTGTCCTTATGATCCCAATGATCTTTCGCTGTACCTCTACCTCTTAGAAGTCCTACCTTCTTTTAGCTTCCTTCAGGACTCTATTTCAAAGTCACCTTCTTTCTGTAGGGATGCCTCTAGCTGTGGGGTGCCTTCCCCTAAAAGGATACTTACCATTTCCTTTGCATGTATCTTGCATAACCTATTTATGTAAAATGTCAATTCCTTCATTAGAATGTAATTAGTAAGCTCTTTGGGGGCAAGGACTGTTTTTGCTTTTTCTTAAGGTCCCCAGAACTTAGCAGCAGCATGTAATAAATAACTGGTTGAAATCAGTGTACTAGTAAGTTTTCTTGGTCTTTCTGTAATTGTTTGTAATCTTATGAGGAGATAAGATTTAAAGAAAAAAATATAATGCAAATCCTAAAGAGATAGACAATTTCATAGGAAAGGTCTAACCAATTCATTCTTTAAAGTACAAGGAAGATGAGATCATTTCTAACGAGTGTGGTAAAGGGAGTTTTCTTTACAGAGAAAACATTTAGCAGAAAAGAAATGTATTGGATTGAGTTTTAGCTCATCTCTGTTTTTACAATTTAATTCTTGGCACAAGCCAAATTTTTTGTGACAAGCAGTCAAATGAATTATTACAAGAAACTCCATATATCTATATCTATCTATCTATCTATAGATAGATAGATAGATAGATAGATAGATATCCCTGTCCAACTTTAAAATCCATCTGATTAAATGATTTTTTAATGTGTCCTTGGGGATTATTTTTAAAATTATACCTTGAGTATATCCTTAGTATGACCTAAGGACATGGTAGGTGCTGTGGGGGCATCATACTACTGGTCCCTTGGCCCCGTCTGGAGGCTATCTCAGGTTAGCTGCTGGTCACCCTCCACTCCTTCCCCAGCATCCTTCCCCCCTGCCCCTTCCTTCCCCACCTCCTGCCCACCCCCTCCCCTCCTTCCTTCCACCTTTCCAATACTTCAGGTCCTGCAAGTCATCATACCTGACATTCTGAAACAGTATTCTGGGCTCCTCTCTTTGGTCCATCTTGCTCTCTGTGGGGTAAAATGGCCAGGGAAGCGTCCCTTACACAGAGCTTGTCACCCCACTCTCTCCTCACATCCTCACCACAGAGGAGCTAGGGCAATCATAGAGCTAGCCCAAAAAGATGACCTGTCCAAGGTCACACTCAACTCCAGGGAAACAGGCTGCCAGGATCCCCCCCTTGCCCAGCCCCTGACACATTTCCCAACTGATAGGTGAGCAGGAGAGGGACCTATCTCAGTCGAGGCCCCAAAGAGTCCACTGAGGAGCCAAGTCATCACCTGGAGCTAAGGTTAGAAACAACCCTAAGTGGTCAACCTGGGTTAACCATGAGACTGCTCTGTCTGTGGAAGATGGGTCTAGTGTAAAACTGCTTAATTCTAAGGATTTTCAAGGTATTTTTTACTTCTTACTAGTTTTTGATGACTTGCACCTTTAAGGCATTTGGGTTGTAATGCAACTCTGTGTTTATGGATAATGGAAGTTTGAATGATTAAATTGATTAAATAAATGGTATTAGGCAATAATACTTTTGTTTTCAAAGTGATAGAAATTTTTTTTATTATCTTTGTGCTTTCCCCGTTAGAAAATTTAATTTTTTTTATGCTTATATGTCCATAGTTGACCTCCCATCTGCTTTATTTTTTTTTAAATATGAGCACTGTACTGTACTTGAGAATAGATGTATATTTTAAGGATTAAAAAAAAAAAGGTTGCCAGGCTTTAGACGTTAGATTTCATTTTTAGTGATTCTCTTCTCATTTGCCTTCTTAAAAATAAAATCATTTTTCCGTGAAACCTAAGTTAACAGTTAAGTATTTGGACGTGTAACAGTCCAGAAGAGTCATTTGAGCAGCTGTTTATGAAGCACTTCCTATGTTCAGAGCATGTGGTTAGTTTTAGGGAAGATGTAAGGCATAAATAAGAAAGAATTCCTGCCCAAGTTGGATTGTGATCTTGCATGTTTTGACTCTAAATGGAGTCACTCTCTGGAAGCATCTTTTTCTTTCTTGAAATTACTAAAGTGTGGTTCCAATCAGCTTTCTCTCCTATTGTGAGAGTGTTTGAATAGACATAGATGTTTTCTTAACATTTTGATGTAGAATAAGTAATGAAAATAATGTGATATATGGCTTTTTTCTCTTTCTTACCTTTCTGGGATAGAAATAACTCAGCATGGCTTTCTGTCTGATAGCAATTCAATCTCTCTCTATCATGGTATTTCAGATGTAGGCCATCAGCCCAAGCACCAAAATTAGTTGTTTGACACACAGTAAGTAAGCATTTAATAAGGGCAGCTATACGTGAAACTGTCCATAGAATGCTGGCCAGGAGTCATTAAAACCTGAGTTCAAATCTGGCCTCAGACACTTACTAGTTGAATGACCATGGGCAAGTCACTCTTTGCTCCAGTTTCTTCATTTTCAAAAGAGCTGGAGAAGGAAAAGTATCTTTGTTAAGAAAACCCCAAAAGGGATCCCAAAGAGTTAGCTACGACCGATAATAACTACGCAACAAGTGTTTAATAAATGCTTTTTCATTTATTCATCGTTTTACTTTTCAGTTTCTGAACCTTTCAACTCCTACTCCACCTACACCCATCTCCCTCGTCCCCTGTTCATATACATGCAAGAGAGCATATTTTGCTAGTTGTAAAGGAAATACCCAGAATAACAAGAGTTCACTTTTTGTAGTGATGGTAGTGTGCAGCATTGTCATTTTTTTGCATAGAAAAACTTCCATTTTACCATTTTAGTAACAACACTTGCACATTACATTCGTATTTTATATTTTTAAAAGCAAGTATTTTACTAACTTTATTTTATTGGATCTTTACAGAAACCCTTGTGAGATAGATAACTATAGTAGCCCCATTTTGTAGTTTGGGTTACATGATTTGCCCATAGAAATTTAGCTAGTTAGTAACTGGAACTTTCTTAGGTGTTCCTTCCAGTTATTCCTGCTTCTCTTTCGTTTCAGAGTTACCACCTGCAGTTCTTAGCTTTGATTCTACCTTTTCCCTTACCTCACCAATACCATCAGTTAATTAATTCTGTCTCCATAGCATCTCTCATCAATGCTTTCCTGTTCCCAGAGCCACGCTATAAATAGAAGTACTCTCATTTACCCCATTCCCAAATATTTTGGTAACTTCCATATTCCTCTACTGTTTCCTTGCCCAAACTGTTTTACATACCTAAGAAAAGTTTTTCTTTATCATGTTACTTCTTTACTCAAAATCCTTAATGGGACTTTATTACCTACTAAGCAATCTACACATTCCTTTCCTTGGAATTCAGGAGTCTCAACAATCTGGTACCATCCTGCTTTTCCAGCCATGTGTCACATTATTCCTTTCCTTTGCATCCAAATAGCCACTCACTGTTCCTTCCCTTCTCCAAAATCAACTTTCCAAACCCTACCAAACAAACAAATAAAACCAGTACTGTGCCATGCCTGTACTCAGATAATTTCAGTGCTTCGAATGCGTTCTCTTCTCCTCTTCTTTTTTTTCAGTTTCTATTCATTTTTTTAAGACTTATGCTACCTTCCTGAAGTGTTTTTTAGTGATTTAGCCATTAATAGTCTTGTTTTTTGGACTTCACATAGCATTTTGAAAAAAATATTCTCTCCAGGCTTCAGTATTCTTCTAAATGTTGATTCTTTTCCAGCTTCTTACCAACATATCTGATCTTTTAAAGCTACTTGACTCCACCATCCCCTCAAACTGTGGTCATATACCACTCCTACTTTTATCACCAAACTCCCAGGAAAAGCTGTCAATACTCCTTGCCTCCACTTCCTTTTTTCCTCACTTACTTTTCAGTCCTTTTTTTCTCATTCATTCTTTAACCCTTTGCAGTTTGTCTTACAACTTTATCACTCAGAAAGCTACTCCCTCCAAGTTACCAATCTCTTTTAAAAAATAAAAAAAATGATATTTTTGGTTCTAAATAACTTAGAATTCTTACTATGTCTTCCTTGCCTCTCCCCCCCCACCTCTCTATTTCTCCCAGAGCTATCCTTTCTGACAAATAAATAAGAAGGGAATTAGATCAGCAAAATGAAGCAACATATCCAGAAGCCTGATAACATGTAATGTTCCATACCAATAGTTATTCTTTGCTCCTGCTCCCTGTTCTATAAAGGAAAAAGAAGAAGGTAGAAAAATTCCATTTTTTTATCTTTTTGGGGGGGACAAACTTAGTCATTATAACTTCACACAATTTAGTTTTGACTATTTTCTTGTTCTTCTTTGTGTTATTATAGCTATTGTATGCATCGTTTTCCTCATTCTGCTTACTTTACTTTGAACCGATTCATGTTGTCTTCCCAAGTTTCTCTGCATTCATCATATTAATTGTTTTTGAACAATACAGTAACGTTCCATTATATACATGTACCACAGCTTGTTTAGTCTTTCCCTAGTTGTTGGAAATCTAGTTTGTTTCAAGTTCATTGCTACTACAGAAAATGCTTCTATGAATATTTCATTGTAATGGAGCCTTGGCTTTTGCTGTTGACCTCCTTGATTTATGTGTGTAGCAGTTGAGTCTCTGGGTCAAAGGCTATGGTCATTTTAATCCAGTGCCTGATACAATTCCAAGTTTTTCCATAATAGTTAAGCAAATTCACATCTTAACCAACAATGTCCCACTGTGCCCATCTTTCCACTATTCTCATCATTTTTCATCCTTGCCAATTTGCTGGGTATTAGGTGAAATCTCAGAGTTGTTTGTATTTCTCGTTTTATTATTGATTTGCAACATTATTTCATTCAGTTGTAATTCTTTTAAAACTTCATTTTCCTTATATTCAGAAAATCGGTGATGTCTTAATTGCTAACTCTGATGTTTTTCTTTTCTTCTTAGACCTACTTGACTTCTTTGTAGCATCTGACATCTCTTTCCTGGCCTCCTCTCCTGAATATTCTTTCCTCTGTGGGTTTTCGTGACACTTTTGTCTTTTGACTTTTACAACGTGGGTGACTACTTCTCATTCTCCTCTTCTCATTATCCAGCATGCCCTTAACTTTACATATATCTTCACGTAATTTCCTAGGCTCTTTTTCTCTACATTCTCTCTTAGTGGCCTTATCAACTCTGATGGGTGTAATTACAACTTCAGTGCATTTGTTTCCTAGATGTGTATATATAGCCTTAGTCTCTCTTTACGTCTATTCTCATGTCATCAACTGACCTTTGGACTTTTTGAGCAGGATATCCCAAAGGCATCTCAAACTAAACAATTCTGAAACCAAACTCTTCACTCTTTGCCCCAAACCAGTACATCTTCTGAACTTTCCTGTTTCTATAAAGGGCACCAGTAGGTAGCTATCTAAGTTCACAATCTTGGAGTTATTCATAATTTTTCATATCTAATCCTTTTTCTACAAAGCTAATTATTTGCCAAATGTTTCTACCTTTCATATCTTTCATATCTGTTCCTTGGGTTCTGCTCATGTAAAGATTACCTTAGTTAAGGCCTTTATCACCTATTAGGCTATTATAGTATTCTTTTAATTGGTCTCCCTTTCTAAAGGCTGTCCACTTTCCAGTCCATCTTTCATCAGCTGTCAGAATGATTTCCCTAATACACAAGTTTGAAACCATGTCAATCCCTGACTCAGTAGTGAATGCCAGTGGCTCCTTTTTTTCTCCAGGGACAAATACAAGCTACTTTCTAGCTTCATTCCCACTCCCCATCAGTCAGTCATTTATTAAGTATTTCTGGTGTGTCAGGCACTCTGTTAAGCCTTGGAGAATATAAAGACAAAAATAAAATAGGCCTCCACTCTCCAGGAACTTTCCATCTGTTGGGGAGATTACCATTATACATACACAAGATAAGTCAGAACCTCAAATCCCAGATTAATCTCATTCCAATACTCTGCTTTTCATTTTTCTGGTTTTACTTCAGGAGGCTTTTGCAGAGAAGCATTTAGTGGCACACACTGGAATATTATGTGGAATGGGCCAATTCTTCATTCCAGCCTAGACCCTAGAATGTAGATGGGATTAAAGTGTTTCATGTTCTGGAGTGGACTTCCGTAGTCATAAACTTGAACTGCCCAGTTTTCATAGCCTGCCTCCAGTGAAACATTCTGCATTGATATCCCTGTTGGACTGTGGAAAAGATACATGTCTGTTCAAGAAACTCTTTCTTTTGGTTGTATGATAATAAGATGTTTTCACTAATTTGATCAAAGTCCTTGTGGTCACAGCTTTGGGTGGCAGTGAATTTCTCCAAATAAGTATTTCAGTAGAATACTTGATCCCTAAATAAAATCTTGAACACTTTGTTAGGAAACATCAAGAGTTTATTTAAAGGGTGTTTAGTGTCCTTCACTGTGGTGATGTGAGAGAAAGCAGAAAGGACTTTGATCTTCTGAGTCAGAGCTTGTTCAGTAGAAAACACTAAGAAAGCTAGAAGTAGAACCCTGAGTATGGCCTACATAGTACATGGTTGCTTCTGGCAGGTCACCTCCAAAGTAAAGTTGGTTGTGGCAGGAAGGTCATATTTAGTCATTTCATTAAAACTGAAAGCCCAAAATTGCGATTAATCTGGGGAAAAGTGAACATTTTTTCTTGGACCAGTCATTACCCAAATTCTTCCCTATCCACACATCATAAGCTGCTTCAGCCAGCATGAAGGCCAGGCTGTTGTTGCGCAGGTTTGAAATTCAGTTAGTGGCAGAAGTGAACACACCATGCTAAAGATATGTGACAGATCGTGGACCTTTCCTTGAACTGTTTCTCTCATAAGGAATTCTAACTACCTCTGAGTCATCAGGTTTTCCTTTCCCAAAGAAATCATGTGTTGTTCAAGCAAATTGAGCAGACTTAGAGCCCCCACATTTTGAGTCTACCTAGAGTCACACAGATGGTATCTGAAGCAGGAATTGTAACCAGGTCTTCCTGACTCCAGGTCCAGCACCTGACCTTTGACACACAGTGAGGTCGTTCCTTAAATGGACAGAGAACACATTCCTTCCTTAGGGCTCATGGAATCAGGAAAGTTCTGTCAATGACTATCGGTCCACTTTAAATACAAGACCCTTAG
Organism: Bettongia penicillata ogilbyi; assembly: GCA_023548195.1. Taxonomy (NCBI): domain Eukaryota; kingdom Metazoa; phylum Chordata; class Mammalia; order Diprotodontia; family Potoroidae; genus Bettongia; species Bettongia penicillata. Next base: position 176,701 of record JAJHZJ010000809.1, on the reverse strand, counting down.
AGGGACATTCCTGTACTGGGTGGTCCTGGGTGGAGCAGAGCTAGGTTAGTCTACTTGCCTTCTGTAGCTTTTTAAACGGTCTCCTCGCTCTCCTCTGCTTTTGTTTAAACCTCATCTCAAGTTCTGCCTTTACATGAATCTTGTTTTTTGATTGATTAGTTACAAGTGGAAACCCTCAGTTTAGCTTCTTGGCTCTGAAAACTCAAAAGCGTTCAAGAAGGCCTACATGAATAAATGATTTTAGTGTGCAGCAATACACTATAGTAATTTTCTGTATATGCCTGTGGGACATCATTTTTTCCTAGCTTTATTCTTTTCAATGTCACACCCCTGTTTTTCAGTTTTATGGTACTAATTTCTACTTCCCTGAGTACCTCCTAGTGTACCCAGGAAACCACTTTAGGGGCACAAAGTATTACTTTCCAAAGTTCTTAGTGGTAGGAAAAATGCTAGACTAGGAAGTCAACAGGAGTTTAAATTGTAGCCCTGTGTGATTATGGGTAAGTTGCTAATCTTCCCTGTGCCTCAGTTTCCTCATCTATAAAACTTGAATACTACCCTAACTTATAGATTTGTTCCGGGAGAAATAGTTTATAAACCCTGAGGAGCTATTTAAACGTGTTAAGAGTTTTTGGCATCATTTGCAGAAAAATACAAAAAAAAAATCATTTTTAATAGATAATAAAACTTTAAACCAAACAGAAGCACAAACATTCTAAATGGTAAACACAGATTTAAAGAATTAATGGAGCGAAAATGATGGTTTTTTTTTTCCTGTCAGATTTAAGGTTCATTTTTCTTCACTTTTCCCCTCACCCAGCATAACTATCTAGAACTTTACTAGCCCCCTGGAATACCATAAGGAAGAAAAATTCTTGCCCTGCTTTAGGTGTTAGGGATGTCATCAGGTCTTACTGGAAAAGCAGACCTCAGAGAACCTGAACTCAGACTTTGGCAGATAAGAAGGCCTGTCAGACCTGGAAACTTGGAAGCCAGTCCCTTTTTAGCGTAAGGGAGGAAAGTAGTTGGCAACACTTTGGCCAAGGCTGCCCAAGGCTCCAGGGCCAGGAATAGCCCCTTACTACCCACTGCAGCTCAAGTTTTCCCATCAGTGACTGGTGACTGTGGCAGTCTTTGGGTTTTGAGCTAACAGGGTAACCATCTATGGAAGCAGCTTCCCTGCCAGAAGGTTTTCCTTCTGAGGCTGTGGAAACACCCTGATCCCTGTAGAGCTTCACCTATGTTCCCTTTAACATTCTTTGTAATATAAATCAACAGCCCTGGAAAGCTAACACCATTGTGTTTAATAGCAAGGCTGTGGCTAAAGCCCTATTACAAACTGTATCTCTTAATTAGAAATGATGCAGTTGGGTTTTCTGTATTGCTCTGTTTTATTGTTTTGATAGACAGAGGGAGGTGTTCTGTGGTGACAGTGGTAAATATATTCCTTTCTGAATTGAGGTTTCCACTTTTGGGGATTTCTTTCAAATACACATATATTTGTAGCTTTAAGTTTAAACAAAAATTATTTTAGCATTAAAGTATCACATTCATACTTTAAGATGAATTGAAGCCGTGACCTGTTCCCATAGGACACAAATGCAAGGTCCTGCTGTTTGGGACCCCTTTGGGAATGAAAACAAATAAATAAACTTAATGAAAAAATAGCAGAGCCTTTGGCATTGCACATTTAACTTTTTTGGAGACTAATTGAGAAGGCATCCACTGCTGCCTATGCCTCCGGTCCCCCTCCCCTACCCCAGCCCCCGAAGGTGTTCAAATTTTGTCTGTGTCACGTTGTATCAAAAAGAAAACTAGTGTGATGGGGTTTAGAATTAGAAAGCATCTTAGAGGTTATCTAGCCCTAGAGCAGGAAAGACTCTGAGTAGGTAACTAAAGGACCTGCATTTAAATGTTGCCTCTCTACTATTTACAAGCCTTGTCTGAGCCCCTGTTTCTTCATGTATAAAAATGAGATATTTGGAGTAGGTATTCCAGTTTCGAAATCTGTCTCATGAATAATACTCTTTTACAGGTAGGAAAATTTAGTGGTAGAGCTAAGATACGAATCTAAGACTTTTGGCTCTAGATTTAGTATCTCTTACCCTGCATTGAATACTTCTAAATAAATTCTCATGATAGGTCAGTTTCATCACCACCGAACTGTTATGGAACTGTGTAAAGGTCATTTGAGTTCCAAAACAGAAATGAATAAAGTTCATAAAATAAAGACTTGAGAGCATTATGCTTGGTCCTGGGAACAAACAAGAATGACTCTTTATTACCTGCAGGATCAAAGCCCTCTGTTTGACCTTCAAAGCCTTTTCTATCTGGCCTTTACTTACTTTTCCATCTTCCTCTTTGCCACATGCTCTGCCGTAAAGTGATACTGACGTTTCTCATGCTCCTTCAACAAGACATTCCTGCTCTCAACTTCATGTTGTCTCTGTTTCTCCTCCCTCCCTGCAATTTTCTCCCTCTCCATTTCCTCTTAGCTTCCTTGGTGTCCTTAAAGTCTCAGGGTTTGTTTGTTTTTTCTTTTTTAATTTTATAAGAACTTTTTTTCATTCCTGATTTATCTCAATCTTCCGAGACTGCCCCAATATATTTAGTTGTTGTGAGTTCCTGAAAAGCAGGGTATTCTCCCCCCTTTTTCTGTATTCTCAGTTCGTAGCATAGTTCCTCACTCATAGTTGGTCCTTAATAAATACCACCTGAGTCCCAAAGTGAGCATTAATTCCACTCCACAGTAATACTACTTATCATCACAGGTGGCTGATTGTAGTAAGATCCCTTTCATCACAAGTTACAGTGCCAGAGATAAAACAACAGTATAAGAAGGTAATGAGTGGCAGTGAAGTAGGAAAATATACAAGAAGAGCTTATCCTCTCCTTTATAATTTTTTATAAATTTTGTGTTGCTCAACTGGAATTTCTCAGATTATGCATTTAAATCTTTTAGGTGATTTGATTGTTTTACTCGAATCTTGGGGACACACAGGACAATTACTTTTTTCCTCTCTAGGGGATGGAGAAAGCTTTTAATGTTGTATTACTTTACAATCAGTTGAGTGCCTGAATGATCATTTATCGCTTTGTAGGTAGTGGCAGAAAACTGAATAATGAGTTAAAAATCTAATTATCCATAGCTTCTTAAAAATTAGATGACTACATCTATGTATAGGATAATATATACATCTTTTCACAAGTGCTTCTACCTAAAATGCATGGATTAGATTCTATACAGACTATAATATCTATAACCTTCTATATTGACTATTTCAAAACTGTGAATCATTTCTTTGTGCTGGCTGTTTCACCTTTGGATAGTACCATTTTTCTACAATTATTTCTGCATCACTTTTATTAACGGCATGAAGCCAATGGGCACATAACTTCATTATATGCTTTGTAAGTTTATGTTTTTAACCTCAGAATTAATCTTTTTTGTCTACTGCTTAGAGAATTGTTAATAATAGAATCTAATGTTTCTGTAGTGCTGTGTATTTAATTACTCCAAACTAATTCTCATAGTATCTAATAAACTGTGGTGACTATGGTCCCCCTTTTCATAAGCTGGGGAGGAAGGGCACAGAAGTCTGAACAGTCTTTGATTTTATTGTTAACTGCAGGGATACTTTGCCTAGCTTCATTAATTGATTTCATGAAAATACAACATAACCGAAATATTATGTGATGGGTAGGGGGTAGTGCAGTTCTTTAGGGACAATATTTATTCTCATATAGGAAGGGAAATGGTGATAATAAGCATCTGATGAAACTATTAAAGATGGAACATTCTTGGAGAAGGACGTTAGTCAAAGCTATGTTATGCATGGTATGCCTGTCACATGGGGTGCATGAAACATATACAATATAATTCTTATTACCCTGCTTAATAGGGATCAACTTTTAAAGGAACAGGGTAAAGCAAGAGACTTATAAAATCATGTTTAGATTAATTTTTAGCATCTTGCTATTTAATAGTTTAAAAATTCTTTTCTTTTGGAAAACATAGCCCTAACGTTTGCAAAGGTAACTTCTATGAATCAATAAGGATTTCTTGTCTTTGCTTTTGAATTGGCAGCAAAAGATGATGGAAGCATTGCTGTTGTTCTTGGTTACATGGTGCATTTGTTCTCCATGGTTTCCTTCTTCTTTCACATCCCCCTCAGATATCCCGTAATTCACAAGGGATCCAGATCAACAATCAAAGACAATATCAATGACAAGTTGACTGAAAAGTAGAGAATGTTGTGATAAAAATCATTGATCCAATCATTGCCTATATATGTATATATATATATATATATATATATATATATATATATATATATATATATATACATATATGTTGATTCTTTGTGTATATTACAAATAGTCTTGTAGGATTTACAAGGTGCTTTCCTTATAACCTTTCCCCAGAAGTAGAAAATACATGGCTTGGCCACAGTCATAGAGTAGTAGGTGTTGTATTTTAATCCAGATCTCTTTGGATTCCTAACTGAGTGCTTGCTCCACTTTACCAATGCTGACTCTCCTAGTGTGGCAGGGGCAAGGCCAGAATTTGAGTTTGGTTTTTCATACTCCCAAGTTATTTTTAGTGCTCCTAAAGTAGTTGGGAAAGAGGAATTGAGTGACTTATTGGTCATACCATTCTAAAAGAATTGTCTTAGGAATTCTGCATTTCAATATTGTCTGAATCTTCTGGCTATTGGTGTGCATAGTATGGGAGTCCTGAGTCTAAGATGTCTTAGCTCTCCAGTTTTTATGGTAATGCCTATTTCTCATCCCCGTCTGGCCTTTGTGAAATGCGTATCTGGAACACTGACCTGCCTGAAGGATGCCTGCACACTGTCAAGGGAAACTCTGTGGAATCTTTTAGATACTTAACTTTGAGGCTTAATGGCTGTACCACTTGAAGAAATGTCACCAGAGTCCAACTGCTAGAGACTCTTCCTCTTCCCCTGCCCTTGCCAGTTGTTTTTACTAAAATCTAAACAATGAATTGTCACAGAATTTTGGGGAGTGAGAGGGACCGGTAATAATTTGTTTGCTAGGTTTTATTAATGGTCTTTAAATTGATGAAAATTTTCTGTTTTGTGCCACATAAGTAGCAAATAATTAAATATGTTCAGTGTATGTCAATGAAAGAAGCACTAGACTAGGAGTCACTCACTTATATTGGTTACATAGAACTTTATCTGATCATTATTTGAGCTTTACAACATCCCCTTAGATGAGTTATGTAAGAATTATCCCCTTTTTGTAAATAATAGTGTTGTATTCTTTCTCACTGAGGAACTAGAGAGGGAAAACATGGCAGAAAGATCAGAGAAAGGAGGAACTGAAATGACCTTATTGAGAAACAGATGCAGCAAAGAGGCAGGGCACATGAGGACAGGAGACTTAAGTTATCCAAGCATCTTCGGGAACCTTCTCTTTACGTAAAGCAGAGCAGCCAACAACTTCTGTTGGAATACAAGTTGTTACTATCCCTGGTTTTCATGTTGCTTAGCGTTCTCTCTATATCTCTCCTTCTCCTCTCCTTCATCCCAGAGACTCAGCCACCACAACATGGAAACTGCGTCTGTTGTAAGGACCAGCTGAGCCAGACAGAGAGAGGTGTCATCACCAAAAAAGCGGACTTTGAGGCAGTGATTTTTTTCAATTTCTGCAACTCATAAAGATCATCTACCAATTGCAGTTGTGGCATTTGTGAGGCCTTTGTGTTATCCATGAAGTCATGGATCCCTAAAGTACAAAAGTATTTGAATGGTGACTCTTTCTGTTTTAGAAATGCCAAATTCCTTCGGAATTTATCTCCAATAAAAGAATTCTATTAGAAACATAAGCTGATGTTTCAAGAGGTCTGTAATTCTTGTTCTTTCCTTCTGCTGTCTGCTTCGTGCAATTTTAAACATCTTTTGACACCAATATATACGAAGAATTATGTTTCTTCACATAAAATTTTCCCAGCTTCTCTGTGTTAATTCAAATGTTAAATACAATTCAGTAGGTCTCAAAATAAGTGCTCTTTTTTTCTAAATTAGCATCTGCTTGCTTTCATCACATCCAATTAAATCAGATGGCTTCTGTCCAGAAGTGGGAGATTTACACTTGGATTGATTTGCACCCAGCATTAAGTAGCATGGTTTTAATTTGCAGCTTCTACATAGTGTGTCCTATAAATTAGAACATTTCTCATGACCTTTCATCTCAGTTTTTATTATGGTTTCTTAGTTATCCCTGGCATTTAGTGGAAGGAGTAGACCCCAAACCATTTGGATAGCAGTGAAGTGAATAATTTGGGGCAGTGAGATGGGGGAATATGAGCCAAGAAGAGTACTTGAGTTTGCTGTTTTTCCTGACTTTTAAACATCTGCTGTAATTAGGCTTAAAAATCCAAGCAAACTTAATTTTGAGGGAATAACAGAGTTTCTGAAATAAACAAGATGGTTGGTTCACTGTCTTCTGCTTAGTTAAAGGAGTTGACCTAATTTGAGGAATCTGTACTCACCTGAAAGTTATCCAAAAGGATTTACGGACTAAAATTAATTAATAGAATTTTAGCATTTATTCCGTAACTTATCTTTAGTGGAAGAATTATTGAAGGATTTGATGATGTTTACCCAGGAGAAGACAAGACATAAGGGAAAATATTATCATTTTCTTCAAGTTTTTAAAGTTACTACAAGGAAGATTAATTTATTCTACTTTGTCTTAGTGAAACCTAGAACTTTAATGGATAGAAGTTTAAGGGACTCAGATTTTAGGTCACTATGAAGAAAAACTTTCTAAGAATTAGGACTGTACAAAAATGGTATGCGCTGTTTCATTGGATGATGAATTCTCCATCACTGGGGTTCATAGGGCCATAAGTTAAAGATAGAAGGGAAATTAGAGGCCACTGTATCCTGCTCTCTCGTTTTATGATTGAAGAAACTGAATCTGAGATAGGTTCTGTGACTTTCCCAGGGTCTCACATCTAATTAGTGCCCTCATGAGGCATCAGCTTTCTGACTCTAAGCCCTCTACCACTTTTTCAGACAGAAACAGAAACATGGCTTATCCGGTTGGCTATAAAAAACAGCATTCTTCATGGGGAAATCAAAATATAGTACTCCTTCGGTTTCTTCTAATTTTATGATTTTATGAGACTGAGGCCCAGAGAAGTAGAGCAATTTGCCTAAGATTGCATAACTAATAGGTACCTGAGCTAGGACTGGAAGTCCAGCAAAGAGCTCCTGATTCCTCGGCAAGAGGTCTTGGAACTGTTCATTTTCCTATAGTTCTTTTCACTTAATAGTAACTTAGTTTACCATGTGTAATGGGAGTGAAAACAAAGAAATAAAAGATTTCTAACTTTTGGAGGATCATAGAGTTTTAGAGCTGAAAAATTTTAAGAGTTGTCAGTCTCAGGAGAAGCTATGACTTGTTAGAAGATAAATAGCCTGTTGGTTTACATATTTGGTTAAAGGTATTCCTCTTGAGTGCCCAGCAGCATCATATACCCACTGTCTGCAACACCCAGGCATTCAATATGCACTTTATTTGCCACCACGGAAGTGCAGATGAGGCCAAAAGAATCTTTGTCCGAAATACTTCACTAATGATGAGGGAATTATTTTTTTAATTCCACCTAGCTTATTTGTGTCATTGAGCAAACATTGAATACTCTCTGTAGCACACTGTTTCTGTGTGCGTGTGTGGGTGGGTGGGTGGGTGTGTGTTTTCAAATCAAGTTACTTACAGAGGGAGGGCTGTAGACTTGAGAGATTGGGGAAAGCTTCCAGTAAAAGAAGGGATTTTAGTTCGGAGTTAGAGGAAGCAAGAAAGAGTGGAAGAGGGAAAGGTTTGGAGGGAAGTATTTTCCCATAGCTTTATTCTGTGTCCTGCTTAATCTTCATAATTTTGTTACATTTGTTTTTTTTTTTTATTTTTGAGGGGTGTCATTTTTTCTATTTGTATTACTGTTGCTGTGTATATTGGCTGTGCTTGTACTAGAGGTAATCAGTTCACCTGCATGTTTACACCCCTCTGTATTTATCATATATGTAATTTGTTACAGCACAGTAATATTTCATTACATTCTCACTTACCATAATTTGTTTTACCATTCCCCAGTTGACGGGCATTGTAGCTCTTAGATATCACAAAAATTGCTTCTAAATATTTTGGTGTATGTGGGGATTTTCTTTTTATCAATGACTTTCCTAGGGTATGAGGCCAGTAATAGAGTCTCTGCTTTAAAAGATGGGGATATTTTAGTTGATTTATTTGTGTAATTCCAAATTGCTTTTAAAAAATGGTTGTGCTGCTTTGCAACGTAATTTCTATTTTGGAGAACATGGAGAAGTTACGGGAATGGGAGAAAATGCCTGCCTTCTTGTGGCTCACATGACCCAGCAGTCATATTCTCTTCTTGTTCAATTGCTTTGGTAATGTCTTATTCTTCCAACCCCATTTTAGAGGTTTTTTTGGTAAAGATATTAGAATGGTTCGTCATTTCCTTTTCTGGCTCATTTTACTGATGAGGAAACTGAAGCAAACAGAAGTAAGTGACTTGCTCAGGGTCACATAGGTAGTAGATATTTAAGACTGGATTTGAATTCAGATCTTTCTGACTTTAGATCTGGTGCTATACCCACAGAGCAACCTAGCTGCCTAGCCAGAAGTCTTCCCAGGCACTTATAATTCTAGTGCCTTTTTTCCTCTTTCCTCTTAATTATTTACCGTGATCCTGCATGCATCTTGTATATATATATACATATATATATATATATATATATATATATATATATATATATATATATACATATATGTGTGTGTGCGTGTGTGCATATATATATGTTTTGTATATTGTTCCCTTTATTATATCATAAGCTCCTCTTTCTGTCTTCACACTACTTCATGTAGTTCTTAGCTCATAGTTGGCACGTAATAAACGTTTATCGATTGATTAATAGGAATCTTGAGGTACGTTAGTGCAGTCAGGGAAACATTGAAACAGGAGTTGAAAGATCTCTTTTCTATATCTGTTTCTGCCAATAGTAAATTCTGCTAACTTTTCTCTTTGCCTTTGTAAGGTAAGGAAGGGCTGGAGGATTCAAAGGCCACTTCCCACTCCAGTATTTTGTGCACTAATATCAAACTAATTACTTACCTTTTATCTTGAGAATAACAGTACTTGTACTTTCTACCTCACTCGACAGTTGTGAGGTAAGTGTTTTATAAACCTTAAAGTGCTATAGAAATGATTAATAATTTTTGTGGCTGTTCTTTTTGTATCCCTGTCTAATTCTAATAATGTCTTTGTTTTAAGGAGTTTTCTAGGTCTAGCACTGTATATTCCATACTCCTTCTAGTTCTAATATTCTTCACTCTCTGTTCTTAGCATTTTCTAGCTTTTTGGCCCTTCTGGATGTAACATTTTTAGTGCAACTCCCATTTTGTATTTCAAGGTAACATTTTCGATGTAAATAGTTTCTTCATCTTAATTGTTAAAGTAAGGCAAAGATGTACTAAAGAGATATTCCATTTCCAAGTGCTATTAGGTAATTTGGGACTTTGTAAAGCAGGTCATCTTTCCCCCCAATCCTATATTTCTCTTTGGGCAATCTTCAGCTTTAATACTTTGGAGACAGCAGCATTCCTGGAACTGCAGACCTACAACCATCACTAGAAAATTATTGATATTAGAAAGATGAGTCTTTGTTCCATAGAGAAGATCAAAGTTATTTAACACACAGAATTATTTCTCTAAAGCAATCCAATCTTGTCTTTCTTGTACAATATTGGGATCTGATCCTGGTTCATTTACAATGGCTGTCCAAGATATGTGTGGTGATGGACTCACTCTAAGGGATGGCTACCAACCTCGTCTCAGGGAATAAGGGGAATGGTAGGCATCAGTAAGTGAAGAGTTTTGTCTCAGAAGATAGCATTTTTAACGGCAAAAATTTGTCACCCATAGCTCCTCAATGCTGGCCACAGTTTGGGATGTAGAGAAGAGCAATTGACCAAGGACTGAGCTTTGGCAAATACTCACAATGAGAAAGACAAAGATTCAAAGACACAGAGAATCAGAGGTAAAAGGGGAATGAGAACCAATGTTGTTTACTATCACAGAAGCAAGAGAAGAAAAGATTTCAATGAAGAGGAGTTAGCATGTCACATCAACTGCTGGAGAGTTGTCAAGAAGAATGAGGTCTGAGAAAAGTCCATAAGATGTAGTACTTAGGAAGTCATAGGATCTAGAGCTGTAAGGAATCTTGAAGACCATTTTGTCATTTTCCAGGTAAAAAAAACTGAAGCCCCCAATGTCACTTGTCCAAAATCACACAGGTAATAAATATCAGGCCAGCAACTTTTAGAGCAATAGTTTCTGTGAAGTGCAAGGAGTAGAACCCAGAGGACAGAGATTTAGGACAGTTAAAGGGACCAAATGTGAAGTATAGGTTGCCTAGAGAGTGAGGCACAGACAGAAGGGAGCGAAGGAAAGAAGTGAACTGATCATGTTAAAGTTAGCGGAAATTCTCACAGGTATGAAGAAGCCCTGGAGAAGGAAATGGCAAACCACTCCAGTATCTTTGCCAAGAAAATCCCCAAAGGGATCACAAAGAGTCAGACATGACTGAAATAACTGAACAACCACAAGAAAAAGCCAGTTTGGTGTGTGGGTGAACAAATGAAAGAGGCATCAAGTAAAAAGTTGTCAATTAAAGAGGGAATTAAAGGGTCATCATATTGTATGTAGCTAAGTCTTGATGAGTGCATATAATTAATCCCCTGAAGTTGTCGCGTAATTTTAATTCAAGCTATTTGAAGCTGTAGTTATATAAAATATGGTCATTGGTTTTAACCCAGTGGAAATATGAATTTGAATTGTGTAACAGCTTTAGAAGGGTTTACCATTTGCTCTAATCAGGACCTGGCTGTACTTCCATTTGGAATGATACATGCTAATAGGAAGGTCTGGAAAGTGATCATGCTAGTATGTGGCTATGAGAGAATGGAGATGGAGGTCTAAAAGGGCACCAGAAGTCAAGAAACATAAAGTTATAGGTCATCATGGATCATTATGAATAAGTTGGATTCTTCTAACTTCCCTGTTTCTACCAGTGGCACCAACAAATCCCACTGTTTTATTTACTACCTGTTTATCTGTGGGCAAGGCATTCAACCTTTCTGGGCCCTGGTCTCGCCATCTCTAAAATGAGAGGCTTCTATTGAATGACTTTAAGATCCCTTCCATCTTTAACTCTATGATCCTATAGTCTGGACAATAGGAATTCTTCATCTTTTTATATGAATACTCAGAAAAGTTCAACTCAACTCTTCTCATGGGAAAAAAAAAAAAAAACAAAACAAAACAACAGACAAGTAGATTTTCCCAGAGCACCACTGATGTACCATGCAACCTATTGCCTGACAAAGAAATGATGGACTCAAGATACAGAATGAGATGCATAGTTTGGGACATGTCCATTGTGGGAATTTGTTTATGTATATTTGTTACAAGAGTTTTGGGTTTTTTCTCCCAATTTTTTAAGGAAAGTGGTAGGTAGGAGAGAAAATAAATGCTTAACAAGAAGCAAAGTTAAAGTTTATAAAGTGGATGAAGAATGAGCACATACATACATGCATGGTCTAAAAGAAAGAGTCTACAATTCCTTAGAGCTAGGTTGGACCTTTGCACAGTGTTGCTTCTAGGTACATGAGTACACATGGATTACACCCACAAAAAGGTATTTCTCACAACCAGTTCTCCTTATTCTGTAGAAGGGTTAAATGTTTATTTTTTATTTGTGTTTGATCCCAGAGGGCTCTTCCCTTCAAAATACCTGAGCGTCCTGTGGCCTCTCTTCATTGCTTTCCTCCCTGCCTGTCAGCCTCACTACACTTAGAAGTCGAAACAAGATTTTTACCCCTGCTGACACCCCACACAGGCTTTGCAAGGTGCTGAAAACCAGTCTGAAATCTTTCTGCTTCAGTACAGCCTTGCTGGCAAAATAGTGCCCCCAAAGCCTGACCAGATAGGGGTTTGTTGATGGTGGGTGAAAAATCTGCTCCTCACCTTTGTCAGGCTGCTGACAGAGAAGAAAAAATGTGCTTCTGTGGAAAGAACACGAGTGCCCTAGGCTTCCCGAACTCAAGGAGCCTGCTGAGAGTAATTTATTTCTTTAATTTCTTGTGGCATAAAGGGCCTTTCCTCCACCTCACCCAAATGGAAACAGGCATTGAAAGTAGGGGAAGGTAGCTGATGGAAACACTGAGTGGTACAAGATGGCAGTGGGCAGAAGGTCCCACTGTCAAGGAAGGGACTTACAATGAGTTCTCTTTATTTTTCAGGAGTTTATTTTATTTTTTTTTTTTTTTTGTGATTTGTTTTCCTCGGAGATAGGCGATCTTAGTGTTATTGTGTCCATTGGAGGGTAGGGAAGGTGAGTAGGAAGGCAGACCAGAAGCAGTGGGGTACAGTTGGTTTTCTTCTGAAAAGACCTGGGTTCAAATTTGAACCTTGTGTGAATTTAGGTAAGTCACTTAATCACCCTGACGTTCAATTTCCTCATTTGTAAAATGAGATTAGACTACATAGTGTCCAGAGCCCCTTTCAACTCTAAATCCTATGCCCCTACTTACATGAAAATATCGAGAGTTAGTGTATTCAGCCCTTGGAACCAAGCCACCTTCAAAAAGTTCAAGTCCCATAAAGAACATGGCTGCATCGGATAGTAGAGAGACCATATGATGTAAATGTAGCACTAAATTTGGAGTCAGGGAAACCTGAGTTGAAATCTTCCCGCAAACATTGATTAACCCTGTGACCCTAGAAGGAGAAGGTTGGAATCTTTCACTTCTAAGGCCACTTGTAGCTCAAAATATACAATCTATGATCATGTACATTCTATTCTTCTTTCTATCATCACCCACCCTTTCCTTGCCCCTGAAATCACATCAGATGCTTTTATACCCTGGCTCCATTTCTCTACCTCTTTGCAATGACCCTCCCCATGAATGACTATCTAAATATGACTTTACTCTCCTGTTTCAATTTCCATCTTCCCTACTCTCAGAATCCCTTTCACCTTCCATTGTGTTCTCACTTCAGACTGCCCCTTCAGGACTCTACCTTCTCTGTTTGCCTCAATGTATTTTAATCACTTTTATCTGTGACAGCGCCATTTTTAAATGTATCTACTAATGCTATATTATAAATTAAAATATTGTCTCAATCTTCAGGAAGCAACCAAAGGGTTTAGGGAAGAGAGCTCTTCATATCTTTTCTCTTTTTATACCTCTTAGGAACTGCTTCCTTATAGATTTTTGTTAGCACTAACCAAGTTGTCCAGAAACACACATTCAGAGGAAGCATTATTAAGAAGCTATCTGGAGGTGGTGCTATGTCTGAAGTGAGAACACAAGTGGTGGTAAAAGGTAGGAATTCTGGAGAGGCTTCAAGATTGTAAACTGAGAGTGGAGAAGATTGAGACTAAAACAGGAGAGTAAAGTCATATTTGGATACTAACTCATGGGAAGGGGCACTGCGTCATTAACTGATCCAAATTAGTACCTTTGCTAAGACTAACATATTAGTAAATGGGAGAAACACATAATCTCTAGTCCAATAATAGCTCCTGATCCCAGAGCATACTGTCTTAATAGTTTGCTGGCACCTTTCCCTCTAACCCTACCCCCAAGATTCCAAAAAGGAGTTTATGGGTGAAAGCGAAACTTGTTCTTGTGGGGTAAATGTGACAAATAGAATATTAGAATGCTACAGCTGAACCATTAGGTAGCGCCTGGACTCTAAGGCAACCCACGTATTTACAGGTCAAGAGACTGAGCTTTGGAAAGCTGATGTTACTCGGCCAAAGTCTTCTAGCTAGTGCATCATGTGGCGAGAAAAAGAACCCTCATTTCTTGACTCAAGTCAAGTGCTCTTTTCACGATGTATTACAAATCCCCTCTAGATCACACCGTAGGGTGGGTGACTTCCAGATAACTAAACCTTTCCACAATAGGATTTCCTTTAATAGAGAGTATTTTCTCAGCCACTATATGGTAGAAAGAGTTCTAAACTTGGGAGCTGGAAGACCTGGGCTTGAATTTTGTTTCTGACTCTTGAGGCAGGTAGGTAGTATACTGGATAGAGTTCTGGGCCTAATTTGAGTTTAAATACAATCTCAGATGGTCACTAGCTGTGTGACCCTGGGCAGGTCACTTAAAGTCTACCTTAATTTCCTTAACTATAAAATGGGAATAATTACAACACCTACCTTGTGAGGAGTAAATGAGTTAATATTTTTAAAGCACTTAGCACATAATAAGGTGGTTAATAAAAGCTTATTCTCTTCCTCTTTCCCCAACTAGCTTTTGGTCTTTGGAGACATCAGCTCACATCTTTGAATTTCAGCTTCCTCATGTATGAAATGAGCATAATGATAATTACAAAAAAGCGTTTGGGTATCCATCTTATTCTCTTCTCCCCATTCAAGTCTGTGTCCAACTCATTATCCATCTGTAGCTCCCTTTCCAATATGCGTACTGATATGCCAGCTCAATGAAGTGGCTATCCAACTACATATTGAAATAAAGGCATCATCAGTAGAGTATCTCTGCATCTTCTTCCCTTTATCTTCCTGTAGAAATCCAGATGTCCATTCTCCTAAAAAACTGACCTTGATACAATTTTAGGTTACCATTCCCAAGCCTTATACGCTTATCACTCTTACAAAATCAAAATTGGAACTTTAGTCAAATGTCATGTTTAAGAAGCTCACATGAGAATCCAGTTTTTACATTTATTCACTATTCATTCCCCCACCAAGAGGATGAGGTTTCACTAAGGAATTAATAACAGGCTCCAGTACATACAGAAATAAAATAAGTAATCATTTTGAGCACAGTACATATTAAATCATAAACCAATTACAACTTCTGGTCATGTGATGCTTCTTTTAAAGCATTTACAATATAGACCACAAACCATTCTTCTTTCAACTTTGACCAAGACAAGAATAACATTAACTAAGTATGCTAACTTCACAAGGCCTCAATCTAAGAGTTTCCATCCTATTATTAAGACTCAAAGGACCCTAACTTATTGTTGCTGGTCTAAAATCCTAAATTTCATAGCTTAATTGGGGACTTACATCATAAATTCATATGTTCCCCTAGCAACCTATTATTTAATAGAACTGATATTGTGCTTACAAAACTTTTGTTTATACGAACTTTCCATTACGAGTAGGGACACACCAGGGAAACAGCCTCTCCCTACTGTCATGTCAATTCCAGGCAGGAGTAGAGTGTCAACTGGCATTCTAGCCAGGCTTACACTCTGCCATGTATCAGTGGGGAAAGTGAATCAGGAGAATCCTACCTCAGCATAGGCTGAAGTGTTCTCCCAACTTTCCCATGAGATCTCACCCTTTTGCAGTGCATAATAGCATCTCACAGGCTCACTGGCATCACTGATCAGTGACTCAGTCTTTTTTAACATGCACATCTGGAGTTAGACTCAGAAGAACGATCATGAACAGTCAAGTTTAGGACTCTGCAACCAACCTAGATTAAGATTGGGATGTTTCCTGGCCACACTGATGAATTGAGGGGCCTAGAACCCTTCTTCCCTTCCCAATAAAAATAATGTAGTCCCCATTCATATAGGTGTGGGGAGACATAGGGGTAAGTGGGAGGATCAACATACATAGCCAGAGGAGGAAAGAACTGTAGAACATAGAGCTGAAAGGGATCTTAGAGACCAATGAATCCCGTTCCCCTCTCATGTGACAGAGTTGAAATCTGAGGCACAGAGTGGTTAAATGACTTCCCTTACGTCACACAGCCTTGGTGTGTCTGGCCCCACTGATTCTTTCTCACAGTTATTTTTGGCTGTCTCTCCCACTTTATTCAAGTTCTTCTCATCCTTTTTCTCTATCAAGTTGTTGATCCTAGTGGAGCCTTGGCCTCTACCTGCATATTTCAGTTGGACCTCGGCATCTGATTGTTGATCTTCATAGGAGTCTAGCTCCTGTATGTTGGCTTTGGAGGAGTTCCCAGCAGCTTCCCCTGCAATGACAAGAAAGTGAGAATAGAAGGATAAACCCAATCAGAACCTCTTCCACTCTCTCATCCTCTCAGGAGCTGCCAGACTTCCAAGGCAGGGGTGGTGTATGTAATGGTTATCACACTCATGGAGAAATTTACAATTAATTGTCCGACCTCTATTTAGACTTCTACTTGACCCCATGAGAGTGACATATCAAAGTCAGGCCCCAAGAGCGACCATCACTTGCGTTCCAGGGACTCCATGGGTCTTCAATCATATGGCAGAGCCCTAGTCAAGCCACTGACTGCAGCCTAGGACCCCACTGAGATCACCACTTGAATGCTACAATACCATCAACGTCACTAGATTGGTAACAGACCTCAAGTCAGACCATCTACAAAGACCTAGACCCTCTTCAAAGAAGCCACCAGCCAAAGCCTAACCACATTGTAAGACCACCAACTGGTAAGGGGTGTCCTAGCATGGTCGCCTACTGGATGGCATTATGTCTTTTCTGAAAATTCACCCCTCTTCAGTGGCTTATTTGTTTTGAGGGAATCTATATTCTTTTTAAAAGGCAACTTTTCATTTTACTTTTTTTCAATAAATAAATGTTAATTTTCTCTCCCATCTAGCTCACTTCCCTCACTCATATAATGAAAAAAAAAAAAAGGAAAAATTAAAGAATTATAAAAAAAATCTATGAGTATGAATTCACACAAGACATATTTCCCTATTGGCCACATCCAAAAATGTGTCTCACTCTGTGCCCTGAGTGCGTCCATCACCTCTTTGACTGGAGGTGAACAATATGCATCCTCATGGGGCCTCGGCAATCATACCTGGTGATTCCGTTGACAAGAGTTCTTAAGTGTCTTGACATTGTTTATCTTCATAATGTTGCTTTTATTGCATAAATCATTCTTCACTTCTCATTTCACTTAACACTGGTTCTCTCAGGTTTCTCTGAAATGGCCCCCTTAATTATTCTTTATGGTACAATGGTATTTTTTAAATAATATTTTACTTTTAGATTACATGTAAAGACCAAATTTTAGGAGACATTTAAAAAGGACTGAGTTCCAAATTTTCTCCCTCTCTCCTTCCTTTTCCTCCTTCCTAAGACAGTAAGCAATTTAATATAGATTACATATGTGCAGTCTTGTAAAACACACTCCCGTATTAGTCACGTTGTGAAAACAGAAAAAAAAGTGAAAATAGGATGTTTTGATATGGATTCAGACTTCATTAGTTTTTTTTCCTCTGGATGTGAATAGCATTTTTTGTCATGAGTCCTTTGGAAATGTCTTAGACCACTGAGTTACTAAGAAATAAGTCACTCATAATGGATCATCCTACAATGTTGCTTTTCCTGTGTACCACATTCTCCTGACTACTTACGTGACTTTGCATCAGTTAATGTAAATTTTTTTCAGGTTTGTCTGAAATCTGCCTGCTCGTCATTTCTTATATCACAACAGCATTCCATTATATTACATTCATATATCCCAACTTGTTCAGCCACTGCACAAGTGATGGACATCCCCTCAACTTCAAATTCGTTGTAACCACAAAAAAGGCTTCTATGAATATTTTTGTAGAATTAGATCCTTCCCCTTTCTTTGATCTCTCTTGGATACAGACCTACTCGTGGTATTGCTGGATCAAAAGGAATATATTGGATGAGACTCTGGGTAGCCGTTTGTTAAGAGCCCTCCGGCTACTCAGAGGTTGGTGCTGTCCCATCGGGAGGTCTATGAAGGTGGTTGTGTTACTTTTTTCTGACAGTTGGAGCCCTATCTGTTGATCTTTGTGTTAATTTCTCTGTGTTTTCTATATTCACATCATTCAACTTACCTGTAATTAAAGTAGTATTGTTGACCCTTTTAAAGTTGTCTTTCCCTTAGAAAAACAGATCAAAGAACCTGTGCCAGCAGCCCACCCTGTGTGCTCAGGTGGTTGCTACTACTGCCCTGTGGCAAGGAAGAATTACAATGACTATGCCATTTCTAGGGTGTTTGGCTTTGGTCAGATCGTCTGTTCCTTACCAACAATTCTGGGGGGGGAAACAGGATTTTATGTACGAGGCAACTGAGGCAAGCAACAGTTAAACAGTTTGCTCACGGTTGCACAACTACTAAGTGTTGAGGCAGATCTGAATTTGGCTTCTCCTAACTCAAGGCCCAGCACACTGGACCCTGCAGCTAGGTGCTCCACAAGCAAGGAGCCAAAAGTAAGGTCCCTTGTCCTATAGGAACTAAAGAACTGATGAGGGACAACTCTACTCCTACCTCCCTGGGCCTCTATCCCTCCCCACCCACTGGGGCTTCCTTCCTGGGAATGCCCCAGTCCAGTGCCCCAGCCCGCTTACCTGCTGGAGTCTCTCCAACTCCAAGCCTTGCCCTCCTGCAACTGCCGCCAGGCCTCTAATTCCTGCACCTGCCTCCAATTTTGAGCCTCCTGTAAGTGCCTCAAGGCCTCTACCTCCAGCCTCTGCCTCCAGGCATTGATCTCCTGCATCCACCTGCAGTTATTGGTTAGCCACTTCAACCTCCAGGCCTTGGCCTCTTCCATTCTTCTCCAGAACTGGGTCTTCTGCATCCAACTCCAGGTCTTGGCCTCCTGCTTCCACCTCCAGTTTTCAGTCTCCTGCAACTGCCTCCAGGCCTCAGCCTCCTGCGTGTGCTTCCATGCCTCGACATCCTGCATCTGCCTCCAGACTGCAGCCTCCTGCATTTGCCTCCAGGCCTCTGCCTCATGCATTTGCCTCCAGGCCTCAGCCTCCTGCATCCAACTCCACGTCTCAGTCTTCTGCTTCCACCTCCCAGCCTTGGCCTCCTGCATCAGCCTCCAGGTCTCAGCCTCCTCCAACTCAGCCACTTCCTTCCCAGCTTTCTCTTCCTCCAGCCACCTATTATTTACCTGTCGGATCCCCCACCCCCAATTCAACTGGTCAGGTCCCATTATGTCGGACCCCTGCCCAACCCAGCCCTGTGCAGTCAGCGCCTCCCCCAGGGTCCAGGACTCAGAGCTGCCAGTGACCTTCTCATCCTTCTCCAGCTGCTGAACTGGGCCCTCCTCCAGCTGAGCCTGGTCCTGCTCAGAGCACCTCTTCTTCTCTATCTCCATCTCTTCTGCCTGCTTCTGGGCCTGCCTGATATTCTTCAACATCTCTTCCAGGTTCCTGGGGGCACAAGGAGGAATGAATTCATCCTCAGGCTTGGAGAACACCTTCCGTCCTACCCTGGCACTTCCACTCCCCAAGGCCTCTCCAGGGGCCAGGGAGTGAGCAGCACCAGGACAGGGGCAGATGCTCACCTCTGCATTTCCTCCAAATTTGCATCCTTGACCTCCTCTGGGCATGGGACCTTGTCCTCCTCCATCTTCTGCTTTTTCAGCTCCTCCTCCTCCTGCTGCTGCTTTCTCACATTCTCCAGCCGCTGTTGCTCCTTTTCCTGAGGATGGACAGATGGACAGAGAGAAAGGCCGGACTGGCTATGAGGAAACGGAGTACAGACAGGCACCAGCCTGGGTCACCCCACCCTCCCTTCCCTCCTCACCTCACTTTGGGAGGCCTCAAGCCCCCCAAAGCCCAGCTCCCTCCTCACACTGCCCTTGCTACCATAAACTGGACCCCAAATCTCCCCATTCAGACAGCTCACTCATCTTTCCCTGAGAAGCAGGACGGTAGGATGTGGGATGGAGGGAAATGGGACAAAGAGATAGCATGAAGTGGGACAGAGGGAAGTGAGATGGAGGGAAGTGGGACAGAGAGACAGTAGGAAGTGGGAGAGAGGGAAGTGGGACAGAAAGATAGTGGGAAGTGGGACAGAGCGATAGTGGGAAGTAAGACAGAAAGACAGTAGGAAGTGGGACAGAGGGAAACGGGACAGAAAGATAGCAGGAAGTGGGACAGCAGGAAGTGGAACAAAGGAAAGTGGGACAGAGGGAAATGAGACATAGGGACAGTGGGAAGTGGGACAATGGGAAGTGGGATGGACAGTTGGAAGTGGGGCAGAGGGGAAGTGGCACAGAGGGATAATGGGAAGTGAGACAGAAAGATAGCAGGAAGTGGGACAGAGGAAAGCAGGACAGTAGGAAGTGGGACAGAGGGACAACAGGAAATGAAACATTGGTAAGTGGGACAGCATGAAGTGGGACAGAAGAAAGTGGACAGAGGCACAGTGGGAAGAGGGAAAGGAGACAGCGGGAAGTGGGACAGAGGGAAATGGGATGGGGGACAGTGGGATAGAGGGATGTGGGACAGAGTGGAGTTGGATAGAGGGAAGTGGGACAGTGGGGAGTGGGACCAAGTAAACTAGGACACTAGGAAGTGGTTAAGTGGTAATTTGTGAGGATAATGGGAGAACAGCCTTTAGGGTTGACTGACAAAGCTGGGTTTTCTTTTTTTATATAAATTCAGGTGTAAACAATTTTTATCAAATTTCATAAATTTTACAAAGTTACAAGTCTACCAGAAAAAACTCTCGCACACTGTGGTCGTTGCTGTGCACAAAGTTCTCCTGGTTCTGCTCCTTTCGCTCAGCATCAGGTCATATAAGTCCTTCCAGGCCTCTCTGAAGTCTTCGTGTTCATCATTTCTTATGGCACGATAATACTCCATTACATTCATATACCATAATTTATTCATCCATTCCCCAATTGATGGGCATCTCCTTGACTTCCAGTTTTTGGCTACCACAAAGAGTGCTGCTAGAAATATTTTTCTACACGTGGGACCCTTTCCCGTTTTTATATTCTCTTGGGGATACAGTCCTAGTAGTGATATTTCTGGGTCAAAGGGTATGCACATTTTTGTAGCCCTTTGGGCATAGTTCCAAATCATTCTCCAGGAGGGTTGGATGATCTCACAGCTCCACCAACAATGAATTAGTGTTCCAACTCTCCCACATCCTCTCCAGCATTTATCATTTTCTTGTTCTGTCATGTTTGCCAATCTTACAAATGTGATGTGGTACCTCAGAGTTGTTTTGATTTGCATCTCTCTAATCAATAGTGATTTAGCACACTTTTTCATACGATTATACATATCTTTGATTTCTTCCCATGAAAATTGCTTGTTCATATCCTTTGACCATTTATCAACTGGGGAATGACTTGTATGGTTATATATTTGAGTCAGTTCTCTATATATTCTAGAAATGAGGCCTTTATCCCCGAGCTTAGCCGTAAAAATTTTTTCCCAATTTACTACATCCCTCCGAATTTTGGTTGCATTGGGTTTGGTTGTGCAAAAACTTTTCAGTTTAAAGTAATCCAAATTATCCAGCTTGCATTTCATAATGCTTTCTATCGTTTCTTTAGAAAAAATTTCTTCCCCTCTCCATAAATCTGATAAATATACTATTCCTTGCTTCTCTAGTGTGTTCATGGTATCAATCTTTATACCTAAATCATGTACCCATTTGGACTTTATTCTTGTGTACGGTGTCAGGCATGGGTCTATGCCTAATTTCCACCACACAGTTAACCAGTTTTCCCAGCAATGTTTGTCGAACAGTGAGTTCTTATCCCAGAAGCTGGGATCTTTGGGTTTATCAAACAGGAGGTTGCTATATTCCTTGCCTACTGTGTCTTGAGTGCCAAGTCTATTCCATTTGTCTACCCCTCTGTTTCTTAGCCAATACCAAGTGGTTTTGATAATTGCTGCTTTATAATACAATTTGAGGTCTGGTAGCACTAGGCCACCTTCCCAAGCATTTCTTTTCATTACTCCCTTTGATATTCTGGACCTTTTGTTTTTCCAAATGAATTTTGATATTATTTTATCCAGCTCTAGCAAGTAATAACACAAGAACTTAGTGAGAAAAAAAAAAATCCTAATGTCGGTCTTCTAAGGCAAAATGCCTTCCACACTCAGAGAAAGAAATATGGAAGTCATTTGCAGAATGTAGCAGATCATGTTTGTGTGTGGGTGGGTTTCAGTGTATTATATTTTGATTTGTTTTATGATTTCTTCCATTTATTTTAGTTCGACTACATAGCATGACTATAGTGAAAATGTGCTCAATAGGAAAGTATATGTAGAACCTATACATAATTGTATGCGGTCACGGGGAGGGAGGGGGGTATTGGGGGAAGGGTGGGGTGATGAAATCTTAACTTCAAGGAAATGATTGTAAAACATTAAAAAAAAAGAAAAAAAAAGAAAAAAATTTACAAATTTTTATCAAATTGAATATAAAAAACCTTCAAATTTATGAAAATCGTTTCCAAAAGGATCCAGTCAGAACTACTTTGAGTAATAGCTTCTTACAGTACATTTAAATGACAAACTAGCAGGGTAGGCCCATGAAAATTCCCAGTGTGGAACCTCCCTGCACCTATCTGTATCAATGACACTTCTGTACCAGCCTCAGAAAGTTGCCCAGGGAGCTAGCGCTCTCATGACCTGCCCATGAGTCCACAAGGAGCACCTATGCACCCAAGGCAGCACATGAACTCCGGTCTTCTGTGCCCATAAAATCCCTCTGCCCCTTCCTATGTAGGGAGCTTGGGGCAAATGGCCTTCCCTGCAAGGCTGAGGCCAGGGATGCTGAGGGAGGCTCTCTCTCATAAAGACAGAGTCAGCTTCCATCTCTTCCAATATCAGTAGTAGTTATGGGACAAAGCTCTTCTCAGAGCAGAGATGGGGTGTTGCACCCCTCCCCCAAATCAGAATTGCACCCCCTTCTCCCAAGGTGCCAAAGCAGGGAACCTCCTGTCCCCAGAGGGATGAATGGACAGTTTCATTGATTCCATCTAATCCCCAGCTGGGTTATCACAAAAGAAAAAGGCTGCTGTCCCTGGAGGAAGCAGCCAACTATTCCCAGCTAGAGTCAGCCTCCTCGTGTAGACATTAGGGATAGCCCTCCACTTTCTTAGGAAGTGGCCAAGGAGGCCAGGAGGAACCTCCCTCCAAGCATTTTGATTTAGCTGAGCAGGAGACGCCCCAACCCCTCCTCCACAACAATCTCCCGACCTCGGGATGTTAGGATCCCGAAGGCAGCACTCCAGAGTGGGGTACATTGGAAAGCAGAGGTGACTGTGCAGACCTCAGTACAAAGTTCTGGAGACAGTCAACCGCCCTCTGCCTCCCTTGGACTCCTTTCCTGATCCCCTGGTGTCTGGGCAATTCTGTGCCCAAGACACCAGGTCCAGTTGGCTTTCTGATACCAGGTTCCCTTTGCCTTCATCTCCCCAGGTCTGTCTCATGGCTCCTCCCCCACTTCATTTCCTTTGAGCAACTCAATTCCACAACTTTGAAATGAACTGGCCAGAAGGTCCTCTGGAATGGATGTCATCTCCTGAGGTAGGGACCAGACCCCACAGCGGGGGTGCTTGTAGGACAGAACATAAAGGGAAGATCTGACCTCCTTAACAAGAATCTCAGGGACTCTGGGAATTAGGGACGGGACTCAGAAAACATAGATTTTCTCCCTAACACAAGCTGACCAGGTCAATGATACCCTTCTGATATGGGGAGGACTCCCGGCCACAGTTCAGGGCAAAATTGGGGGTGGGGGGGTCAGGGGATCAATTTGTTTCTTTCCTGGAAAGAGCCCAGAATGGAGACCTTGAGATCAAGGAAGATCAGGGAGCGTGTGTGGCTGCTGACAGCACAAAGAGTGGCCCCATGGGCTCCTCCAAGCTGGGCCAGTATCTGAGGGACAAGCCCTACGCGAAGTGAGAAGAGACCCTGAACCAGGGCCTCGGCCTCTTGGGGCCCCCCTTGCCCCAGGAGTTACTCTGCTGGCACGCCCACAAAGCGAGTGTTTGCACAAGTTATTCTAGTATGTCAAGAAGCAGCATCCAGCAGGGAGGGTGGCATGGGGTGCTACTGTAGTAAGATGTAGGGGGATTGCTTAGGACAAAATGCTCTGTAAAGGAGACAAGGAAGAAAGCTTGGCATTAACTCTTTGGGCTGCCACAGACACCTAGCCTTCCACTGCACCCCCACCAGGCACAACATCCTGGCCAGAAATGACCCCCTGAGGCTGTTCCATGGCAGGAAGTCTGCCTGCTTCCCTGACCACAGACCCGGCCGTTTTCTCTTGTCACATGACCCTCAGGCCTCCTCCAAGCTAAGCAGAGTAGTTAGAGTTTCCCCTAATCATCATACACTCTATGGGAAGATACACCATTTGATTAGGTTAATCTCCTAAGACTACTCTTCATGCATCTCACAGGAAACATTAAATTGAGCCTCAGTTCTTAGCCTGGGCCTAGGAGTGCCAGCGCCAAAACTGCCTCTTGTCTACAGCCACACCAGACCTCTGGCTTTTCTAAGGCACTGCCTGGACCACTGCACTGCCCATCTCCTCTGGAAGGCTTCCACCTCCAAACTGTGCTTCCAGCTGTCAGGTGAAACTCGCAGGCAAAACTCAAGGAGAGAAGGCTGCCCCCAGCCTAGAGGCTGACCTTGGCATCCACCTAGTATGGAGCACTGCATCTGATAAATGACTGCACAATGCTAGTGCAGCTGGCCGAAGTTGGTGTCAGTAGCATGTGGTGTTTTGCTCCTTGTGCAGGATGGTCCAGGGGGGCTGCTCCACCTGCCAAGGGGGATGGGACTGAATGTGAAGGCATGGGTGTGGTGATGGTGCAGTGGCCACCGCTGAACCCAGGAGACCAGATGGGTGGGTGTGATGCATGCCTTACCTGCCTGACCTTGCCGGAAGGGCACATAGTGGAGGGCGTCCTGGTTCCAGGAGGAGTGAGCACCTCACTGTCCATGCGGTCCATGTTTTTATCCAGCTCTTTGGCGGCCTGCTTATAGATCTGCTTCCACCTGTGAGGGGAAGATGCAGCACCCATGGGGGTCTGGGCAGGGGCAACAACAGCCCCTCCCATGACCCTGTCGCCCCTACCATAACCCTGGCACTCCTCCTTGCGTTAAATGGGGCCCAAGCAGACAAGCCCTGACCGGTGGGATCTCCTCAGGGTTCCCCTCCCTCTGCTTTCTAGGCCTGGGCCATGTCTTCAGTCACCACTGCCAGCAGGCCCTGGGGGCCTCACTTCTAGAGGGTTCTGTGCCAGGTCTGGGTGAGACAGAGAGTGAAGTAGGCTCTGCCTGCCCTGATGGAACTTACTGTCCAGCGGTGGGAGAACAGACCAACAGGGAGGATGATAAGTCCCACCTACTACTGATGGGGTGCTTGGGTCCATGTGCTTGGGCCCCAATTCTGAATTTACATTTCTCTCCAAAAATCACATTTCTCTCTAAAAATCTCATTTCTCCCTGGCCTCAAAACACTATCCCAGGCAGTTTCTCCCCAGTCCAAGGACACAGCCTGCCCCAGCAACAAAAGTTATCTCCCTTCCTGATACAGAAGCCACCTGCACCTATAGAACTTATTAGTCTAAACCAGTTGTGTAGTGGCTGAGCTGGCTATGTGCTGTGTCAGCACCACATTTACTACTCACTGACCATTGACATGTATCAGACATAGGCATGTGTAGATTCCCTTACATTTATCTTGTCTAACGAGATATAGATGAGAGTAGCCTGGCATTCCTCAGTCATCTCTGACCATTAGGTGACTTAGAGACATTTCAGACCTAAAACCATTCTTCCATGTAGCCCCTCCCCTTGGGCTATTTCCCAATGAACACTGGGTAAAATACCTGAGCAGTAGATACCAAAAGAGCATGGTCCTTTAAGTATTAACTACACCTTAATCCCACCCCAAAACACCTAGTTAGCATTTTTGACACATTTCCAATAGACTATTCTATATAAACTTTACCTGTACCCCTCTAAGGTTGCAGGTTCCCTATGAACTCTTGGCCACTAAAAAGTGTAATAAATCTTTACCTTGACCTCAGCAATGCTTGAGTCTGTGAATTCATTCCAGTTGACATTCCCCTGGTATTCCTGTCTTTGTGGGGATCTCACCCCACTCCCTTCCAGCCCTCATCACTACAAACATATCTTCAATTAAATTGAATATAATTTTTATATGCACTTCCACTATAAAAAAAGCCTTGTACTAGGTCCTGAGACTCCATAGGCAAAGATGAAACAAGCCCTGTCCTCTAGAAGCTTTCTCCTGGGTAACAGAGCATGTGTGCAGGTCATGGACGCAGGTCAGGACTTGCAAGCTAATGTGACGAGGGTCTCTCCACTAGAGACCACACCCCCTCCTACCAACCTGCCTGTCAAAGCCTCGAGTGTGGGGTGGTTTAAACAATGTCCCCCATCATGCCCCCGATGCAGCCACCACCAAGCATTGTGAAGGTGGAGCCAGAAGGTCCCTGAGGGGCCACTCTATCCAACCAACACAGAAAAAGAAACTGAGGCCCAGCAAAGTGATTTGCCTAAAGTCACACCAGTAGGTTTGTGATCTTATCATCCAGAGACTTTAGGGAAGGACCCAATCCTGCCCCACTAAATAGACTTTTCAATGGACTCTGAGAATGAAGTTTTTATGGACAAAAAAGGCAAATGGTATGACAAAAGGAACCTAGCCATGCCAGAATGGGCTGGGCAGGGTTGAGAGGTCATGTCTCTCTGGCATGCCTTGTTGGCCCCTTGGTTCAAAGGCTGCCTTTTCCAGAAGGGTGCCTCCCAGAAGCCTTGTTCAGCTCAGTGTGTGGGGTCAGGGTGTTTTAGAGATGCCTGAATCCATGAACAACAAGGGCAGGCCTGCAGTCTAGCGCCCAGGGCAGAGCGGGACCTAAGGACATGGTGGGTGCTGCGGGGGCATCATGCTATTTGTCCCTTGGCCCCATCTGGAGGCTGTCTCAGGTTAGCTGCCAGTCACCCTCCACTCCTTCCCCAGCATCCTTCTCCCCTGCCCCTTCCTTCCCCACCTCCTGCCCACCCCCTCCCAACACTTCAGGCCCTGCAGGTCATCATACATGACATTCTGAAACAATATTCTGGGCTCCTCTCTTTGGTCTATCTTGCTCTCTGTGGGGTAAAATGGTCAGGGAAGCGTCCCTTACACAGAGCTTGTCACCCCACTCTCTCCTCACATCCTCACCACAGAGGAGCTAGGGCAATCATAGAGCTGGCCCAAAGAGATGACCTGTCCAAGGTCACACTGAACTCCAGGGAAACAGGCTGCCATGATCCCACCCTTGCCCAGGCCCTGACACATTTCCCAACTGATAGGTGAGCAGGAGAGGGACCTCTCTCAGTCTCGGCCCCCAAGAGCCAACTGAGGAGCCAAGTCATCACCTGGAGCTAAGGGTAGAAACAACCCTAAGTGGTCAACCTGGATGAACCATGAGACTGCTCTGTCTGTGGCTGCTGGATCTGGAGGGCCCCATCCTGGTCCCCTGGCCCGCAGCAGCAGCCTGTCCAAGTGGCCTCCTCCCTCTCAGTCTCGCCCACTCACTCCTTGCACCAGGAACCTTTTCCTCATCTGCCCCTGAAGCTACAGCTAGAACCTGTGGCCCACACTTTGCAGGCCGTGCCAGGGTTAGCTGTCAAAACCCCATGATCCCCAGAGACTGGCAACCAGTCTGGACCAGCCTACCGGCCCCTCTCCACAATGGCGCCTGTGTAGGGTGACTGCCCGGCCTGGCTTTAGCCTGGTACCACCTTCTTCCTCTTCCTCCTTCCTTCTCCTTCCAACTGGTCTGCTGCCACCGCCCCTGCTCCGCGCCCTCGCCTCAGAAGGGAGGGACCTTGGGTGACGCAGCATCAGAACCAGGGGTACTATGCCCCTCCCCCTCAGCTTCCTCGCGTGCAAAATGAGCACAGCCCGACTGGAGTAGGCGGGCGGGCTGTAGTCCACTCTCGGCCATCAACCGGACCCCCTCATGTTACTGGCTCACCTGCCCGCTGCTCCTCCTCTTCTGCCACTGCCTCTGCCTCCTCCTCCTCTTCCTCCCTTCAACTCTGGGAACCTGCGTGGATGAGGAGGCACGTGGAAGACTCAAGGCCCAAAGTGCCTATTGGATGCCTGCAGGGAGCAAACAACGCTGATTGGAGGTGCTGACGAGAGCGGGGGGCGGGGCGAGCGGGGGAGAAATATGAGTACCCCTGGCCCGCAGCAGCAGCCTGTCCAAGTGGCCTCCTCCCTCTCAGTCTCGCCCACTCACTCCTTGCACCAGGAACCTTTTCCTCATCTGCCCCTGAAGCTACAGCTAGAACCTGTGGCCCACACTTTGCAGGCCGTGCCAGGGTTAGCTGTCAAAACCCTATGATCCCCAGAGACTGGCAACCAGTCTGGACCAGCCTACCGGCCCCTCTCCACAATGGCGCCTGTGTAGGGTGACTGCCCGGCCTGGCTTTAGCCTGGTACCACCTTCTTCCTCTTCCTCCTTCCTTCTCCTTCCAACTGGTCTGCTGCCATCGCCCCTGCACCGCCCCCTTGCCTCAGAAGGGAGGGACCTTGGGTGACGCAGCATCAGAACCAGGGGTACTATGCCCCTCCCCCTCAGCTTCCTCGCCTGCAAAATGAGCACAGCCCGACTGGAGTAGGCGGGCGGGCTGTAGTCCACTCTCGGCCATCAACCGGACCCCCTCATGTTACTGGCTCACCTGCCCGCTGCTCCTCCTCTTCTGCCACTGCCTCTGCCTCCTCCTCCTCTTCCTCCCTTCAACTCTGGGAACCTGCGTGGATGAGGAGGCACGTGGAAGACTCAAGGCCCAAAGTGCCTATTGGATGCCTGCAGGGAGCAAGCAACGCTGATTGGAGGTGCTGACGAGAGCGGGGGGCGGGGCGAGCGGGGGAGAAATATGAGTCCTGGAATGCCTCGTGGTGGTGCCTCTACTCCCGCACTCCTCCCTGCCCCTCAAGCAGAACCATTAGTCAGACTGACACGTGTCTCTTGGAAACCTCGCGAGATACCTTGGAATCTGCCTTATACCTTTGCAAAGCACTCTGGCTCTACCAGATTGCCTAGCGGGGGGTCCGCAACTGTGTTGACTCAGGGTGGAAGCCCACAATAAAGGCCAGAGCCCCCAAGGAACCCCAGGCCGTATACAATGGTTGGGAACAGACTCTGGAACCCCTTGGCACTCTCACACCCACCCCCTCCTGCCCCACGTTCCTCTGAGGCCATAAGCCTTTCATTATCATTATCACTGTGCCCCGTTCTCTGGGTCACCCGCGGCTACTGCCCACACATGATCCTCTCTAAGACCCTATTCATTTGGCTCTGACTTCTGGTCACTCTGGACTACTGGTCATTCCCATCAAGGTCCTCCCTAGCGTCACCCCAGCCTACTTGGACAAGCCTAGATCCCTCCCACAATCTTTATGTAAGATCCATCTCAGTCTCCTTGCAGGTGTTCAGATTTCTTACGAGTTTGGCCAATGTGGCAGATCTTTAAAAAACCTTGTTTTTCTTTGGCCGAAAGAAGGATTGAGTTGAATTTATTTGGTCAAGACCCACATGTTACTATTTTTGGTCCCTAGAACCCCTAAACTTTAACAAAGACTTGACTTTCCTGATGGCATGTTCCTTGTGAGAAATATACTTACTGTACAAAGAAATTTGTTGTGAAACCGGGCAATTTCTCATTGCATTTATTTTACATTCATTCCAAATGAATATGTAGCGTCAAAACATAGCACACTTGTTCAGACAACTGCAAGGCTTTTTATGCTGTTCCAAATTTGCCTTTGCCCCCTTGCTCTCCATTGGCTAGATGCAACCTCCCAAACTGCCCCCTTCACGTCCTCATACTTGACATATTTTTCAATTTTCCCAGGAATTTTTGTCAAATATTGAGTTGTCCTTCCCGAAGTTGAGTCTTTTTGTTGATGGAAAATCAAATTATTATGGTCATTTACTACTACTTTGCATTGTGTACCTAATCTATTCTACTGATACACCACCCTATTTCTTAGCTAGTACCCAATTGTTTTCATAATTACAGCTTTATAATACAGTTTGAGATCTAATAAGGCTAGACCACCTTCCTTCAAGTTGTTTTTCTTTTTTTTTTCATTGATTCCCTTGATATTCTTGACCTTTTGTTTCTTCAGATGAATTTTATTATTTTTTTTAGCTTTATAAAATAACTCTGATAGTGGATTGGTATGGTACTGCATAAATAAATTAATTTATTTAGAATTTCCATTTTATTATGTTGGCTTGCTTACCCATAAGCAATTAATATTTTTCTAATTATTTAGATCTAACTTTATTTATGCGAAATTTATTTAGTTTCTCCTCCTTGTGTCCTGGCCTTGAGCAATAAATGTTTCCTTACTGTCAATAAATTCTACCAGTTTCATTCCAAGTACTCCCTTTCCTGGCTTTCCCACTGTCTATTCATCCCTCCCTCTCCTGGGAAATGTTTTACCTCTCCACCCTAAGTTGCCAAAGAAGGCTATTGATTGACTGTGTACTCTAAAACGGCCTGAAAGGTTACCCACAGGAGGCTGAATGTGTTCTTAGCCGGAGCTAGTTCCTTATCTGGCCTCCTGTACTTAACCCTTGGCCATGGCACCCTTTAAGCTCCCAAGTGGTGGAGAAAATTCCCCAACATTATCATTCTCTGGAGAGTTAATAATGGTACACTGTGGGCAGGACATGCCTTCCTCATCCTGTACCTTCCCCTTTACTGGTATACTTTTCAGTTCCAGGTACCCTGGATTTAGTGATCTGTGAACATCAGAGGTTCCCAAACTTATTTGGTCTACCAACCCTTTAAAAAAAATACTCAGTGCCCCCCCTTGGAATCTATTTTCTTTATCCCTTTAAGTTTCTTTTCAAACTTGCATGCTTTACTGTATGGTTGTACTGGTAAGGTGGAATGAACCATTCCAGACATTGGCTATTCAGATGGAGGAATATGGGAATAGATTCACTATGGAGACAGGTGGTCTGTAGAACTGGTGAATGACTGAGAGGCACAGGTCAGTGATTTCACATGGAGCCATGACGGGACTCAAGCTCTTATCTCATATCAAGATGGATTTATGTTGGTTGATTCTGTCAGTGGACAAAGACATTGGTCATCAGAGAGTAATTTGGAAATTCAGATGACATGTGACTTTGGACTCCAGGCCTCCCATCTTTTGTGCTGCTTTCCATTTGAGGATACAAGAGTAGTAGCCTGTACTCAATGATGAACATTCTCACATTGG
This sequence comes from Bettongia penicillata ogilbyi, assembly GCA_023548195.1. Taxonomy (NCBI): domain Eukaryota; kingdom Metazoa; phylum Chordata; class Mammalia; order Diprotodontia; family Potoroidae; genus Bettongia; species Bettongia penicillata. The sequence goes on along the minus strand of JAJHZJ010000809.1, from coordinate 145,588 downwards.
TCATAGCCTTTACCTCTCAGTGACTCTGAAGTCCTGTAGATAATCATACAATCTCCGTTCCATACCTGCAATCGCCCAATTCCTTCCCACCCCACAGTTTGTTTCATCCTAACTCTACCCAGTGCTTCCACTTTACCCCCTGGAACACCTGTTCCATAGGCATGAACTTTCCCTAATTTTAAATCTATTCCTCTCCCACTCCTGCCACCTACTAACTCTTATAAAATCCTGGCTCCCCTCTGATGACACAGCCGCACTAACTGCTCTTTCCAGTGTTAGCCAAAACTTCACTCATTTTCCTTGACTTACTAGTGGAGGCAGAGGAGTTGGACTACTCCTTGCTTCCCATAGCCAATTCTAGATTTCCTGCCTTACTCCAGCAACTCAGTAACTTCTCTTCCTTCGAGATTCATGCTATTTGTATCTACCACACAACTAAAGCCTTGGTAGCTATTGTGTATAGACCCCTAGGTCTTTCCTATGTCTTCCTCAATGATTTTGCTATCTTGCTTAAAATTTTTCTCTCTTTACAAATTCCAGCCTTCATACTAGGGAATTTGAATATGCATATTGATTCTCCCACAAATTCTCCCTAAACCTACTCACCCTTTACCCTACCTCAGACATAAACAAAAATGATCATCATACGTTTAATTTTTCCATTACCCACAGTTCTGAAATCTTCTTATCTGACTGTGTCGGCTTTTCATATCTCCATCTGATTTCCCTTCTATGACTCCAGTCTACATCCTCACCATCACCTCCAGTACTTTAATTCTTTCCCAGATCATCTCCATTTCACTAGCCACTCTTCCTTCTTTTCCCCATCTTGACTCCTTGGTGAGCCAATTCAAGTCTGGATTGTTCTACTCTCTTGAATCCTTAGCCCCTTTATGACATCGCCAATTATGCCAAGCCACACCTCAGTTTTGGATCACTTCCAGCATTTGTCACCTTTGTGCCTACACATATACCACTAAATGAAGGTGGAGAAAATTGTACAACCTTTCTGACTGATTCCACTATACATTTATGTTACATAACCTTGGAGGGAACAAAGTGGGATACTTACATTGTCGTCTCTGACTCAAAAAAAAAATTAAAAAAACATAATAACTGCAGTCTTTAAAAGAAAACCCATAGGACAAAAGAAAGTTCAGAAAAGATATCTCTGAAAAGGTGTTGAATTTAATATATATTTTTAAAAAGTGAGCCATACATAATAGAGATTTGCATTTTCATATATAGTCATCTTTTTCTGTTCTACTTTGCATATGGAAATGTTCTCTTCTTTGCTATTCTTAAGTACAGAATTTAAAAAAAGGAAAACTTATGGGCTAGAATTAAAAGTAGAGTTAGAAAATCAAAGTTTGTCAAAGATATACTTAAAGTTCAATGTGTCATGGGTTTGTCATAAAAAATTTAAAAAAGTTTCAATTTTTACATTCAAATTTGTAGGGGACAGGTATTGGCCTTTGGAATCTCCAGTATCACAAGGAAGTTATAGAGGGAGTAAAATAGCACACAGAGGTCCTAGTGTTATGCTTTTATGCTCTTTAAAAAAGAAAAGAAAGGAATAGAGGATATGCAGAATACTATACAAAACTGTACAAACAAGGAGGAAATAGTGGGGTTGAAGAGGTGATACTTGAATCTTACTTTCATCCAAATTGGTAGAAGGAGGGTAGGATCAACACATAATATAGTGAGTTGGGTGCAAGAATATATTCCACCTCATAGGGAAATAGGAGAGAAAGGGGAGAGAGGAAAAGAGTGAAGGCAGATTGAGGGAAATGTTAGTCATAAATTAAATAAACTCCAAACTAGGAGGGAAGGTTATTAAGACAGGCTTAAAAAGAAAGAATGGGTAAGAACCTGTGATTGGGATGTGGGTGAGGAGAAGGCAATCAAGGGAAAAAATAATTTTTTGCCCATTGTATCAAAGAACACTGGTGCTGAGCACACTCCTCTCTTGTAGAGAAGGGATTGAATGTCGGAATTTGTCTTACTTGGTTCTACATGCTTATAACAGGAGTTCATTTTTGTTTGTTTGTTTGTTTTTCTTTCTCAATGGGGGAAGGAATTGGAAGAGAGATAAGGCATATTTTTGTTGACTGAAAAAATTAAATAAAGAGACATGGGAAGCCAAAAGGAAAATATAAGTGAATATATTGGAGAAAATACAAGTTTTTAATTTAATGACTGACCTGTAGCGCCTGTGGGTGGAGTGACCTTCGTGGCTGCTGGAGGTTGCGTCCCTGAAGCCTGCTCGGATCTGCTCCTCTGGGGACGGCTCTCCAGGGCTCTCTGGAAAGGAAATCTTTTCCACTGTGTTTCTTGCAGTGCTCCAGAATTTGTGGGGAGTTCTTCTTGCAGGAAATATATGGGCTGTGGGTTCGGAGCTAACGTACGTGAGTCTTTCTACTCCGCCATCTTGGCTCCACCCCCTTATCTGCTTTTTTGTATAATAGTAGATACTGAGTATGTATACTCACTTTCACTTTAAAAGTATTCCTGAAGGAAGACCTGATATTCCTAATGATGTTGTAATGTCATTTAAACGAGTTTTTCCTCATTATCCCCCTCTCTCCCAACAGCCCTAAAAATAATGCCTGTAACTTTTACCACAAATCTTTACTTGTAATAAATATCCATTTAAAAAGTTTATTAAATATTATATTTATAAGTATTATAAATATATAATAAATATAACATTAACATATGTATAATACATAAATATATGATATAAATGTAAATAAATTACAAATACTATATTTATAAATATTAAAAATTCTACTTTGAAAAATGTGATCCAAAGTGAAATTTTTTCACTGACAAGATAGACTGTACAGGAAGACCTTATGTGACTGGATCAGGCTTTCAGAAGCCTCAGTCATTTAGAACATAGGATTAAGACTTTTTAAGAATGAGAGACCATATATACAAAATTCAAAGCCCATGTATAAATTACATTGTTGAAGTGCAGAGCCAACTTCAGTACCTCTTATGGAGCCTATTGACTAAGAGCTGTGTGTACAATAATCCTACTGATTAGTAACTGTTATTATCTAGCAGTCTCTATTACCTTTTGCTTTTTAGGAAACCATAATGTATAGCAATGGTGTCAAAACATAAATAGGAATGGGTCATGCCTTGATTTAGAAAACTACAAATTCATATTATCTATATTACATTGTATCGTAATTTGTTTTGTTAAACATTTCCCAATTACATTTTAATCCGGTTGCAGCCAGACTCAAAAAGCCCACAGGATCTGTTTGACACCTACGATGTACAGTATTCTAATAGCAGTGAGTAGAGAATTTTTAGTGGCAAAAACTGTCAGCCATGGAACTGTGGAGTGACATGCGCAGAGAGTATAGAAGTAAGATATGACCAAGGCACTAGTCATATGCTGGAAGATGGAATTAGCAGTATTGATAGTCTGCAACTAAGCTGTCTTAAAGTTTGCCAACTACTCTGGAGTCTAGAAGAATGTACAGATCACATGTGAGGCTAGAACCAAGATTCATAAACCAGAAAGATAAGCAGAAATTAAATCTAAAGAAATTAAAATCAATTAATATAATTAAATATGTGAAATGCCAGAGAGTAGGAAGCAGAAGGTTAGGAACTAGAAAGGCAAATTAAGGTCAGGTTACATATGACTATTTGAGGACCAGAAAATAGTGGAGGATGGAAGGGAGAGAAAAATTAAAAAAAAAACATGGATACCAAGAAAGTCGCAGATTTATAGGAAACAAAGTGCCACGACAAAGGAAACTGGAAAGCAAATATGAGGCCTAAGTATCAAGGAGACTTAGAATCTGAGGCAAATGCCAAAATTCTATTTTATGTTGCCTACTGAAGTGGAGAGCACTTCATACATCTAAGCTGTAGAAAGAAGCATGAGAATAGTCGAACCTGTTGAGAGGAAGTACATAGGTGGAAAATACGGACACATATTGACAGAAATTCAAAAAGCAATTTGAATGACATCAGGAAAGGGGACTAAAGAATGATTTGAAAACAACAACAGCAACAAAACCAGAAAAAGGATAAATTTGCACAAGTCTGAGATCATTTGTGGTACGAGTGAATATCTCTATATACCTCAATAGTTTATTTTTACATTTTTAATAAGGTATGGATTTTTAAAAAAATTAATTGATTGATTTGATTTCAGTTTTCAACAGTCACTTCCATAAATCTATAATTTTCTTCCCCTTCCTCCCATCTCCCTCCCTGAGACAGCATGCAGTCTTATATGGGTTCTATACATACATTCTTATTAAATGCATTTTCAGATTAGTCATGATGCATAGAGGAATTAAAATGAATGGGAGAAAGCATAAAACAAAATAAAACATAATATAGGAGAAAATAGTCTGCTTCATTCTGCTTCATTACAATTCCATAGTTCTTTCTCTGGGTGTGGATGACATTTTGCCTCAAGAGTCCATTGGGAATGTTTTTGGTCCTTACATTGCTGTGAAGGGCTAAGTCTACCAGAAAAAATTCCTCACACACTGTAGTCATTGCTGTGTACAAAGTTCTCCTGGTTCTGCTCCTTTCACTCAGCATCAGTTCATTTCAATCTTTCCAGGTCTCTCTGAAATCCTCTTGTTCATCATTTCTTGTAGCACAGTAGTATTCCATTACATTTGTTACATCACAACTTGTTCAGTCATTCCCCAATTGATGTGCATCCCCTTGATTTCCAGTTCTTGACCACCACAAAGAGAGCTGCTGCAAGTATTTTTGTACATGTGGGGCCTTTTCCCATTCTTATGATTGCTTTGGGATACAACCCTAGAAGTGATATTGCTGGGCCAAAGGGTATGCACATTTTTGTAGCCTTTTGGACATAGTTCCAAATCACTCTCCAGAATGGTAGGATCAGCTCACAGCTCCACCAACAATGAATTAGTGTTCCATCTCTCCCACATCTTCTCCAACGTTCATTATCTTCCTGTTTTGTCATGTTAGGCAATCTGATGGGTGTATATCTCAGTAGTTTAGCAGGGCATCACTGTTCATAGTTCATGAACTTATCCTCATAATGAAGACACTGTGTCCACAAGAAATGTTTAATTCTATTCAATCTATATTGTTTCATAAAGCAAGGAAATATTCAGTGTACTGTAGAAACTAAAAATAAATTTCTTGCTTTCTGACCCAACACACACACATACACACAGAAAGTTTAAAAGAGAAAGCTTAAGTTTTTGGAATGTTCATTTATGTGAAGCACTTCATTCCTCAGTGATGTTAAATGAATGCAATGTTAGTACTCAAATACTAAGATGAATTTTTTATTTCCAACCAGGAATTGCAAATTCCAAGTTGTGAATTACCTTTAAAAGGGAAATTTTTTTTCACTATTTATAAGAAACTTCAATATAGAAGTTGTTCTCTTGTTATTTTTGAGTATAATTGTGGCGTATTGGATTATTTAGACTTCTGAGTATTGACATCATGTTGATATATATGAAACAAAATTAATATGTACAAATTATATACAATTCTGATAGCTATGAAAATAATATAAAATTATAGAGTTTGGGAACAATCCACTTTTAAAATACAAGTTAAGATATCAGAATATTGATACGTTGAATAATTCAGCAGGGTGATATTGTAGGCCTATTTAAAATCAACTATTTAAATTTCTTACTTTTGTCTCTTTGAAATCAACATTATTAAAATTTAACTAAGCTATATTCACATATATATATTATATGCACATGATATATAATATATTTAACTATATTTATAAATATAAATTTTTTGCAAACGGAAAATATTCTTTTTACTTTGGAAACCATTTGACATGTTCAGCGGTATTTGATATATTAGCCAAAGTATTAAACTCAATAAATCCTACGCTTACTTTTGAATTCACTGGAAGAGTCAATATGCATACAATTTTTAATAACATGATAGAGCTCCCTCTTACACTTAATTGAAAAATTTGAAATTGAGGTAAACCCTGTTTTTCAACAAACAATGGAACCATATAGAAGTGATCACTTGTAGGAAAATACTTTTTTATTTCAATGAGCCCAAATTCATGAAGATGATTATTCTATCTAATTTTCTTAATCAGATAACCCAGTTTAATATTTTATACCAAGTGCATGTTAATTTTCAGAACATCTTTTTAAAAAACTACCAATTTAGAATGTCAGAACTTCATAATCGAACACAATAGACTTTATGTCAAAATCAGAACTCAGTAGCTTCCCCACTAAATCTTATCGTTTTCAAAATGTACCAACATCCTTTCATTGACTTTGTTTCGCACCCTTAGGAGTTACCCTTTGTTCTTTACTCTGTCACTTGGTATAGAGTTAACTGCCAAGTCTTAGCAATTCTATCTACACAACATCTTTTTCATCTCTCTTCTTTTTCTATTCCTCTTTTTCCTCCCTCCCTCCCTTCCTTCCTTCTGTCTCCCCATCTTTTCCAGGTTGGAAATGTAGAAGCTACTCACAGTCACTGACTGGCATGGGAGTTTTGATCTGCTTTGTATCCGACCTAGGCTAGGTCATCCCCTCCTTTGTCACCTTGATTTATCCCCTCCCCCTTCAATCCCCTCCCTTGATTCCAGGAACTCACTGTATTAATACCAAACTTAGTGTTACTGCTCCATCTGCACAGTTTATTACAGTCTAGAACTCTCAAGGTCAAGAGATCCCTCAGTCTCAACCTCCCTGGTAATTGGAATTGTAAACATATACCAGCAGGTGCAACTCATTCATCACCTCCCCATTTTAGGACACCGACCCCCCCCCCCCCCCCCCCCCCCCCGCCCAGTTCATTCGTTCTCTTAACACTTGTCACCTGGACTATTGCAATAGTTTTTATCCAGCCTCTCCTCTCTTCAGTCTATTATCCATACAACTTTCAAATAAATTCTTAAAGTGCAGATATAGTATCTCTTTGCTCAAAATTCTTTCTCGGCTCCCTATTGCCCCTAAACTCTAAACTATATAATTCCAACTACTTCACCTAGTATTTAAAGTCTTTCATAACTGGTTTCTGGTCTTCCCTTCCAAAATGTTTAATTTATAGTCTTTTCTTTTTCTTGGTAATATTTCTATTTTCCAATGATTGCTCTCTCCATAGAACCGTCCATTTTAATAGGTGGTAGGTACAATTAAGGAAAACAAATGAACACATTGGCCATGCCTGAAAATGTACGCTTCACTTCATTACATTACTCTATTGAAAGGCAGAAGACGCGTTTCACCATCAGGCCTCTAAAATCATGATTAGTTGCTACATTGATCAGAGTTTTGAGGCCCTTCAGTGTTCTCCTTTGCATAATTGTGGCCATTGTGTAAATTGCTTTTCTTGCTTTTACTCTTATATGTGAGGATTATTTCTTTAAGACACTAGTTTCCAGGATCTATGGCCATAAACAATCTCACTGAGCTTGTCTATCATTACAAAATCAAGATAATGTAAATTTTTGAGTTTAGTCTGTAAACTGCTGCCTGTGCTATACTGAATCACCATGGTATTGCTGAAGTTAATGTGAACCTGTGAGGCTATTACTGGCAAATTGCCTTCTTCGTGTGATCCTCTACAGATCAGTTGATCATTGATCAGTAAGTGGGGATTTGTGGAGTGTGTGTGCTTGTCTTCATCAGCCCCCACTGAGACTTAAGGGATGCTCTAGGACTTGGTGCTCCTATCTAGGAGTTGGTTTCAGAAATTTAGGACTTTATTTAGTTTCATCCTTCTTGCTTAACAAGGAAGGAGCTGTAACACAAGCTAAAATTCAATAAAAATATGTCTTAAGATGAGTCGGAGGTTTGGACACGAGACAGAAGACTAAAAGTGTGATATCTTCATGGGCCACAAGACAGGGATTTCAGTCGCGCAATGTATTCCTTTCAGGTTTCAAACTTTCATCACAATACAACATTCCACCAGATGGCTCCAAAGGGTTACTAAATTCTGCAATGTCCATTGAGAGCACAAAAGACCGTGTTTTAATATTCTTCAATATCTTTTTTTTTTTTTATTTTTGACCACCAAAGATCACGAAAAGACTGTGACATAATCTTCAGTGGCACTGAATTCGTCAAAAAACATTTCTTAAAAGCCTTCTACGTGCTGCACTGTGTTCTGGGTGCTAGGAGTCTAAAGATAAAAAGCAAGCGGTCTCTGCCCTCAAAGAAAAGTGCATCCTATTGATGGAGACCAACTCTGTAGGAGAAATACAAAACTCAATCAGCCTGGCCTTTAAAAAGAGGAAGAAGAGAAGTCCCACCTTTCCTTTGCACAGGGGAAATGTCCACAGGAATGGGAGAAGGAGTTTATTTTCAGATATTTCCAATGTATTGACTTGTTTTACTGAATTTTTCTTTAAAATTTGCTTTCTTTGTTAGGATGGCTCTCTGCATACTTTTGTTGCTTCGTCATGCCAGACTCTTCATGACCCCTTTTGGGGTTTTCTTGGCAGGAACGCTAGAGTGTACCATTTCTTTCTCCAGCTCATTTAAAAGATAAGGAAACCGAGGGAAACATGATTAAGTGATTTGCCCACAGTCACACAGCTAGTGAGTGTCTGAAGATCTGAACTCAGATCTTCCTGACTTTGGACCCAGAGTTCTAACCATTGAACCCCCTAGCTGCCATGATCTCTATAAAGTAAAGCTCTAGACATATGAACCATCTATGGGTCAAGGATCTTAGAGTGAATGGGAAGGGGTCAGAGGGCTCAGCTCTCATGGGTGTCCTTCCTTCCTGTAGCTCTAATTGGTCACTTCTTTGCTATTTTCTCATTCAGGCCCCTGCATCTCTTGTCCACTAACCTCTCTCAGTCTCTGTTTTCTCACTTTTAAAATGGGAATGATCCTGGCATTCCATATCTAATGGAGATTTTGTAAGGAAAGCACTTTATCCATCTCTACGATTTACAGCACTATGAGTTGTTCTGTCATTCCTTTTCTCTAGGGATCTCTGTCGAGGGAATAGGAGAGAAAAGAGGGAGAGGAACCTAAGGGGAAGCCTGCACAAGGACCAGGAATGGCTTAAAAATGAGTAAATACCCCAAGTACAGCAAAGCTCTGGGAACACGAGGCATGAGGGGAGACTGAGCCCTGGGAAGCATAGCTTTCCCAGTGAGGTGGGAAAAGAAACCTGTAATCTGGGCCAGGAAGAGAGGGGCAGGGGCAGGTGGGAATGGGAGGAGGAGAGGTGAGAAGGGATTTCCCATACCTCTCAGGGGAAGGGAGCCAGAGAGCAAGGACAGGGAGAAAAAAGCCTATCGCAACGAGAGAGGAGATTTTGGTGCTGCCTCAAGGACCCTGGGGACACAGCGCCTGCAGACAGTAAGCAAATTATGTCCTCCTAAGAAGATAAGTCAGAAAAGATATCTGCATCATGAAGCTATTTCAGAAAAGGCACCATGAGTAGTACAAAACTAGGAGCAATCACCAGAGCCACTGTGGAGAAGTGATTGAACAAGGACACAAGTGTATTTGCTCTTGAAAGAGAGGTTGCCAACTTTCTAGAAGAGAAAAGACATGGAGATGTACCTCCCCAGAACACCAAAGAGCCAAAGCAGACAGCTCACAGGAGTCTCCAGTCTTAGATCTGGAAAGTACTGAGAATCAGACCCTCATTTCTTACCTGAGACCCAATGAATCATCTCTATGATATCCCTGAAAAGACGCCATCCAATCTCTGCTTGGAGTCCTGGAGAATGGAGAGCTCACTACCTCCCAATGTAAGTCATTCTGCTTTGGAGAGTTCATGTTTTCATTATGTTGAGACAAACCTGCATCCCTGTAATTAATTCATTAATTAATTCCAGAAATATTTATTAATCACCTACTATGTGCCAGGAGCTTTATCTTTTTTTTCCCTTGATTCAAGGTCTCCATTCTGAAGCTACATCAAATGTAATCACTTTGCCCTGTGACATTTCTTCAGATACATGAGAACAGGTGCCACTGCCTCGGCTGTTTTCTCTTTTCAGAGTGAAATGCCACTTATAGATTCATGGAATTTAAGTCAAATCCTCTCCTCTTAATGTAGGGGAAATAGGACTAGAGGGCGAAGGTTCGATGACTTGTCCAGTCTCACAGGCAATAGGGAGTAGAGCTGGAACACAAACCAAGGTCCTGATTCGACATTCAGGGCTCTTTTCACAATGTAACCACCTTTCCTTTCATCTCTTCCTCATAGGGTGAGATTTCCTGTCCCCTCACCATCTGCTACTTCTCTTTGAGAGCCACCTGAATCCAGTGACCAGATATTCACCAGGATGAGAGGAAATGACCCAGGATGAGGCAGTTTGAGCTCACTGACTTACCCAAGGTCACACAGTTAGTGAGTGTTAAGTGTCTGAGGTGAGATTTGAACTCAGGTCCTCCTGACTTCTGCACTGGTACTCTATACACTGTATCACCTAACTGCCCCTGGATTGCAAATAATAGAGATGAGGAGGCCTTACGATTTTAGTTTACAGAAGATTGATACTATGACATTTTTTCATTGTGTTAAAATTATAATATCCTCATTTAGAAGGTCTTAGTGGAATATGTAACACAATGTTTTCAAAGAGTGGATTATGAATTTTACGTGTAAAATTTCATTGATAGTTGTGAAGAGGGTGATTTTTTTTTCTTTTTGAAGCATCTACCTGATAACTTTTGAAAGTATCGTTTTTCAATTCAGGCCCCCAGGATGTAACAATAACATTCTCTGATGCTTCAGGAGAATTATGTGGTCTTGATCTGATTTTCTTCTGAAAGCTCCATTTTATATTGAGCGTTTATTAAGGTTTTTCACACCCTCTTGGACTTGATAAGGAAAAAAGTGCAATTCCTCAAGTTCAGAAGAAGAGGTGTCCCACTCCCCTCAAGTGTCAGGTAGCTCCAGGAAGGATGGCGCAGTACACTATTGAAGTACGGAACATCTGGTATAAAACTGCCATAAACTGATTTAGCTGATCATTTATTTTAGCTAATTTGGCTCTAATCATTGCTGCAAAGTAAAGAAATTAAGAGTAGTCACTGAAAAGTCTCATTCTGGTCAGATGAACTTTTGGTTTTGAGGGTAGCCATGAGTGATGATTTCTGCTCACCTTCCCCTAAAAGGGGTTTTTTCTTTGAATGTTGTCTTGTGTTTTTCTTATTGCTTTATCTGTTTTTTTTTTAATCCTTAACTTGTTGTTTGCTTAGTGTTGTTTGTAGATTCTGTTTCCTTGAAAGATTTCTAATTGGAAAATGCAGCCAGTGAATTACTCATAGGTGGATTGGGATTGCAGTCCTGGGTCACACTCTCAGGGTGAAAAAGAAAACTAACACAACCGAGTTTGTGGTTGGAGGGCTCAGTTGAGTCCTTTTCATATTATGAAGGTAGAAAAGGGTGCTTGTGGTCACTCACAGACCAGAGTACAGGCCAGGAGAATAGTAAGCATACCTCTCCTTAGGTCATGCAACTTTAAATGAACTGAAAATGTATGGACCGTCAGAACTAGCTCTGAAAACTGCTGCACAAAGACCCCTACCTTGAGACAGTGTCCCCACGACATTAAGGAACAGAGTCCAAATTTCACATAAAGTTAAAAGTGAAAAAAATAGGATAGGAAAAAGAGCAAACAACAAAGAGAACCTGACCATGGAAACTTGTAGTGAGAGGGAAGATCAAAGCCCAATTTCGCAAGAAGAGAACAAGGTGAAAACTGCTGCATGCAAAACTTCCAAGACAAATGTCCAGTGGTCTCAAGCCCCAAAAGAATTCCAGGAAGAGCTCAAAAAGGATTTTAAACATCAGAGAGGCAGAGAAAAAAAATGGGAGAAAAAGTGGCAGTGATGCAAGAAAATCAGGAAAAGGAGTCAACAGTTTGGTAAAGGAGGACCAAAAAAGTACTGAAAGAGGCAGAGCCAAGACACTGGAGTGAAAGCAAGGTCTTACCTGAGCTCTTCCACAAATTTTTTCAGATACCTCTAAAAAAGTGAATCTAAACAAATTGTAGAGTAGCAGAATCCGCTAGTAGACAGACTATGGCATATTTCCATCCCAGGACAGCCCAAAAAGTTGATAGGAAGGATCTGTTACACCAGGCTCTGGGAGCACAGAGCATGCAGGCTGCACTAGTGCAGACATGGTCATAGTGGAGGGGGATGGCCCCGTGTGGACTGAGTTACCAATTGCTGATTCCCAAACCTCTTAGCACAGGATTGGTGTCAGGCAGAGCTCTGTGAGAAAGAATCCTGGAGCCCATAACAGCGGCAGCAGCTGCTTCTGGGGCTATCAGTCCAAAAAATGAATGTTTGAAAGTCACCTACTTGAACTGCCAGGAGCTAAGATGGCAGAGTAAACTGGAAGTGCTCACACCCTCCCTTCCTGACCTTGAAAAACCCAGAAAATATTGCCCCAGGAAAAATCTGGGAAAAGTAGGGTCAGCAGAAGGGGGTAGAGAAGTCTTTTAGCTCAGAGAGCTAGGGAGATTGATAGGAAGGGTCTCTCTTGCTATGACTGAAGAGGACCAGTGCAGGAACAGAGGAATCCCAACAAGCCCCACCTGAGTTGACCAGCAGGAGATCATGAGTCCCAGAGGGGTGGAGACCATAAGTGCCAACCCCAGGATCCCAGGCGTGCCTTAGCACAGACAGAGAAATTGGGCAGATGCCAGTGCTGATAGGGATTCATCAGCTACTGAACTTTCCTGTGCTGTAGTACAGGGGAAGAAGAGACCTCCAACACCAGACCTCCCCTCCCCCACACCTCATGCCAGGAGCTTCAATGTAACACTGGGGAAACTGAAATAGTCTTCACCTGGCCTCAAACTTGGCATACTAGCCATTTCAGCACCAGGTAAGCTGCAGCATTATATAGCTTATGCTGACAGAATCAGAAGCCACAGCACACA
>JAJHZJ010000809.1:0-129417 GCA_023548195.1 Bettongia penicillata ogilbyi | reverse complement strand
CAGCAGCCTGTCCAAGTGGCCTCCTCCCTCTCAGTCTCGCCCACTCACTCCTTGCACCAGGAACCTTTTCCTCATCTGCCCCTGAAGCTACAGCTAGAACCTGTGGCCCACACTTTGCAGGCCGTGCCAGGGTTAGCTGTCAAAACCCATGATCCCCAGAGACTGGCAACCAGTCTGGACCAGCCTACCGGCCCCTCTCCACAATGGCGCCTGTGTAGGGTGACTGCCCGGCCTGGCTTTAGCCTGGTACCACCTTCTTCCTCTTCCTCCTTCCTTCTCCTTCCAACTGGTCTGCTGCCACCGCCCCTGCTCCGCGCCCTCGCCTCAGAAGGGAGGGACCTTGGGTGACGCAGCATCAGAACCAGGGGTACTATGCCCCTCCCCCTCAGCTTCCTCGCCTGCAAAATGAGCACAGCCCGACTGGAGTAGGCGGGCGGGCTGTAGTCCACTCTCGGCCATCAACCGGACCCCCTCATGTTCCTGGCTCACCTGCCCGCTGCTCCTCCTCTTCTGCCACTGCCTCTGCCTCCTCCTCCTCTTCCTCCCTTCAACTCTGGGAACCTGCGTGGATGAGGAGGCACGTGGAAGACTCAAGGCCCAAAGTGCCTATTGGATGCCTGCAGGGAGCAAGCAACGCTGATTGGAGGTGCTGACGAGAGCGGGGGGCGGGGCGAGCTGGGGAGAAATATGAGTACCCCTGGCCCGCAGCAGCAGCCTGTCCAAGTGGCCTCCTCCCTCTCAGTCTCGCCCACTCACTCCTTGCACCAGGAACCTTTTCCTCATCTGCCCCTGAAGCTACAGCTAGAACCTGTGGCCCACACTTTGCAGGCCGTGCCAGGGTTAGCTGTCAAAACCCCATGATCCCCAGAGACTGGCAACCAGTCTGGACCAGCCTACCGGCCCCTCTCCACAATGGCGCCTGTGTAGGGTGACTGCCCGGCCTGGCTTTAGCCTGGTACCACCTTCTTCCTCTTCCTCCTTCCTTCTCCTTCCAACTGGTCTGCTGCCACCGCCCCTGCTCCGCGCCCTCGCCTCAGAAGGGAGGGACCTTGGGTGACGCAGCATCAGAACCAGGGGTACTATGCCCCTCCCCCTCAGCTTCCTCGCCTGCAAAATGAGCACAGCCCGACTCGAGTAGGCGGGCGGGCTGTAGTCCACTCTCGGCCATCAACCGGACCCCCTCATGTTACTGGCTCACCTGCCCGCTGCTCCTCCTCTTCTGCCACTGCCTCTGCCTCCTCCTCCTCTTCCTCCCTTCAACTCTGGGAACCTGCGTGGATGAGGAGGCACGTGGAAGACTCAAGGCCCAAAGTGCCTATTGGATGCCTGCAGGGAGCAAGCAACGCTGATTGGAGGTGCTGACGAGAGTGGGGGGGCGGGGCGAGCGGGGGAGAAATATGAGTACCCCTGGCCCGCAGCAGCAGCCTGTCCAAGTGGCCTCCTCCCTCTCAGTCTCGCCCACTCACTCCTTGCACCAGGAACCTTTTCCTCATCTGCCCCTGAAGCTACAGCTAGAACCTGTGGCCCACACTTTGCAGGCCGTGCCAGGGTTAGCTGTCAAAACCCCATGATCCCCAGAGACTGGCAACCAGTCTGGACCAGCCTACCGGCCCCTCTCCCACAATGGCGCCTGTGTAGGGTGACTGCCCGGCCTGGCTTTAGCCTGGTACCACCTTCTTCCTCTTCCTCCTTCCTTCTCCTTCCAACTGGTCTGCTGCCACCCGCCCCTGCTCCGCGCCCTCGCCTCAGAAGGGAGGGACCTTGGGTGACGCAGCATCAGAACCAGGGGTACTATGCCCCTCCCCCTCAGCTTCCTCGCCTGCAAAATGAGCACAGCCCGACTCGAGTAGGCGGGCGGGCTGTAGTCCACTCTCGGCCATCAACCGGACCCCCTCATGTTACTGGCTCACCTGCCCGCTGCTCCTCCTCCTCTGCCACTGCCTCTGCCTCCTCCTCCTCTTCCTCCCTTCAACTCTGGGAACCTGCGTGGATGAGGAGGCACGTGGAAGACTCAAGGCCCAAAGTGCCTATTGGATGCCTGCAGGGAGCAAGCAACGCTGATTGGAGGTGCTGACGAGAGCGGGGGGCGGGGCGAGCGGGGGAGAAATATGAGTCCCTGGAATGCCTCGTGGTGGTGCCTCTACTCCCGCACTCCTCCCTGCCCCTCAAGCAGAACCATTAGTCAGACTGACACGTGTCTCTTGGAAACCTCGCGAGATACCTTGGAATCTGCCTTATACCTTTGCAAAGCACTCTGGCTCTACCAGATTGCCTAGCGGGGGGTCCGCAACTCTGTTGACTCAGGGTGGAAGCCCACAATAAAGGCCAGAGCCCCCAAGGAACCCCAGGCCGTATACAATGGTTGGGAACAGACTCTGGAACCCCTTGGCACTCTCCACACCACCCCCTCCTGCCCCACGTTCCTCTGAGGCCATAAGCCTTTCATTATCATTATCACTGTGCCCCGTTCTCTGGGTCACCCGCGGCTACTGCCCACACATGATCCTCTCTAAGACCCTATTCATTTGGCTCTGACTTCTGGTCACTCTGGACTACTGGTCATTCCCATCAAGGTCCTCCCTAGCGTCACCCAGCCTACTTGGACAAGCCTAGATCCCTCCCACAATCTTTATGTAAGATCCATCTCAGTCTCCTTGCAGGTGTTCAGATTTCTTACGAGTTTGGCCAATGTGGCAGATCTTTAAAAAACCTTGTTTTTCTTTGGCCGAAAGAAGGATTGAGTTGAATTTATTTGGTCAAGACCCACATGTTACTATTTTTGGTCCCTAGAACCCCTAAACTTTAACAAAGACTTGACTTTCCTGATGGCATGTTCCTTGTGAGAAATATACTTACTGTACAAAGAAATTTGTTGTGAAACCGAGCAATTTCTCATTGCATTTATTTTACATTCATTCCAAATGAATATGTAGCGTCAAAACATAGCACACTTGTTCAGACAACTTCAAGGCTTTTTATGCTGTTCCAAATTTGCCTTTGCCCCCTTGCTCTCCATTGGCTAGATGCAACCTCCCAAAACTGCCCCCTTCACGTCCTCATACTTGACATATTTTTCAATTTTCCCAGGAATTTTTGTCAAATATTGAGTTGTCCTTCCCGAAGTTGAGTCTTTTTGTTGATGGAAAATCAAATTATTATGGTCATTTACTACTACTTTGCATTGTGTACCTAATCTATTCTACTGATACACCACCCTATTTCTTAGCCTAGTACCCAATTGTTTTCATAATTACAGCTTTATAATACAGTTTGAGATCTAATAAGGCTAGACCACCTTCCTTCAAGTTGTTTTTTCTTTTTTTTTTCATTGATTCCCTTGATATTCTTGACCTTTTGTTTCTTCAGATGAATTTTATTATTTTTTTTTAGCTTTATAAAATAACTCTGATAGTGGATTGGTATGGTACTGCATAAATAAATTAATTTATTTAGAATTTCCATTTTATTATGTTGGCTTGCTTACCCCATAAGCAATTAATATTTTTCTAATTATTTAGATCTAACTTTATTTATGCGAAATTTATTTAGTTTCTCTCCTTGTGTCCTGGCCTTGAGCACTAAATGTTTCCTTACTGACATAAATTCTACCAGTTTCATTCCAAGTACTCCCTTTCCTGGCTTTTCCCACTGTCTATTCATCCCTCCCTCTCCTGGGAAATGTTTTACCTCTCCACCCTAAGTTGCCAAAGAAGGCTATTGATTGACTGTGTACTCTAAGACGGCCTGAAAGGTTACCCACAGGAGGCTGAATGTGTTCTTAGCCGGAGCTAGTTCCTTATCTGGCCTCCTGTACTTAACCCTTGGCCATGGCACCCTTTAAGCTCCCAAGTGGTGGAGAAAATTCCCCAACATTATCATTCCCTGGAGAGTTAATAATGGTACACTGTGGGCAGGACATGGCTTCCTCATCCTGTACCTTCCCCTTTACTGGTATACTTTTCAGTTCCAGGTACCCTGGATTTAGTGATCTGTGAACATCAGAGGTTCCCAAACTTATTTGGTCTACCAACCCTTTAAAAAAAATACTCAGTGCCCCCCCTTGGAATCTATTTTCTTTATCCCTTTAAGTTTCTTTTCAAACTTGCATGCTTTACTGTATGGTTGTACTGGTAAGGTGGAATGAACCATTCCAGACATTGGCTATTCAGATGGAGGAATATGGGAATAGATTCACTATGGAGACAGGTGGTCTGTAGAACTGGTGAATGACTGAGAGGCACAGGTCAGTGATTTCACATGGAGCCATGACGGGACTCAAGCTCTTATCTCATATCAAGATGGATTTATGTTGGTTGATTCTGTCAGTGGACAAAGACATTGGTCATCAGAGAGTAATTTGGAAATTCAGATGACATGTGACTTTGGACTCCAGGCCTCCCATCTTTTGTGCTGCTTTCCATTTGAGGATACAAGAGTAGTAGCCTGTACTCAATGATGAACATTCTCACATTGGTCATAGCCTTTACCTCTCAGTGACTCTGAAGTCCTGTAGATAATCATACAATCTCCGT
Source organism: Bettongia penicillata ogilbyi (assembly GCA_023548195.1). Lineage (NCBI taxonomy): Eukaryota > Metazoa > Chordata > Mammalia > Diprotodontia > Potoroidae > Bettongia > Bettongia penicillata. The sequence goes on along the minus strand of JAJHZJ010000809.1, from coordinate 124,885 downwards.
TCCATACCTGCAATCGCCCAATTCCTTCCCACCCCACAGTTTGTTTCATCCTAACTCTACCCAGTGCTTCCACTTTACCCCCTGGAACACCTGTTCCATAGGCATGAACTTTCCCTAATTTTAAATCTATTCCTCTCCCACTCCTGCCACCTACTAACTCTTATAAAATCCTGGCTCCCCTCTGATGACACAGCCGCACTAACTGCTCTTTCCAGTGTTAGCCAAAACTTCACTCATTTTCCTTGACTTACTAGTGGAGGCAGAGGAGTTGGACTACTCCTTGCTTCCCATAGCCAATTCTAGATTTCCTGCCTTACTCCAGCAACTCAGTAACTTCTCTTCCTTCGAGATTCATGCTATTTGTATCTACCACACAACTAAAGCCTTGGTAGCTATTGTGTATAGACCCCTAGGTCTTTCCTATGTCTTCCTCAATGATTTTGCTATCTTGCTTAAAATTTTTCTCTCTTTCCAAATTCCAGCCTTCATACTAGGGAATTTGAATATGCATATTGATTCTCCCACAAATTCTCCCTAAACCTACTCACCCTTTACCCTACCTCAGACATAAACAAAAATGATCATCATACGTTTAATTTTTCCATTACCCACAGTTCTGAAATCTTCTTATCTGACTGTGTCGGCTTTTCATATCTCCCTCTGATTTCCCTTCTATGACTCCAGTCTACATCCTCACCATCACCTCCAGTACTTTAATTCTTTCCCAGATCATCTCCATTTCACTAGTCACTCTTCCTTCTTTTCCCCATCTTGACTCCTTGGTGAGCCAATTCAAGTCTGGATTGTTCTACTCTCTTGAATCCTTAGCCCCTTTATGACATCGCCAATTATGCCAAGCCACACCTCAGTTTTGGATCACTTCCAGCATTTGTCACCTTTGTGCCTACATATATACCACTAAATGAAGGTGGAGAAAATTGTGCAACCTTTCTGACTGATTCCACTATACATTTATGTTACATAACCTTGGAGGGAACAAAGTGGGATACTTACATTGTCGTCTCTGACTCAAAAAAAAAATTTAAAAAAACATAATAACTGCAGTCTTTAAAAGAAAACCCATAGGACAAAAGAAAGTTCAGAAAAGATATCTCTGAAAAGGTGTTGAATTTATTATATATTTTTAAAAAGTGAGCCATACATAATAGAGATTTGCATTTTCATATATAGTCATCTTTTTCTGTTCTACTTTGCATATGGAAATGTTCTCTTCTTTGCTATTCTTAAGTACAGAATTTAAAAAAAGGAAAACTTATGGGCTAGAATTAAAAGTAGAGTTAGAAAATCAAAGTTTGTCAAAGATATACTTAAAGTTCAATGTGTCATGGGTTTGTCATAAAAAATTAAAAAAAGTTTCAATTTTTACATTCAAATTTGTAGGGGACAGGTATTGGCCTTTGGAATCTCCAGTATCACAAGGAAGTTATAGAGGGAGTAAAATAGCACACAGAGGTCCTAGTGTTATGCTTTTATGCTCTTTAAAAAAGAAAAGAAAGGAATAGAGGATATGCAGAATACTATACAAAACTGTACAAACAAGGAGGAAATAGTGGGGTTGAAGAGGTGATACTTGAATCTTACTTTCATCCAAATTGGTAGAAGGAGGGTAGGATCAACACATAATATAGTGAGTTGGGTGCAAGAATATATTCCACCTCATAGGGAAATAGGAGAGAAAGGGGAGAGAGGAAAAGAGTGAAGGCAGATTGAGGGAAATGTTAGTCATAAATTAAATAAACTCCAAACTAGGAGGGAAGGTTATTAAGACAGGCTTAAAAAGAAAGAATGGGTAAGAACCTGTGATTGGGATCTGGGTGAGGAGAAGGCAATCAAGGGAAAAAATAATTTTTTGCCCATTGTATCAAAGAACACTGGTGCTGAGCACACTCCTCTCTTGTAGAGAAGGGATTGAATGTCGGAATATGTCTTACTTGGTTCTACATGCTTATAACAGGAGTTCATTTTTGTTTGTTTGTTTGTTTTTCTTTCTCAATGGGGGAAGGAATTGGAAGAGAGATAAGGCATATTTTTGTTGACTGAAAAAATTAAATAAAGAGACATGGGAAGCCAAAAGGAAAATATAAGTGAATATATTGGAGAAAATACAAGTTTTTAATTTAATGACTGACCTGTAGCGCCTGTGGGTGGAGTGACCTTTGTGGCTGCTGGAGGTTGCGTCCCTGAAGCCTGCTCGGATCTGCTCCTCTGGGGACGGCTCTCCAGGGCTCTCTGGAACGGAAATCTTTTCCACCGTGTTTCTTGCAGTGCTCCAGAATTTGTGGGGAGTTCTTCTTGCAGGAAATATATGGGCTGTGGGTTCGGAGCTAACGTACGTGAGTCTTTCTACTCCGCCATCTTGGCTCCACCCCCTTATCTGCTTTTTTGTATAATAGTAGATACTGAGTATGTATACTCACTTTCACTTTAAAAGTATTCCTGAAGGAAGACCTGATATTCCTAATGATGTTGTAATGTCATTTAAACGAGTTTTTCCTCATTATCCCCCTCTCTCTCCCAACAGCCCTAAAAATAATGCCTGTAACTTTTACCACAAATCTTTACTTGTAATAAATATCCATTTAAAAAGTTTATTAAATATTATATTTATAAGTATTATAAATATATAATAAATATAACATTAACATATGTATAATACATAAATATATGATATAAATGTAAATAAATTACAAATATTATATTTATAAATATTAAAAATTCTACTTTGAAAAATGTGATCCAAAGTGAAATTTTTTCACTGACAAGATAGACTGTACAGGAAGACCTTATGTGACTGGATCAGGTTTTCAGAAGCCTCAGTCATTTAGAACATAGGATTAAGACTTTTTAAGAATGAGAGACCATATATACAAAATTCAAAGCCCATGTATAAATTACATTGTTGAAGTGCAGAGCCAACTTCAGTACCTCTTATGGAGCCTATTGACTAAGAGCTGTGTGTACAATAATCCTACTGATTAGTAACTGTTATTATCTAGCAGTCTCTATTACCTTTTGCTTTTTAGGAAACCATAATGTATAGCAATGGTGTCAAAACATAAATAGGAATGGGTCATGCCTTGATTTAGAAAACTACAAATTCATATTATCTATATTACATTGTATCGTAATTTGTTTTGTTAAACATTTCCCAATTACATTTTAATCCGGTTGCAGCCAGACTCAAAAAGCCCACAGGATCTGTTTGACACCTACGATGTACAGTATTCTAATAGCAGTGAGTAGAGAATTTTTAGTGGCAAAAACTGTCAGCCATGGAACTGTGGAGTGACATGCGCAGAGAGTATAGAAGTAAGATATGACCAAGGCACTAGTCATATGCTGGAAGATGGAATTAGCAGTATTGATAGTCTGCAACTAAGCTGTCTTAAAGTTTGCCAACTACTCTGGAGTCTAGAAGAATGTACAGATCACACGTGAGGCTAGAACCAAGATTCATAAACCAGAAAGATAAGCAGAAAGGCAAATTAAGGTCAGGTTACATATGACTATTTGAGGACCAGAAAATAGTGGAGGATGGAAGGGAGAGAAAAATTAAAAAAAAAACATGGATACCAAGAAAGTCGCAGATTTATAGGAAACAAAGTGCCACGACAAAGGAAACTGGAAAGCAAATATGAGGCCTAAGTATCAAGGAGACTTAGAATCTGAGGCAAATGCCAAAATTCTATTTTATGTTGCCTACTGAAGTGGAGAGCACTTCATACATCTAAGCTGTAGAAAGAAGCATGAGAATAGTCGAACCTGTTGAAAGGAAGTACATAGGTGGAAAATACGGACACATATTGACAGAAATTCAAAAAGCAATCTGAATGACATCAGGAAAGGGGACTAAAGAATGATTTGAAAACAACAACAGCAACAAAACCAGAAAAAGGATAAATTTGCACAAGTCTGAGATCATTTGTGGTACGAGTGAATATCTCTATATACCTCAATAGTTTATTTTTACATTTTTAATAAGGTATGGATTTTTAAAAAAATTAATTGATTGATTTGATTTCAGTTTTCAACAGTCACTTCCATAAATCTATAATTTTCTTCCCCTTCCTCCCATCTCCCTCCCTGAGACAGCATGCAGTCTTATATGGGTTCTATACATACATTCTTATTAAATGCATTTTCAGATTAGTCATGATGCATAGAGGAATTAAAATGAATGGGAGAAAGCATAAAACAAAATAAAACATAATATAGGAGAAAATAGTCTGCTTCATTCTGCTTCATTACAATTCCATAGTTCTTTCTCTGGGTGTGGATGACATTTTGCCTCAAGAGTCCATTGGGAATGTTTTTGGTCCTTACATTGCTGTGAAGGGCTAAGTCTACCAGAAAAAATTCCTCACACACTGTAGTCATTGCTGTGTACAAAGTTCTCCTGGTTCTGCTCCTTTCACTCAGCATCAGTTCATTTCAATCTTTCCAGGTCTCTCTGAAATCCTCTTGTTCATCATTTCTTGTAGCACAGTAGTATTCCATTACATTTGTTACATCACAACTTGTTCAGTCATTCCCCAATTGATGTGCATCCCCTTGATTTCCAGTTCTTGACCACCACAAAGAGAGCTGCTGCAAGTATTTTTGTACATGTGGGGCCTTTTCCCATTCTTATGATCGCTTTGGGATACAACCCTAGAAGTGATATTGCTGGGCCAAAGGGTATGCACGTTTTTGTAGCCTTTTGGACATAGTTCCAAATCACTCTCCAGAATGGTAGGATCAGCTCACAGCTCCACCAACAATGAATTAGTGTTCCATCTCTCCCACATCTTCTCCAACGTTCATTATCTTCCTGTTTTGTCATGTTAGGCAATCTGATTGGGTGTATATCTCAGTAGTTTAGCAGGGCATCACTGTTCATAGTTCATGAACTTATCCTCATAATGAAGACACTGTGTCCACAAGAAATGTTTAATTCTATTCAGTCTATATTGTTTCATAAAGCAAGGAAATATTCAGTGTACTGTAGAAACTAAAAATAAATTTCTTGCTTTCTGACCCAACACACACACATACACACAGAAAGTTTAAAAGAGAAAGCTTAAGTTTTTGGAATGTTCATTTATGTGAAGCACTTCATTCCTCAGTGATGTTAAATGAATGCAATGTTAGTACTCAAATACTAAGATGAATTTTTTATTTCCAACCAGGAATTGCAAATTCCAAGTTGTGAATTACCTTTAAATGGGAAATTTTTTTTCACTATTTATAAGAAACTTCAATATAGAAGTTGTTCTCTTGTTATTTTTGAGTATAATTGTGGCATATTGGATTATTTAGACTTCTGAGTATTGACATCATGTTGATATATATGAAACAAAATTAATATGTACAAATTATATACAATTCTGATAGCTATGAAAATAATATAAAATTATAGAGTTTGGGAACAATCCACTTTTAAAATACAAGTTAAGATATCAGAATATTGATACGTTGAATAATTCAGCAGGGTGATATTGTAGGCCTATTTAAAATCAACTATTTAAATTTCTTACTTTTGTCTCTTTGAAATCAACATTATTAAAATTTAACTAAGCTATATTCACATATATATTATATGCACACGATATATAATATATTTAACTATATTTATAAATATAAATTTTTTGCAAACGGAAAATATTCTTTTTACTTTGGAAACCATTTGACATGTTCAGCGGTATTTGATATATTAGCCAAGGTATTAAACTCAATAAATCCTACGCTTACTTTTGAATTCACTGGAAGAGTCAATATGCATACAATTTTTAATAACATGATAGAGCTCCCTCTTACACTTAATTGAAAAATTTGAAATTGAGGTAAACCCTGTTTTTCAACAAACAATGGAACCATATAGAAGTGATCACTTGTAGGAAAATACTTTTTTATTTCAATGAGCCCAAATTCATGAAGATGATTATTCTATCTAATTTTCTTAATCAGATAACCCAGTTTAATATTTTATACCAAGTGCATGTTAATTTTCAGAACATCTTTTTAAAAAACTACCAATTTAGAATGTCAGAACTTCATAATCGAACACAATAGACTTTATGTCAAAATCAGAACTCAGTAGCTTCCCCACTAAATCTTATCGTTTTCAAAATGTACCAACATCCTTTCATTGACTTTGTTTCGCACCCTTAGGAGTTACCCTTTGTTCTTTACTCTGTCACTTGGTATAGAGTTAACTGCCAAGTCTTAGCAATTCTATCTACACAACATCTTTTTCATCTCTCTTCTTTTTCTATTCCTCTTTTTCCTCCCTCCCTCCCTTCCTTCCTTCTGTCTCCCCATCTTTTCCAGGTTGGAAATGTAGAAGCTACTCACAGTCACTGACTGGCATGGGAGTTTTGATCTGCTTTGTATCCGACCTAGGCTAGGTCATCCCCTCCTTTGTCACCTTGATTTATCCCCTCCCCCTTCAATCCCCTCCCTTGATTCCAGGAACTCACTGTATTAATACCAAACTTAGTGTTACTGCTCCATCTGCACAGTTTATTACAGTCTAGAACTCTCAAGGTCAAGAGATCCCTCAGTCTCAACCTCCCTGGTAATTGGAATTGTAAACATATACCAGCAGGTGCAACTCATTCATCACCTCCCCATTTTAGGACACCGACCCCCCCCCCCCCCCCAGTTCATTCGTTCTCTTAACACTTGTCACCTGGACTATTGCAATAGTTTTTATCCAGCCTCTCCTCTCTTCAGTCTATTATCCATACAACTTTCAAATAAATTCTTAAAGTGCAGATATAGTATCTCTTTGCTCAAAATTCTTTCTCGGCTCCCTATTGCCCCTAAACTCTAAACTATATAATTCCAACTACTTCACCTAGTATTTAAAGTCTTTCATAACTGGTTTCTGGTCTTCCCTTCCAAAATGTTTAATTCATAGTCTTTTCTTTTTCTTGGTAATATTTCTATTTTCCAATGATTGCTCTCTCCATAGAACCATCCATTTTAATAGGTGGTAGGTACAATTAAGGAAAACAAATGAACATATTGGCCATGCCTGAAAATGTACGCTTCACTTCATTACATTACTCTATTGAAAGGCAGAAGACGCGTTTCACCATCAGGCCTCTAAAATCATGATTAGTTGCTACATTGATCAGAGTTTTGAGGCCCTTCAGTGTTCTCCTTTGCATAGTTGTGGCCATTGTGTAAATTGCTTTTCTTGCTTTTACTCTTATATGTGAGGATTATTTCTTTAAGACACTAGTTTCCAGGATCTATGGCCATAAACAATCTCACTGAGCTTGTCTATCATTACAAAATCAAGATAATGTAAATTTTTGAGTTTAGTCTGTAAACTGCTGCCTGTGCTATACTGAATCACCATGGTATTGCTGAAGTTAATGTGAACCTGTGAGGCTATTACTGGCAAATTGCCTTCTTCGTGTGATCCTCTACAGATCAGTTGATCATTGATCAGTAAGTGGGGATTTGTGGAGTGTGTGTGCTTGTCTTCATCAGCCCCCACTGAGACTTAAGGGATGCTCTAGGACTTGGTGCTCCTATCTAGGAGTTGGTTTCAGAAATTTAGGACTTTATTTAGTTTCATCCTTCTTGCTTAACAAGGAAGGAGCTGTAACACAAGCTAAAATTCAATAAAAATATGTCTTAAGATGAGTCGGAGGTTTGGACACGAGACAGAAGACTAAAAGTGTGATATCTTCGTGGGCCACAAGACAGGGATTTCAGTCGCGCAATGTATTCCTTTCAGGTTTCAAACTTTCATCACAATACAACATTCCACCATATGGCTCCAAAGGGTTACTAAATTCTGCAATGTCCATTGCGAGCACAAAAGACCGTGTTATAATATTCTTCAATATCTTTTTTTTTTTATTTTTGACCACAAAAGATCACGAAAAGACTGTGACATAATCTTCAGTGGCACTGAATTCGTCAAAAAACATTTCTTAAAAGCCTTCTACGTGCTGCACTGTGTTCTGGGTGTTAGGAGTCTAAAGATAAAAAGCAAGCGGTCTCTGCCCTCAAAGAAAAGTGCATCCTATTGATGGAGACCAACTCTGTAGGAGAAATACAAAACTCAATCAGCCTGGCCTTTAAAAAGAGGAAGAAGAGAAGTCCCACCTTTCCTTTGCACAGGGGAAATGTCCACAGGAATGGGAGAAGGAGTTTATTTTCAGATATTTCCAATGTATTGACTTGTTTTACTGAATTTTTCTTTAAAATTTGCTTTCTTTGTTAGGATGGCTCTCTGCATACTTTTGTTGCTTCGTCATGCCAGACTCTTCATGACCCCTTTTGGGGTTTTCTTGGCAGGAACGCTAGAGTGTACCATTTCTTTCTCCAGCTCATTTAAAAGATAAGGAAACCGAGGGAAACATGATTAAGTGATTTGCCCACAGTCACACAGCTAGTGAGTGTCTGAAGATCTGAACTCAGATCTTCCTGACTTTGGACCCAGAGTTCTAACCATTGAACCCCCTAGCTGCCATGATCTCTATAAAGTAAAGCTCTAGACATATGAACCATCTATGGGTCAAGGATCTTAGAGTGAATGGGAAGGGGTCAGAGGGCTCAGCTCTCATGGGTGTCCTTCCTTCCTGTAGCTCTAATTGGTCACGTCTTTGCTATTTTCTCATTCAGACCTCTGCATCTCTTGTCCACTAACCTCTCTCGGTCTCTGTTTTCTCACTTTTAAAATGGGAATGATCCTGGCATTCCATATCTAATGGAGATTTTGTAAGGAAAGCACTTTATCCATCTCTACGATTTACAGCACTATGAGTTGTTCTGTCATTCCTATTCTCTAGGGATCTCTGTCGAGGGAATAGGAGAGAAAGGAGGGGGAGGAACCTAAGGGGAAGCCTGCACAAGGACCAGGAATGGCTTAAAAATGAGTAAATACCCCAAGTACAGCAAAGCTCTGGGAACACGAGGCATGAGGGGAGACTGAGCCCTGGGAAGCATAGCTTTCCCAGTGAGGTGGGAAAAGAAACCTGTAATCTGGGCCAGGAAGAGAGGGGCAGGGGCAGGTGGGAATGGGAGGAGGAGAGGTGAGAAGGGATTTCCCATATCTCTCACGGGAAGGGAGCCAGAGAGCAAGGACAGGGAGAAAAAAGCCTATCGCAACGAGAGAGGAGACTTTGGTGCTGCCTCAAGGACCCTGGGGACACAGCGCCTGCAGACAGTAAGCAAATTATGTCCTCCTAAGAAGATAAGTCAGAAAAGATATCTGGATCATGAAGCTATTTCAGAAAAGGCACCATGAGTAGTACAAAACTAGGAGCAATCACCAGAGCCACTGTGGAGAAGTGATTGAACAAGGGCACAAGTGTATTTGCTCTTGAAAGAGAGGTTGCCAACTTTCTAGAAGAGAAAAGACATGGAGATGTACCTCCCCAGAACACCAAAGAGCCAAAGCAGACAGCTCACAGGAGTCTCCAGTCTTAGATCTGGAAAGTACTGAGAATCAGACCCTCATTTCTTACCTGAGACCCAATGAATCATCTCTATGATATCCCTGAAAAGACGCCATCCAATCTCTGCTTGGAGTCCTGGAGAATGGAGAGCTCACTACCTCCCAATGTAAGTCATTCTGCTTTGGAGAGTTCATGTTTTCATTATGTTGAGACAAACCTGCATCCCTGTAATTAATTCATTAATTAATTCCAGAAATATTTATTAATCACCTACTATGTGCCAGGAGCTTTATCTTTTTCCCCCTTGATTCAAGGTCTCCATTCTGAAGCTACATCAAATGTAATCACTTTGCCCTGTGACATTTCTTCAGATACATGAGGACAGGTGCCACTGCCTCGGCTGTTTTCTCTTTTCAGAGTGAAATGCCACTTATAGATTCATGGAATTTAAGTCAAATCCTCTCCTCTTAATGTAGGGGAAAGAGGAGTAGAGGGCGAAGGTTCGATGACTTATCCAGTCTCACAGGCAATAGGGAGTAGAGCTGGAACACAAACCAAGGTCCTGATTCGACATTCAGGGCTCTTTTCACAATGTAACCACCTTTCCTTTCACCTCTTCCTCATAGGGTGAGATTTCCTGTCCCCTCACCATCTGCTACTTCTCTTTGAGAGCCACCTGAATCCAGTGACCAGATATTCACCAGGATGAGAGGAAATGACCCAGGATGAGGCAGTTTGAGCTCACTGACTTACCCAAGGTCACACAGTTAGTGAGTGTTAAGTGTCTGAGGTGAGATTTGAACTCAGGTCCTCCTGACTTCTGCGCTGGTACTCTATACACTGCATCACCTAACTGCCCCTGGATTGCAAATAATAGAGATGAGGAGGCCTTACGATTTTAGTTTACAGAAGATTGATACTATGACATTTTTTCATTGTGTTAAAATTATAATATCCTCATTTAGAAGGTCTTAGTGGAATATGTAACACAATGTTTTCAAAGAGTGGATTATGAATTTTACGTGTAAAATTTCATTGATAGTTGTGAAGAGGGTGATTTTTTTTTCTTTTTGAAGCATCTACCTGATAGCTTTTGAAAGTATCGTTTTTCAATTCAGGCCCCCAGGATGTAACAATAACATTCTCTGATGCTTCAGGAGAATTATGTGGTCTTGATCTGATTTTCTTCTGAAAGCTCCATTTTATATTGAGCGTTTATTAAGGTTTTTCACACCCTCTTGGACTTGATAAGGAAAAAAGTGCAATTCCTCAAGTTCAGAAGAAGAGGTGTCCCACTCCCCTCAAGTGTCAGGTAGCTCCAGGAAGGATGGCGCAGTACACTATTGAAGTACGGAACATCTGGTATAAAACTGCCATAAACTGATTTAGCTGATCATTTATTTTAGCTAATTTGGCTCTAATCATTGCTGCAAAGTAAAGAAATTAAGAGTAGTCACTGAAAAGTCTCATTCTGGTCAGATGAACTTTTGGTTTTGAGGGTAGCCATGAGTGATGATTTCTGCTCACCTTCCCCTAAAAGGGGTTTTTTCTTTGAATGTTGTCTTGTGTTTTTCTTATTGCTTTATCTGTTTTTTTTTTTTTAATCCTTAACTTGTTGTTTGCTTAGTGTTGTTTGTAGATTCTGTTTCCTTGAAAGATTTCTAATTGGAAAATGCAGCCAGTGAATTACTCATAGGTGGATTGGGATTGCAGTCCTGGGTCACACTCTCAGGGTGAAAAAGAAGACTAACACAACCGAGTTTGTGGTTGGAGGGCTCAGTTGAGTCCTTTTCATATTATGAAGGTAGAAAAGGGTGCTTGTGGTCACTCACAGACCAGAGTACAGGCCAGGAGAATAGTAAGCATACCTCTCCTTAGGTCATGCAACTTTAAATGAACTGAAAATGTATGGACCGTCAGAACTAGCTCTGAAAACTGCTGCACAAAGACCCCTACCTTGAGACAGTGTCCCCACGACATTAAGGAACAGAGTCCAAATTTCACATAAAGTTAAAAGTGAAAAAAATAGGATAGGAAAAAGAGCAAACAACAAAGAGAACCTGACCATGGAAACTTGTAGTGAGAGGGAAGATCAAAACCCCATTTCGCAAGAAGAGAACAAGGTGAAAACTGCTGCATGCAAAACTTCCAAGACAAATGTCCAGTGGTCTCAAGCCCCAAAAGAATTCCAGGAAGAGCTCAAAAAGGATTTTAAACATCAGAGAGGCAGAGAAAAAAAATGGGAGAAAAAGTGGCAGTGATGCAAGAAAATCAGGAAAAGGAGTCAACAGTTTGGTAAAGGAGGACCAAAAAAGTACTGAAAGAGGCAGAGCCAAGACACTGGAGTGAAAGCAAGGTCTTACCTGAGCTCTTCCACAAATTTTTTCAGATACCTCTAAAAAAGTGAATCTAAACAAATTGTAGAGTAGCAGAATCCGCTAGGAGACAGACTATGGCATATTTCCATCCCAGGACAGCCCAAAAAGTTGATAGGAAGGATCTGTTACACCAGGCTCTGGGAGCACAGAGCATGCAGGCTGCACTAGTGCAGACATGGCCATAGTGGAGGGGGATGGCCCCGTGTGGACTGAGTTACCAATTGCTGATTCCCAAACCTCTTAGCACAGGATTGGTGTCAGGCAGAGCTCTGTGAGAAAGAATCCTGGAGCCCATAACAGCAGCAGCAGCTGCTTCTGGGGCTATCAGTCCAAAAAATGAATGTTTGAAAGTCACCTACTTGAACTGCCAGGAGCTAAGATGGCAGAGTAAACTGGAAGTGCTCACACCTTCCCTTCCTGACCTTGAAAAACCCAGAAAATATTGCCCCAGGAAAAATCTGGGAAAAGTAGGGTCAGCAGAAGGGGTAGAGAAGTCTTTTAGCTCAGAGAGCTAGGGAGATTGATAGGAAGGGTCTCTCTTGCTATGACTGAAGAGGACCAGTGCAGGAACAGAGGAATCCCAACAAGCCCCACCTGAGTTGACCAGCAGGAGATCATGAGTCCCAGAGGGGTGGAGACCATAAGTGCCAACCCCAGGATCCCAGGCGTGCCTTAGCACAGACAGAGAAATTGGGCAGATGCCAGTGCTGATAGGGATTCATCAGCTACTGAACTTTCCTGTGCTGTAGTACAGGGGAAGAAGAGACCTCCAACACCAGACCTCCCCTCCCCCACACCTCATGCCAGGAGCTTCAATGTAACACTGGGGAAACTGAAATAGTCTTCACCTGGCCTCAAACTTGGCATACTAGCCATTTCAGCACCAGGTAAGCTGCAGCATTATATAGCTTATGCTGACAGAATCAGAAGCCACAGCACACAAAGTCAGTAACCAGGCCCCAGCACAAGAACTTTGAGCATAGCGTCCCTTGTGCCCCAGAAGCTGAGTCCACTTTAAAAACTAGGAAACAGGCAACCATCATGAGCGGGAAACAAATTAGAAAAGCAAATTCCATAGTACCTAATTACAGAAAAAAGAAAGATAAAATTACGAATACAGAAGAGGACACCAATGACTTTATAACCACATCTGAAACCTCAAAAAGGAATATGAACTGGTCTCAAGCCTAAAGAGCATTCTTGGAAGAGCTCAAGACGTATATTAAAAGTCAAATTAGAGAGGTAGAAGAAAAATTGACCAATGACATAAAAAATACAATCAGTTCCTTAAAAAGTAAAATTGTTCAAATGGATAAGGACATACAAAACCACATAGGAGAAAATAACTCCTTAAAAGGAACACGTTACAGAAATGCATTCCTTAAAATTTAGAATTGTACAAGTAAATAAATAATGACTCTATGAGACATTAAGAATCAGTGAAACAAAATCTAAAGAATGGAAAAATAGAAGAAAATGTAAAATATGTCATTGGGAAAAAAAAAAAAAGTTGACCTGGATAATAGATCCAGGAGAGAAAATCAAAGATGTATTGGTCTACTGAAAAGTCACGATGAAAAAAAGAGGCTGGACAGTATCTTCCAAGAAATCATCATCAAAAGTTTTCCCTAGGTCCTAGATCCAGAGGGCAAAACAGTCAGTGAGAGAATGCACAAATCACCTCCTGAAAGAGATCCCAAATTGAAAACACCAAGGAATATTGCTACCAAATTCCAGAATTATCAGGTCAAGAAGAAAATACTGCAAGCAACCAGAAAGAAATAATTCAAATATCAAGAACAACATACAGTATCACACAGGACCTTGCAGCTACTACATTAAATGATAAGACAGATTTGGAATAAGATATTCCAAAGGCAGAGGAGCGTGGACTACAACCTAGAACAATTGAGCGAAATCTTTCAGGCAAGGAGATGGACGTTCAATGAAATAACGAATTTCAGACCTTCCTGATGAAAAGGTTAGAGCTCAATAGAAAATTTGATCTTCAAATACAACATTCAAGGGAGAAGAGAGAAGAGGAAAAGGAGAAGGTGGAAAAGGGTAAATTACATCACATGAAGAAGACCAAAAACATTATAGTACAGGGAATGAAGGGAGTGAGATGAGAATTTTTTGAGCTTTACTCTCATAGGATTTGGTTCAAGGAGGGAATAATATGCTCTGTTAATTATAGAAATATAACTTACCTTACAGGTAGTAGGAGGAGAAAGGAAGATGAAAAAAGGGATGTTTAGAAGGGAGGGAAGAAGTAGTAAGGGAGAAGGGAAAGAAAAGGGAGGAGGGTTGACAGAAGGGAAGAAAGATCGAAGGAGGCAGTGGTCAAAAGCAAAACTCTTTTGAGGATGTGAAGGTAGAAGTGAGAAAAAAAGAATAAATGGGGAGTGGTGGAAGGATGAAGACAAAAACACAGATAATAATCATAGCTGTGAATTCGAATGGGATGAACTCTTCCATAAAACAAAACTGGATAGTAGAATGTATTAAAAATCATAATCCTACACTATATTGTTTACAAGAAACACATTTGAAACAGTTAGATACACAGGGTAAAGGTAAAAGGCTGGAGCAGAATATATTATACTGGAGCTGAAGTAAAAAAGGAAAGATGGCCATCCTAATCTCAGACAAAGCAAAAACAAAAATAGATGTAATCAAAAAAGATAAGAAAGGAAATTATATACTGCAAAGTGGTATCATATATACTAAATATATATACACCAAGTGGTATAGCATCCAAATTCTTAGAGGAGAAGTTAAGGGAGGTACAGGAAGAAATAGACAGCAAAATTATAGTAGTGGGGGACCTCAAACTTCCCCTCTCTGAACATGATAAATCTAACCACAAAATAAACAAGAAAGAAATTAAGGAGTTTGAATAGAATTTTGGAAAAGATAGATATGATCGACCTCTGGAGAAAATGGAATGGGGATGGAAAGGAATATAACTTTTTCTCATAGGTGTATTGCACATACACAAAAATTGACTATGTACTATGGCATTAAAACCTCGCAATCCAATGCAGAAAGGCAGAAATAGTTAATGCATCCTTCTCAGATTGTGATGCAATAAAAATTATATGTAACAAAGGACCATGGAAAGAAAGAACAAAAAATAATTGGAAACTAAATAATCTAATCATAAAGAATTAGTGAGTCAAAGAACAGATCAGAGAAACAATCATTCGCTTCATTCAAGGGAATGACAATAATGAGACAACCTACCAAAATGTATGAGATGCTGGGAAAGCAGTTCTTATGGGAAGCTTCATATCTCTGAATGCTTACATGAATAAAATAGGGAAGAGAAGGTAAATGAATTGGGCATGGAACTGAAAAAGCAAGAAAGAGTAAAAATTGAAAATTCCCAATTAAATACCAAGTTAAAAATACTGAAAACCAAAGAAGAGATTAATAAAATTGAAATTAAGAAAACTAATGAACTAGTAAATAAAACTAAGAGTGGCTTTTATAAAAAAAAAAACAGTAAAATTGATAAACCATTGGTCAATTTGATTTAAAAAAAGAAAGAAGAAAACCAAATTTCCAGGATCAAAAATGAAAGTGGTGAATTCACCTCACATGAAGAGGAAATTAAAACAATAATTAGAAATTATTTTGCCCAACAGTATGCCGATAAATTTGACAACTTTATTGAAATGTATGAATATTTACAAAATCATAAATTGCCGAGATTAACTAAAGAAAAACTAAAATACTGAAATAACGCCAAGCCATCAATGAACTCCCTGGGAAAAAAATCTCCAGGGCCAAATGGATTTATAATCAAATTCCATCAAAAATTTAAAGGGCGGTTGATTCCGATATGATATAGACTATTTGGGAAAATTGGCAAAGAAGGAGTCCCACCAAATTCTATTTATGATACAAATATGGTGCTAATAGCTAAACTAGGAAGAACCAAAATAGAGAAAGAAAATTATAGACCAATATCCCGAATGAAAATAGATAAAAATTTCAAATAAGACATTAGCAAAGAGATTACAGCAACTTATCATTATAATAATACACTTTAATCAGGTGGGATTTATTCCAGGAATGCAGACCTGCTTCAATATTAGGAAAACTATCAGCATAATTGATCATATCAACAACAAAACTAACATAAACCACATGATTATCTCAATAGATGCAGAAAAAGCTTTTGAGAAAATGCAACACTCATTCCTATTGAAAACATAGGAAGAGATGTGTAACAATAAATTAAAATAATAAGTAGTATCCTCCTAAAACCATTAGTAAGCATTATATGTAATAGGCATAAGCTAGAACCATTTCCACTAATACCATGGTGAAAGAAGTATGCCCATTATCACCAATGTCATTCAATATGGTACTAGAAACGTTAGCTTTAGTGATAAAAGAAGAAAAAGAAATAGAAGGAAATAGAATAGGAAAAGAAGAAACTAAGTCATCACCCTTTGCAGATGATATGATTATATATATATATATATATATATATATATATATATATATATATATATATATATATATATATAGAGAGAGAGAGAGAGAGAGAGAGAATCAAGTAAAAAAACTACTTGAAATAATAAACAACTTTAGTAAAGTTTCAGGATAATCATCTGCATTTCTATGTATTACTAACAAAGCCCAACAGCAAGAGATAAAAGGAGAAATCCCATTTAAAGTTATTGTAGACACTGTGAAATATTTTGCAGTCCACCTGCCAAAACAAATTCAGGTCCTATATGAACACAATTAATTTTTTTTTTTTTTGCGCAAATAAAGCCATATTAAAATAATTGTAAAAACATCATTTGCTCATGGGTAGGCTGAGCTAAAACAATAAAAAGACAATTCTATCTAAATCAATTTTCTTATTCAGTACTATACCAATCAAACTACAAAAAATTATTTTTTAGAACTAGAAAAAATAATAATAAAATTCATCTGGAAAAGCAAAAGTTCCAGAATGTAAAGGAAATTAATGAAAAGAAATGTTAAGGAAGGTAGCCTAGCCATACCAGATATCAAATTATATTATGAAGCAGCAATCATCAGAACTACTTGGTATTGGCTAAGAAATGGAGGGATACATCAGTAGAATAGGTAAAGTACACAAGACACAGTAATCAATGACTATAGCAGCTATTGTCTGATAAACTCAAGGACACCAGCTTCTGGGATAAGATCTCACCATTTGACCAAAGCTAGTGGGAAAACTACAAAAGAGTGTGGCAGAAACTGGGCATAGACCAATGACTGACACTGTATACCAGAAAAATGTCCAAATGGTTACATAATCTAGGTACAAAAGCTGATAATATAAACAAAGTAGGGGAACAAGAAATAGTTTATTTGTCAAATTTATGGAGAACGGAGGAATTTATGATCAAAGAAGAGATAAACAGAATTCCAAAATGCAAAATATTTAATGTTGATTACATTAAATTCAAAAGTTTTTGCACAAATAAAGACGATGTAAGCAAGATTAGGAGGGAAGCAGAAAACTGGGAAAGCATTTTTACAACTAAGGTTGTGAAAAATGCCTCATTTCTAAAATATAGACAGAAATTAGTCAAATGTATAAGCATACAAGTCGTTCTCCAATTGATAAAAGATCAAAGGTTATGAACAGGCAGTTTTCAGTGGAAGAAATTAAAGTTATCTGTAGTCATATAAAAAAATGCTCTGTCATTATAGATTAGGGTAATGCAAATCAAAACAATTCTGAGATAGCTCATCACACTTATCAGATTGGCTAACATGACAAAACAGGAAAATGATAAGTGTTGGAGAAGATGTGGGAGACTTGTAACATTAATTCATTGTTGGTAGAGCCCTGAGCTGATCCATCCATTTTGGAGAGCAACTTGTATACCCTTTGACCCAGTAATACCACTTTTATGACTGTATCCCAAAAAAATCATAGAAATGGGAAAAGGATCCACATGCACAAAAATATTTACAAGCAACTCTTTTTGAGGTGGCCAAAAATTTAAAATTGAGGGGATGTTCATCAATTGGGGAATGGCTGAACAAGTTTGATATACGAATGCAATGGAATACTATTGTGCTATAAGAAATGAATAATAGATTGACTTCAGAAAATTCTGGATAATTTTACATGAACTGATGCTGAGTGAAGTGAGCAGAGCCAGGAGAACATTACACAAAGTAACAGCCACAGTGTGTGAGGACCGTTTCTCATAGACTTAGCCCTTCACAGCAATGCAAGGATCTCAAATATTTTCAAGGACTCATGATGCAAAATGTCATCAACATCCAGGAAAAGATCCAGGGATCTGGAATGCAGAATGAAACACATTATTTTCTCTTTGCTATGATTTCTTTTGTTTTATTTTTTCATGTTTTCTACCATTCATTTTAACTTTTCTGTTAAAAGTTAATCACATCTGACTAATGTGAAAATGTGTCCAATAGAAATATATGTGTAGAACCCATATAAGATTGCCTGCCATCTTGGAGAGGGGTGGAAAATTTGAAATTTATGAAAATGATTATTGAAAACTGAAAATAAATGAATTAATAAATTTGGAAAAAATACTGAAGAAAAATTATAGTTAAAAAAAACAAAATAGGGTAAAATGGTCAAAGAAGCGCAAAAATCCACTGAAGAAAAAAAATCCCAAAATGCAGAATTAGGTACCTTTTAAAGATGTATAAACATTTCCTGAAGAGAATAATTTCTTAAAAATTAGAAGAACTGCGTTAATCCAAACCAATTTCAAAAGACTCATGGTAGAAAAATGCTATGCAACTCCAGAGAATGAACTGATGGCGTCTCAATGCAGATTGAAACATACTATTTTCACTTTCTTTTTTTGTGTTTTTATTTCTTTTGTTCTGTTTCTTCTTTCAACATGATTAATGTGGAAATGGTTTACTTGATTGCACATATATAGCCTATATCGGATTTCTTGTCATCTTGGGGCAGTGAAACAGAAGGGAGGGAGGGAAAAAAACTGCAAGTTAAAATATTACTTAAAAAAATGAAAAATGTTGCAAATTGTTTCTCATGTAATTAGAAAAACCTGCTATTTAAACAATAAAAATGAAAACAATAGAATTGGCCAAATTGGGGGGAGGGGGAGATAACAAAAGTTCAATTAAGGAAATAATACCTTAAAAGTTAAAATTGGGTAAATGGAAGCCAGTGACTCCATGAGACATTAAAAAAAAATGAAACAAAATCAAATGAATGTAAAAAGAGAGGGAAAGAACAAAAGAATTATTGAGGGATTGGGAAATGTCTCAAATACATACTTTTAAAGTGAATGAATTCTATTAACTTGGGTCAGTGAGGAGTATGAATGATATTAATAATAGCTATCATTTATATACCTCTTTTAATGTTTGGCAAATACTTTCTTTTAAAAACTTATTTTAGTTTTCAAAATTTCACTTCCATAAGATTTTGAGTTCCAAGTTTTCTCCCCATCTCTCCCTTCCACACACCCAAGCGGGCATAAAATTTGATATAAGCTCTATTATATAAACATTCATATTGAACATATTTTCACATTAGTCATATTGTAAAGAACCAATGGGAGAAACCATGAGAAAGAAGAAACAAACAAAAAAGAAAAGAAAAACGAGAAAGAAAATAATATCCTTCAGTGTGCATTCAGACTCTATAGTTCTCCTTCTGGATGTGGTTAGCATTTTCCATCATTAGTCCTTTTTAGTTATCTTTGCTCCTTGCACTGGTTAGAAGAGAAAAGTATATCAAAGTTAGTCATTGCACTTTATGGCTGTTGCTGTGTACCATGTTCTCCTGTTTCTACATACTTCACTCAGCATCAGTTCATTTAAGATTTTCCAGGATTTTCTGAAGTCTTCCTGCTCATCATTTCTTATAGCACAATAATATTTCATTAGTCATTCCCCAGTTGATGGGTATCACCTCAACTTTAAATTCTTGACCACCACAAAAAGAGCCTCTCTAAATATTTTTGTACATGGGAACCATTTCCCCATTTTCATTATTTCTTTGCAATACAGACCTAACAGTATAATTGCTGGATCAAAGGGTATGCACAGTTCTACAGCCCTTTGGGGATAGTTTCAAATTGCTCTCCAGAATGGTTGGATCAGTTCATAAGTCCACCAATAAAGCATTATCTCATATCCCCTGAATTTGTCATTTTTCTTTTTTGTCATGTTAGCCAATCTGACAGGTGTGATGTACTGCCTCAGGGTCATTTTAATTTGCATTTTACCAATCAGTAGGGATTTAGAGCATCTTTTAGTATGACTATAAATAGCTTTAATTTCTTCCTCTGAAAACTGCCTGTTCATATTCTTTGTACCATTTATCAATTGGGAAATTACTTGTATTCCTATAAATTTGACTTAGTTCTCTATATTTTAGAAATGAGGCCTTTATCAGAAACATTGGTTGTAAAAATTCTTTCCCAGTTTTCTGCTTCCCAAAAATTATTCAATTTAACGTAATCAAATTATCCATTTTTCACTTCACCATGCTCTCTATTTCTTGTTTGGTCATAAATTCTTCCATCTCCATAAATCTGACAGGTAAACTATTCTTTGCTTTCCAAGTTTACTTATACTATAAACCTCTGTGTCTAAATCATGCACCCATTTTGACTTTATTTTGGTATATGGTGTAAGAGATTGGTCCATGCCTAGTTTCTGCCATACTGTTTTCCAGTTTTCCTAGCAGTTTTTGTCAAATATTGAGTTCTTATTCCAGAAGATGGAGTCTTTGGTTTTTATCAAACACTATATTACTATAGTTATCAACTACTTTGTCTTGGGTATATAACATGTTCCACTGATCTACCCCTCTATTTCTTAGGCAGTACCAAGACGATTTTGATGATTGATGCTTTATAATGCAATTTAAGGTCTGTTATGGCTAGGCTACCTTTCCCAGCATTGTTTTTCATTAATCCCTGGAAGATTTCATTCTTCCAGATGAATTTTATTATTTTTTTTTCTAGCTTGATAAAATATTTTTTTTGGTAATTTGTTTAGCATGGCACTGAATAAGTAAATTATTTTGGGTAGAACTCTCATTTTTATTATGTTAGTTCAGGCTACCCACAAGTAATTGATATTGTCTAATTATTTAGATCTGACTTTATTTGTGTGAATACTGTTTTGTAATTATGTACGTATAGTTCCTGGGTTTATTTTGGTAGACTCCCAGATATTTTATAATGTCTACCATAACTTTAAATGGAATTTCTCTTTCTATCAGTTACTGTTGGGCTTTGTTAGTAATATATAGAAATGTCAATGATTTCTGTGGCTTTATTTTTTTATCCCATTACTTTGTTTACATTGTTTATTAGTTCAAGTAGTTTTTTACTTGATTCTCTAGGATTCTCTCTATATATCATATCATCTTCAAAGACTGATCGCTTTGTTTCTTCTTTGCCTATTCTAATTCCTTCAAATTCTTTTTCTTCTCCTGTTGCTAAAGCTAACAGTTCTAATGGTATATTGAATAATAGTGGTGATAATGGACATACTTGCTTCACCACAGTATTAGTGGAAATCGTTCTAGCTTATCCCCATTATATATAATGCTTGTTGATGGATTTAGACGGATACTACTTATTATTTTAATTTATTATTATACATCTATTCCTATGTTTTCAATAGGAATGGGCATTGTATTTTCTCAAAAGATTCTTCAACAACGATTGAGATAATCATGATTTCTACTACCTTTTTTGTTGATATGATCAATTAATGCTGATAGTTTTCCTGATGTTTAAGCAGCCCTGCATTCTTGGTATAAATCCTACCTCTTCATAGTGTATTTTTCCCATGATGAGGTGCTGTAATCGTTTTGTTGACCTTTTATTTAAAATTTTTGCATCTATATTCACTAACAAAATTGATTTAAACTTTTCTTTCTCCATTTTGACACTTCCTGGTTTAGGTATCAGTACCATGTACGTATTGCAAGAAGTATTTGGTACGACTCCATCTATTTTCCCACATAGTCTTTATTGTATTCGAATTAATTGTTCTTGAAATGTCTGATACAATTCACTTTTAAATCCTTCTAGCCCTAGAGGTTTGTTTCTAGGGAATTCAATGACGGCTTGTTCCATTTCTTTTTCTGCAATGGGGTTATTTAAGTATTTTATTTCCTCTTCTTGGCAATTTTTTTTTTATAAATACTCATTCATTTTATTAAGATTATCAAACTTATTGGCATACAGGTGGACAAAATAGTTCCTGAGTACTGTTTAAATTTCCTCTTCTTTGGGGGTGAATTCACCCTTTTGATTTTCGGTATTGGTAATTTGGTTTTCTTTCTTTTTTTTTAAAAATCAAATTAACCAAAGGTTCATCTATTTCATGGATTTTTCAAAAAGTCAACTCTTAGTCTTTTTTTTTTCTATTCTTAATATAAACTTATTTATTTGATTTTTTACATTGATTTTCACAAAATTTTGGGTTCCAAATATTCTCCTCATTTATCCCCTCTCCCCACCCCAATACAGCAAGCAATCTAATTTTACCTATCGCCAATCTGCCCTCTCTTCTCTCCTCCCTCCCTTCTCTTGTCCCCATCTTCTCTTTTGTCCTGTAGGGCCAGATGACTATCTATTCCCCATTCACTGTATTTCTTATTTGCTAGTAGCAACAACAATACTCGATAGTTGTTCCTAAAACTTTGAGTTCCAAATTCTCCCCATCCCTCCCTCACCACCTTCCCCTTTGGGAAGGCAGGCAATTCAATATAGGCCCTATCTGTGTAGTTTTGCAAATGACTTCGATAATAGTCGTGATGTGTAAGACTAACAGTATTTACCTCCATCCTATCCTGCTCCCCATTGTTTCTATTCTGTCTATTCATCCTGTTCCTCCCTAAGAGTGTTGACTTCAAATTGCTCCCTCCCCCCATTGCCCTCCCTCCCATCATCCCCCCACCCACTCTGCTTATCTCCTTATCCCCCTCTTTCCTGTATTGGAAGATAGGTTTTCATACAAAAATGAGTGTGCATTTTATTCCTTCCTTAAGTCGAATGTGATGAGGGTAAACTTCATGTTTTTTTTCTCAGCTCTCCTCTTTTTCCCTCCACAAAAGAGTCTCTTGCTTGCCTCTTGATTGAAAGATGATTTACCCATTCCATTTCACCCTCTCTCCTCCAACTACATTTCCCTCTCACTGCTTACCTTAATTTCTTTTAAAATATGGTCCCATCCTACTCAGTTCGCTCTGTGCTCTCTGTCTCTGTGTGTGAGTGCATGCGTGTGCGCATATATGAACATGTGTGTGTATGCGTGTGTGCGTGTGTGTGCATGTGTGTGTGTAGTCCCACCAACTATCTAGACACTGAAAAGTTTTAAGAGCTACAAATATTATCTTTCCATGTAGGAATGTAAACAGTTCACCTTTGGTAAGTCCGTTATGACTTCTCTTTGCTGTTTACTTTTTCATGCTTCGTCTCTTTCTTGTGTTTGAAAGTCAAATTTTCTTTTCAGCTCTCGTCTTTTCATCAAGAATGCTTGAAAGTCCTCCGTTTCATTGAAAGACCATATTTTCCCCTGAAGTATTATACTCAGTTTTGCTGGGTAAGTGATTCTTGGTTTGAGTCCTAGTTCCTTTGCCTTCTGGAATATCCTATTCCATGCCCTTCGATCCCTTAATGTAGAAGCTGCTAGATCTTGTGTTATCCTGATTATATTTCCACAATACTGGAATTGTTTCTTTCTAGCTTCTTGAAATATTTTCTCCTTGACCTGGGAACATTGGAATTTGGTCACAATGTGCCTAGGAGTTCCTCAGTTTGGATGTCTTTCAGGTGGTGATCGATGGATTCCTTGAATACTTATTTTGCCCTCTGGTTCTAGAATATCAGGGCAGTTGTCCTTGACAATTTCATGGAAGGTGATGCCTAGGCTCTTTTTTTGATCATGACTTTCAGGTAGTCCCATAATTTTTAAATTGTCTCTCCTGGATCTATTTTCGAGGTCAGTTTTTTTTTTTTTTTTTTTTTTCCAATGAGCTATTTCACATTATCTTCCATTTTCTCATTCTTTTGGTTTTGTTTGGTGATTTTTTGGTTTCTCAGAAAGTCATTAGACTCCATCTGTTCCATTCTAATCTTGAGAGTACTATTTTCTTCAGTGAGCTTTTGAACCTCTTTTTCCATTTGGCTAATTCTGCTTTTGATAGCATTCTTCTCCTCACTGGCTTTTTGAACCTCTTTTGCCAATTGAGTGAGCCTATTTTTCAAGGTGTTATTTTCTTCAGCATTTTTGGGGGTCTCCTTTAGCAAGGTATTGACCCGTTTTTCATGCTATTCTTGCATCTCTCTCATTTCTCTTCCCAGTTTTTCCTCCACCCGTCTAACTTGATTTTCAAAATCCTTTTTGAGCTCTTCCATGGCCTGAGCCCATTGGATACGTATTTCGCATGTTTTGAGTACAGAGGCCTTGGCTTCTATGTCTTTCCCTGATCGTAAGCATTATGTTTCCTCATCAGAAAGAAAAGGAGGAAACATCATCTGTTTCCCAAGAAAGTAGCTTTCTATGATCTTATTTTTCTTCCCTTTTCTGGGCATTTTCCCAGCCATTTACTTGACTTCTGAGATTTCTCTCCACCCCTGCCTAGATTCGCCCAGCTAGTGCTTGGGGTCTGAGATTCAAATGGTGCTCCCCAGCCTCAGTGCTTTCAGTGGCGGGCATGGCTGCTATTCAATGTGAGCTTAAGTTCTGGTGCTCAGGTGGGGACAGGGGCGCCTCCCAGGCTCAGTTCCCTCAGGGGGTTTAAGCGGAGACTTTCAGTAATGGAGCAGAGCTCCCATCTGCTCCGGGAGCTCCTGGCCACCACTGACTCTGCTGCTGCCTCCCGAGGGGGCCCGAGTCACGGAGACACCATGGTCCCCTCTCGGCCAGCCCAGAAGTCTCTCTCACTGACCTGTAGCGCCTGCAGGCAGAGGGACCTTCGTGGCTGCCAGAGATTCTGTCCCTGAAACCTGCTCAGATCTGCTCCTCTTGGGGCCGTGTGGACATGGCAGCGCAGGGGTGGGCTCCACTGTCCAGTGTGCGATGGACCTTTGACATCGGTTTTCCAGGGGTCTCTGGCACAGAAATCTCCTCCTCTGCGTTGCTGTGCAGCTTGCACTGATTCAGAATTTGTTGGGAGTGCTTTTTACAGAAACTTTATGGGCTGTGGGTTCGGAGCTAGCATACTTGAGTCTTTCTGCTCCACCATCTTGGCTCCTCTCTCCTCTTAGTCTTACTTTTAATTAGTTTTCTTTGTTTCAATTGTATTAATATATTCTTTGCTTTTCAGTATTTTCAAATTTATTTAATTGGGGGATTATTTATTTGCTCTTTTTCTAACTTTTTAGTTGCTGCCCCAATTCATTCATCTACTCTTTCTCTATTTTATACATATAATTATTTAGAGATAGAAAACGTCCCCTATGAACCACTTTTGCTGCATCCCATAGGTTTTGGCTTGTTGTCTCATTATTGTCATTCTCTTGGAAGAAGTTATTGATTACTTATACAATTTGTTTTTTCACCCACTCATTCTTTAGGATTAGATTATTTAGTTTCCATTTAATTTTTAGTGTATTTTTCTATGTAATTTTTATTACATCATCATGTGGAAAGGATATAGTCAATATTTCTGCCTTTTGTCATTGGACTGGGAGGTTTTTATGCCCTAATACATGGTCAGTTTTTGTGTATGTGCCATGTACCACTGAGAGAAAGGTATATTCCTTTCTATCATCATTGAATTTTCTCCAGAGGTCTACAATATGTAACTTTTCTAAAATTATATTTACCTCCTTAACTTCTTTCTTGTTCATTTTGTGGTTAGATTTATTTAGTTCTGGGGGCGGAGCCAAGATGGCGGAGTAGAAGGACGCACATTCACGAGCTCCGAGCCCAAAACCCATGGAATTGAGGTAAAAGGAGAGCCCCATAAATTCTGAATCTCTGCAGGGGGTGCACAAACATAGGGGAAGAGATTTCCGTTCCACTGAACCCTGGAGAGCCGTCCCCGGGGTCCATCGCA
The DNA here is from genome assembly GCA_023548195.1 of Bettongia penicillata ogilbyi. Taxonomy (NCBI): domain Eukaryota; kingdom Metazoa; phylum Chordata; class Mammalia; order Diprotodontia; family Potoroidae; genus Bettongia; species Bettongia penicillata. Next base: position 99,038 of record JAJHZJ010000809.1, on the reverse strand, counting down.
GCCAGGAAAGCGGACCCCACCCCCACCCGTGGCCGCGACCCAGAGAAGCTGACCTGAGCAGACTTCAGAGAGGAAAGCTCCGGGAGAATCTCCGGCAGCCGGGAAAGTCCCTCTGCACACAGAAGCTAAAGGTCAGTTAAAAAGAAGCCTGCGCTAGGGGAGGGGAGCGGGCCCCCTCGGGAGGAAGCGGCTGCGGCAGAGACGGGGGCAGGAAGCGGCGGAGGCAGAGGCGTGGGCGGGCGGCTGAGGCGGCAACGGCCCGGGACTCAGGAATCCCCCAGCAGCAGGTAGGATCTTCAATACTGAAGGTCTTTCCAACCTGAGGGAGCCGAGCAGGGGAGACGGCCCTGCCCCCACCCTGCTCTACTGCTGAATGCCTCTGAATAAAACCCCCAAGGGAGCTGAGCACAGCAGGCGGGGTCCCCCACCCCGCCCCCATCGGCCCTGTTCCTGAAAGTCTCTTCAGAAAGCCCCTGAGGGCCCAAGCTAGGAAGCGGCCCTGCCCCCACCCTGCGCCAGAACTAAAGCTTGCCGCGGGAAAGCGCATTTGAATCTCAGAGGTCAAGTACTAGCTGGGCGGATCCAGGCGGAAGTGGAAAGGAATCTCAGAAGTCAAGTAACTGGCTGGGAAAATGCCTAGAAAGGGAAAGAAAAATAAGACTTTAGAGAGTTTTTTCCAACAAATGCAAATGATCCCGACCTTCGGATCTGATGGGGAGGACGAGGACGTATTTTTCCCATCAGGGAAAGATGTGGAGGGCGGGGCCTCAGTACCCCAGACACCCCAGGGGGGTGTTGGGTGGGCTCAGGCCTTGGAAGAGCTTAAAAAGGATTTTGAAAAGCAAGTTAGACAGGTGGAGGAAAGACTGGGAAGAGAAATGACAAAGATGCAAGAAGAGTATGAAAAAAAGGTCAATATCTTGGTAAAGGAGTCCCAAAAAAATGCTGAGGAAATTAACACCCTGAAAAATAGGCTCACTCAATTGGCAAAAGAGGTTCAAAAAGCCAATGAGGAGAAGAATGCATTCAAAAGCAGAATGAGCCAAATGGAAAAAGAGGCTCAAAAGCTCACTGAATTTAATAGTTCTCTCAAAATTAGAATGGAACAGATGGAGTCTAATGACTTTATGAGAAACCAAGAAATCACCAAACAAAACCAAAAGAACGATAAAATGGAAGAGAATGTGAAATATCTCATGGGAAAAACAACTGACCTGGAAAATAGATCAAGGAGAGACAACTTAAAAATTATGGGACTACCTGAAAGCCATGATCAAAAAAAGAGCCTAGACATCGTCTTGCATGAAATTATCAAGGAAAACTGCCCTGACATTCTAGGACCAGAGGGCAAAATAAGTATTGAAAGAATCCATCGATCACCACCTGAAAGAGATCCAAAAAGAGAAACTCCTAGGAACATTGTGGCCAAATTCCAGAACTCCCAGCTCAAGGAAAAAATCTTGCAAGCAGCCAGAAACAAACAATTCCAGTACTGTGGAAATACAATCAGGATAACCCAAGATCTAGCAGCTTCTACATTAAGGGATCGAAGGGCGTGGAATAGGATATTCCAGAAGGCAAAGGAACTAGGACTCAAACCAAGAATCACCTACCCAGCTAAACTGAGTATAATACTGCAAGGGAAAATATGGTCTTTCAATGAAACAGAGGACTTTCAATCATTCTTAATGAAAAGACCAGAGCTGAAAAGAAAATTTGACTTTCAAACACAAGAATGAGAGGAAGCATGCAAAAGCAAACAGCAAGGAGAAGTATTAAGGGACTTACCAGAAATGAACTGTTTGCATTCATACAGGGAAGGACAATATTTCTAACTCTTAAAACTTTTCAGTATCTGGGTGGTTGGTGGGATCACACATACACATGTACACGCATGCACACACATACACACATGCAGAGACAGAGAGCACAGATTGAACTGAATAGGATGGGACCATACCTTAAAAGAAATTAAGGTAAATGGTGAGAGAGAAATGTAGTGAGAGGAAAGAGGGGGAAATGGAAGGGGGTAACTATATGTCATTTAAGAGGCAAGTAGGAGATGTTTTTAGTGGAGGGAAAAAGAGGAGAGCTGAGGGAAAAAAAAACAAACAAACAAACAAAAGTTTACCCTCATCACATTTGACTAAACGAAGGAGTGAAATGCACACTCATTTTGGTATGAAAACCTATCTTATAGTATAAGAAAGCGGGGGAGAAGGAGATATTGGGGGGGGGATGATGGAAGGGAGGGCAAAGGGAGGAGGGAGTAATTGAAAGTCAACACTTGGGGAGGGACAGGATCAAAGGACAGAAGAGAAACAATGAGGGGCAGGTTAAGAGGGATGGCAATTCAGTTAGTCTTACACAACACAACTATCAGGAAGGTCACTTGCAAAGCTACACAGATACGGCCTATAATGAATTGCCTGCTGTACCAAAGGGAATGGATGGGGAGGGAGGGATGGGGAGAATTTGGAACTCAAAGTTTCAGGAACAATTGTTTAGTATTGTTGTTGCAACTAGGAAAGAAGACATACAGTTAATGAGGAATAGAAAGTCATCTGGCCCTACAGGAGAAAAGAGAAGATAGAGACAAGGGAAGGGAGGGATGACAGAAGAGAGGACAGATTGAAGATAGGGAAAATTAGATTGCTTGGGGTATTGGGGTGGGGGGAGGGGAGAAAAGGGGAAAAAATTTGGAACCCAAAAATTTGTGAAAATGAAAGTAAAAAGCTAAATAAATAAATTAAAAAAAAAATAAAAAAAAAAATAAAAAAAAAAAAAAGATTTATTTAGTTCTATGAAGGGAAGGTTGAGGTTCCCTACTAATATAGTTTTGATATTTATTTCTTCCCTTAAGTCCCTTAGTTTCTCCTCTAAGAATTTGGATGCCACACTACTTGCTATGTATATGTTTAATAATGACATTACTTCATTGTCTATGGGGCCTTTTAGCAGGATGTAGTTTCCTTCCTTGTCTCTTTTAATTAAATTTATTTTTTTCATTTGTTTTGTCTGAGATCAGGATTGCTACCCATGAATTTTTGTACTTCAGCTGAAGCATAGTATATTCTACTCTAGCCTTTTACCTCCACCTTGTGTGTCATTAGTTTCCACTCCTCCATTTCCAATTTAAAAAAAAATATTTTCTTCAGTTAGTTTTTATACCTCCTTTTCAATTTGACCATTTCTACTTTTTAAGGAGTTGTTTTCTTCATTGTACTTCCCCCCTCCCCATTTTGTCAGTTGTGTGTTTTAAAAGAACTATTCAATTTTTCTTCTACCTCTCTTATTTGACTTTAAAAATCCTTATTGAGCTCTTCCAAGAAGGTCTTTTGAGCTTCAGACCAGTTCATATTTTCCTTTGAGGTTTTGGATGTGAGCATATTAACAATGCTTTTCTCTCCTAGATTTGTGTTTTGATCTTCTCTGACCCCGTGATACTTCTCTATGGTCATTGTTTTGCTTTGTTGAGTTTTGTTCATGTTGTTTTCCTTTTTTACTGACTTTTAAAGTTGATGTCTGCTTCTAGGGTACAGGGGGCACTGTCTTCAACTACTTGTGCTGGGATACAGGGGCCTGTTAACTGTTTTTGTGGGCTACGGTTCAAGTGCTGACATCTGGATCCTGATTGATTATCTGGTGTCGAGCTGGAGCTGGTGGTAGTGGCTGGTGTGTGGGTGGTGTTGGCACTTGCCTCCTCTATCACCATGGGGCTCAATATAGCCTGCGGGTTTGTTGAAGTGGGGCTTGTTGCTGGCTTGCCATCCTGTACTGGACCCCTTCAGCCACAGCAATAGAAATCTTTCCTTTAATCCCCCTAGTTGAGCTAGAAGGCTGTTGCACATTGTCTTTCTACTGACTCCACTATTTCAGGATTCTTCTTGAGGTAATATTCTATGCATTTTTCAGTGTGAATAAGGGAGGGTGAGAGTGAATTACTGTTTATTCCACCATCTTGGCTCCTGAATGTCTTGCCAAGTACTTTCAAATGTTGTCTCATTTGACTCTTACAACAGTCTTCAGGATCAAGTGCTGTTATCCCACCCATTTGACAGAGGAGGAAACTGAAACAAGCTGAGGTTAAGTGACTTCCCTGTGTCACATAGCTATAAAGTGACTAACGCTGGATTTGATTTTAAGTCTTTCTGATTCTTGGTCCAGAGCTCTATCCATTCTTTGACCTAGCCTTTCTTTAATTGCTGACAAAAGTCAAGCTCAGGTCACAAAATGTGCAGATGGTCAAGTCCTGAGGAGACAAAGCTCAAATGATCAAAAACAGGTCCTATTAGATTAAATACATTTTCTTTTTTAGAAAGGATTCCTTAACTATGAATTCCATGTAGTGATGAGCAACTATGCTACCAATTTAAATGGAGCATTTAATAAAGTATCTCATTCTTTTTTGGGGGGAAAGAAATGGAAATTAAGGCACCTCTGAGGAAACACCCTATACGTATCATACTGACAAATATGATGGAAAAGGAAAGGGACAAATTTTGGAGGGCATTGTGGGAAACTTGAGACACTAATGCACTGTTAGTGGAGTTGTGAATTGACTCAACCATTCTGGAGAACTAATTGGAACTTTGCTCCGAGGACTATAAAACCATGCATACCCTTGAGCTGCAACACCACAACTAGATCTGTATTCGAGAGATAAAAAAAAAAAGCAAAAGGTCTCATATATACAACATTAAATGAACTGATGCAAAGTGAAATAAACACAACGTTGTTCACATTAATAGAAACAATCCATGATGATCAACATTAAACGACTTACTTATCTTCAGTGATGGAAATATCCTAGAAAATTCTGAAGCACTTATGATGAAAAATGCTATCCATCTCCAGAAAATGAACTGATAGAGTCTAAATGCCTATTGAAGCATACCTCTTTTTACATTTTAATTTTTCTTGGGACTTTTATTTTGTCTGTTTTATTTTAGAACACAGCATTACAACACATTTAAATATGTTTTACCTAAGTATAATATATCAAATTACTTATCTTCTCAATAAGAGAGGACAGGAAGGAAGGAGAGAAATTGGAACTCAAAACTTTGAAAGAGTGAAGGTTAAAATTAGTGAAGAAAATATTAAATCTATGTATCTATCTTTAGAAAGTGCAGCCAGCCAGAAAACTACTAAAAAGTTGCAGGGAAGGAATTTTGAGTGCTGTGAAGATTAATGAAGTTTCATAACTGAAGCAGGTGTCCCAGTAGGCAAGACTAAAGAGCCCTTTGAACTTTCAGCAAAAGATCTACATCTTAGTAGACTTGGGGGGTTTGGAGACTAAGTAAATGGAAAATAATGAATAAGGAGTTTGGAAAGTAATAATTTTCACTTAGCAGAAGCTTAAGATATGCTGAAATATTTTAGTGAATTTTGGAGTATCTCTTTGTAGAATGTGTTGTAAAGAAAAATAAGAATTAAATTTTACTAAAGTTTTGGAATGAACAGAAGTTAAATGACTTATTTTCCTGAAGTTCAACCCACCCATTGCTTTGGTGTAATGATGACATCTAGTTTCAAAGTAATCCATGAAGAAAATATTATACATATATGTATGTGTATATATACATACACACACATATATGTAAGCATTCTCATTGTATTTTATAACTGCTACTTGTTAACTCTTTTTAATAATTAAAAGAGAAAATATTGTTTAGATCAGGGATCCACAGTTCAGAGAATGTTCCCCTCTAACCCTGTTAGCCCTTCACATTTCAGATCAACTTCCCAAATAAAGGTGATGAAAAAAGTGATGGAAAAATGCAGAGAAATTTGAGATATACTATGGTCTCAGAAAATTTATTAACTGTGTGATCTTAAGCAAGTTATATTGTGTATGTTTGCTCAAAATCCAGATGCTTAAAGAAAAAAATCCCGGTATTGTTGTAAGGATCAAGTGACGTGGTGATTGTGAAGTGGTATATGGCAAGCACTATATAAAAGTATTATAATTATTTTTATTATGAAATCAAATGTAATCACATAGCTGGTTTTAGATATGATTAGAGTAAATTAACACAAATAACAAGATTAATGATTTTTTAAAATTCAATTTTCTTTCTTTTAGACAAATACATAATCCACATACATAACAAAAGAAAAATAAACATTATAAACTTAAACATAAAATAAGAAGAGAAAAAAGAGCATGTCAGGTGCACAGTAGATCACAGGAGGAGATTCAGAATATATGGCAATAACTTTTCATTTCAAGAAAGCATGTATATTAGATAATGCACATTATGTTGAAAATTTGCCATCTTTTCTTTGTTTCCTTGTAGGTTTTCTTTTGTTCTCTGCTGTACAATTTTTACCTTGTTATTTTTTCCCCTTTTCTCCCCTTTCTGCTCCAGGCTACAACTAAGTGTGGATATATTCATATTTAGACATATACATGAATTTATACATGTATACATATACATACATAGATACATATGCAAACATAAACTTTCCCAAAGAAATTCTATTCCTAATATTTGTTATGTTTGTGCCTATCGCTTTTTCCCTATTTCTCCTAACTCCTCTACTTTACTTCAACCCCTATCTTACCCTCCTATTACTTAAGCTATCCCCCTACAACAATCCCTCCCCCGTTCTCCCCTTCCAATAAATCAAAACACCCTTTTTAATACCCCTTTGATCCATTACCTCACCACCCACAAAAATCTCTCCCCTATCCTCCCAAGAATCTCTCCCTTATTGTCCCATTCCTGTTGATCTAAGCACTCTTCTATATCCCCCTTTTAACTTATACCCTCATCCTCATCTCTAAAGATCCCTCCTTTATCCTTTCCACCTTCTTATCTCCTGAGGGTTTTATTTCTTTCTAAATTTAGAAGATGTTTATATTTTTCTAGATGTGTATGTATTTTCCCTTGTTGAACCCATTACCAACGAAAGCAGGCTTCCAGAACAAACAGCACCTGCCCGCCCCTCCTTCCATCTAATTCTTTTGTATAGATTCCTCCTCTGACACCTCATTTGTATAAGATAATTACTCTTTTAGCTGTTCTTGAACGATTTTACTTTTTGAAGTCATATCATACTCATGTGTACCCCAAACTTTCTTATAATTTATCTAGTTATTAGTAGCAAACCTAGACATGTTCTACCTTTTACATGCATAAAAGGCAAACAGTCTATCTTTATTGAAGCCCTTGTAACTGGTCATCGATATGTATCATATTTCTCTTGGCTCTTGTATGGAAAATCTTTAATTTAGTTCATTTTTTAACAAAGTCCTTAAAGTCTGATAATTCATTAAGTGAACCTTTTTTATCCAGAATTATGCTTAGCTTTGTTGGGTATGATATTTTGATCAGAAATCTAGTTCTTCAATATATAGTGTTGTAAGACCTGCAATCTTTTAGTGTTGCCACTTCTAGGTCTTGTGTGATTCTAATTATGGTACCAACATATGGAAATTTTTTTCATGTTTCTAGTAATATTTAGCCCTGAGCCAAAATTTGACTTTAAAATATATTTATACATGGGAAGAGTTACAAATATCATCTTCCTATGTAGAAATATAGTTTAAATTTAAGTCTTTTATGATTTTCCTTTCCTCTCTACCTTTTCATGCTTCTCTTGAATGTTGTATTTTAAAGTTAAATTCTGAATCCAGCTATGGTTTTTTCAACAAAAACACTTGAAAGTCCTCTAGCTTATTGAATATCCATTTTCCCCCTCATGAATTAAACTCAGTTTTGATGAGTAGGTGGTTCTTGGTTGTAATTCTAGCTCCTTTGCCCTTTGGAGTATCATATGCCAAGCCCTCCAATCCTTTAATGAAGAAGCTGCTAAAATCTTGTGTTATTGTGACTTGACTCCACGGTACTTGAATTTTTTTTTTCCTTCAGGTGGCTTGCAATATTTTCTCCTTGACCTTGGAACTCCGGAATTTGGCTATAACATTCCTGGAAGTTGCCAGTTTGGAATCTCAGGAGGTAATTTCTGAATTCTTTCAATTTCTATTTTACCTTATCGTTCTAGAATAGCAGGGCAGTTTGCCTTCATAATTTCTTGAAAGATGCTGTCTAGTCTCTTTTTATGATTATGACTTTCAGGCAGTCAAATAATTTTTAAATTATCTCTCCTGGATTTGTTGTGGTTTTATAGTGTGTTGTGGCAGCACCATCTCAAAGAATTCAGAGTCAGACCATCTCTAATCCAAGTACAGGCATTTATTAAAGACTGATGTCCCTCAGAAGCAGGCTAGGTTCCAAGAGGAACTAGCAACTTAATAAGGCAATGCAGGCAAATTTATAGCGTAATGATGGTGATTACACAACAAAAATTATGAATATTAAAAGGCAGGAGGGATTTGTTAAGGGATTAGGTAATGGGGTGGGGTCCCTTCCATGGTTAGGTGGTCATACATCAGAAGGTGATGCCCTCTGATTAGCTAGCTATTGTGGTCCTATCTGCTCAAGATGGATAGTTACGTGTTATGGTTCTGTCTTGGACTAAATGGATGATGTGATTGTGATTGTTTACAAGAATATACATATTCAAATATGTGAATGGCATCTAGTGGCAGTAGCTAGGGGAAGTGCATATATTGAGTCTGGAGGTCTGTGGTGTGATTAAAGCCCGATCATGTGGCTAAATCAGTACATGCCTATTGTTCAGTGGGACCCATAAGGAAGTGAGAACATTGGAGCTGGGGGCATCTTTATTAGAATTCATCCCTTCCCCCTCAAAGAGCTGGGTTCTAAATTCATTTGGCAAAAAGGACAAAGTTTTTGACTTCTGTAGCTTCTTCAGGTTGAAAAGGGGCATAGTGCTGTCCCTTCCTCGACGGGGAACACTTAGCAGGGGGTTGACCCTCTGAGATGAAACCGAGCGTATGTCACAGCCAGGGGATGATGGATGAGTATGGACTGGTATCCACTGTTTTCTACCAACTGTAGGTGCATTGACCTGCAGTTTGGGAGACACAAATCTTACAAGCAAATTAAATATGCAGGGTACAAATACAAGGAGCAAGAAATCAAGAATCCTATGATGCTATTATTTATTTTTGACCTAAAAGATTATCTGATTCTGTTACTCCTTCAAAAATTTCCACTCTGATTTCAATTCCTGTAGGAGGATCAGAAGCTACTGAGGATCAAAACATATACATATAAACATAGGTAACAATATTTTTGCAGATAGAAGCTTTCTACTCCTGGTTTTAATAGTTATACAAATAAATTTGCTTATAAGAGGTTGATTTTACTCCAATTATAATAAAAGACTTGGGACGACTCTTTAGATAGTTAATTCCCAAATGCCAAATATCAATAAGTTGTTTATAATAAAGCATGTTTGTAATGAAATTGACTTTTATTCCATAAGTTTCTTCCTTTAAGAAAATTGGTTGTGGGAGGTGGGGGGTGGAGCCAAGATGGCAGAGTAGAAAGACACACATCACATACGCAGGGTCTCCCCACACAGCCCACAAAATAAGTGTAGAGAGGAACTCTCAACAAATTTTGGAGCAGCAGAAGTGGAGAACAACAGAGTGGAGGAGATTTCCATCCCAGGGTGACCTGAAAAGCCCATAGGAAACATTGGTTGCTCCAGATGTGAAGCTGAGAGTCAAGCCCAGTCCAGCCCAGCCTTGGCTGCAGCACGGCACAATTCTGGGAGGAGGATACGTCGGGGGCGGAATCTCCAGTCACAGCAGCAGCAGGAAGGGAGTAGCCAGCAGGGGCCATATCGGGCAGGCCACAGAAGCTCTCAGGACAACCCCTACAGCAGTCCGTATCCATTGATGGATCTTAAAAATCCCTAGGGGTACTGAGGAGATGAATATTACCTCAGCCCTGTGTAGAGGCCCTGAGGGAGCTGGTCTTTGTCTCACACTGAATGGCGGTCCTGCCCATCCAGCTTATCTAGAAGTCAGCCCCCAGTGCTGATTTGGTGGAACTAGAGGTCAGGTGGCTCTGTGGAGAGGAAATTGCTAAGATTCTGGACACAAAAAACTCTCTTGCATCTAGATCAGTGTACATGCTTGATTGTGCCACCTTGGAGGAACTGAGATCTTACAGATTCCCAGAGTATACCCTACTCTTGATAAAGAACCCAAATGTCAAGTAACTGGTTGGGAAAATACCCAAAAAGGGGAAATAAATAAGACTATAGAAGGTTCCTTTCTTGGTGAACAGATATCTTCTCCCATACTTTCAGAACAGGAAGAACAATGCTTATCATCAGGGGAAGACATAAAAGTCAAGACTTCTGTACCCCAAACATCCAAAATAAATATTCAGTGGGCTCAGGCCATTGAAGAGCTCAAAAAGGATTTTGAAAATCAAGAGAGGTGGAGGAAAAACTTGGAAGAGAAATGAGAGAGATGCAAGGAAAGAATGAAAAGCAGGTCAACACCTTGCTAAAAGAAACCCAAAAACATGCTGAAGAAAATAACACCCTGAAAAGTAGGCTAAATCAATTGGCAAAAGAGGTTCAAAAAGCCAGTGAGGAGAAACATGCTTTAAAATTCAGAATTAGCCAAATCGAAAAGGAGGTTCAAAAGCTCACTGAAGAAAATAGTTCTTTAAAAATTAGAATGGAACAGATGGAGGCTAATGACTTAAAAATTAAAGTGATACATTCAGAGATAAGCTAGGTCAGGCCAAATGGGAGATAGCCACCTACACGAGACCCTTGCTCAACAACAAGATGCCTCAGAAACTAGTTTTAGTGAACCTCCAGTGAAATTCCCTCTTGTAACCTGGGACCCTTGATTTGCTGAGCTCCTGGAAGCAGGACATGCCTGGTTCTCAGAATACACAGATCTCCTTAAACATGGCCAAACTCATTGGAATGGCACCATGGTACACTTAGCAGATAGTCCCATCTATTCCACCCAAAACACCATCCAGTCTACCTAAGGGCCGAACTTCAGACATTCTCCTGCTGCTTAAGTGGTCCACCAGAAAGGAGATATTTCTCTTACTGACTGCTTTGCAGTAGCTAATAGTGTTGCTGTGTGGTCAACTAAGTGGCAGGCTACCTACTGGATGACCAATTCACCACGTCTTTGGAGAACCTCATTGTAGAGAAGTATCTCCTCCAATCTCAGTTGTTGGACACTCTAAAGGACTCTTTTCTCTGACCAGAAGAAAGGATCATTCCCAGGAGAATATACTGTAAAGAGCAAGTTGGCGAGGACTGTGAAGCTCAAATCCTCCCTATCGTTTCCAACTTGGCTGCTTTCCTGGACTTCATCATCTCCAAAATCTTATTTCATCACAGAATGAAATCACCAAGGAAACTCTCACCTCTTCGGCACTCCCTGTCCCTGGGCCGCTCCTTCCCTCTGGTTGGAGGAGGTAGTGGGTTGGACATTTGGGAGCTCCACCCAGATCCTCCACCATTTAAGGAGGATATAGAGAATTCACTCCATCATTTTCCACCGACTGCTCTCCTGGGCTTCATGATCGTTAGACGAAATCTACTCAGACACTCGTACTTCCTCAGGTCACTTCCCACTTGGCTGTAACACTAGGCCATGTCTCCCCACCAGGTAACCTCCTCCCCAGCCTCCTTTTCTATTTCTTCCTACAGGTTGTCTTCCCCCATTGGGTTGTGAGTTCCTTGAGGGCAGGGACTTCTTGTGCCTTTCTTTGCATCTGCAGCTCTAAGCACAGCATCTGGCACATAGTATGTACTGAATGGAAGTTTACTGAATTTTGATCCATGTTAATGTGAAATCTATGTAGCAGAGGACTCATAAGAGAAGACTCCACATCACTCATGATGACTGTGGTGCCCCTCCACAGTGACTTTGAAACTTGTCAGCTCCAATGTCACTTAAAAAGTCCTCTACTAGTAAGATATCATGAGGGATATGGGCAGCATCCTGCTGACCACAGTAAAGAGTCCCCTGGTATATTCTGATGACTATGGGTAACTATCCAGGGCATTGACTGTGGAGAGGTCACTGCCACACTAATTCTCCAAGCTGGCTCTGAGTTCAGAAGTTGCTACAGTTTTCACATTAGCAGTCATTCAGACATGAACAAAAGCACAGCATATATCACGTGTCTATTCCATGTCTCACCTTATTCACAACTAGTAAGTACAGTGGAATGATGGAAGAGTTCACGCAGGGAAGCCCTAATGACACCAGACCCTTAGCAAAGCCTGAAATGCTGCTTCAACAAGCCTCCAAGAGCAATCTTCACCCTCAATAAGGCAATTCCAAGAAGTTACCCCTCTATTGCATCCTTGCAGATCCAATTTAAGATGATGGAAAAGGGGACAAGAACATAGAAATCCAGTACTGGAACTCATAGTCTAGAGGACAAGTGTTTTGGGTTATATAAATCCACATTTAAACACCCCCCCCCATTTTTTAAAACCAAAACATGAGAAAATGGGGGTTGCACCTTCTTTCTGGCATATCCTGCAAATACAAGGGTTCCAATAACAACTATGATGCCCAAAGCTTTCACAGCTGCTTTATTACAATCAGTCATTGGGAAGGTGTGCACAGTATTTTCTCTCTCCAGAATCATTCATTTTTTCCGCAAGCACCTGATCTGCAACCAGGGGACAGAACAAGGAGCATGGACCTAGTTATAAAATCACTCTGTTCTTGTTCACCCACCTTCAGACGTGAGTGGAGCCATTTGGTGGAAAGATACAGGGAGTGAGAGGTGGATCCCTAAGGAGAGAGTGGTTCATTGGACAGACAATACACTGTACCTAATGAAAGAATTAAAAGAGTTGTTCAGATTAGTGGGACAGGAAACCACTGAACTCTGAATATCAGAGACAGATAAGGAAATGGGGGAGAAGAGGAGATTATTATTATTTAACTGTCACTTATTGGAATGATTAGTAATGCTTGCCTCTTGCTCTTTCTCTTGTTACTTTACTTGATTTATCTGATTTGTGACCTTATCCATTAGTTCACCCCTGGCAACTGCCTCTTACCATCCCATGAATTTAGTATTCAGGATATGAATACTCCTGGGGCAGCCCTGGTCTGAGTCCACTATCCCTACCACCACCATCATCAGAAAACCTTTAAGTGGTCAAAGTTCAATAATCACTCTTCCGATTCAGAAAGATCTAAGCATAAAATGGATATTTTAAGTAAAGCAAATGCATCTGGAGTCAAAATATCCATTCAAAATTTCGCATAAAATAATTCCAAGAAACTGAACCTATTAATTCAATTGCTCTAAACACTTTTTTCCACCGATCAACATTACTGATGTTTATCAGGTTCTGCCATCTGATTATAAATTAGAAGCTTAGTGTCATCGCTAATTTCATAATAAATCTAAAGATTTGTTGAAGTCATGTTACATTTTTTAAAAAATCTGTCTTTTAATAGTAAGGATAGAAAAATACTTAAAGTTTTATTTTTTTAATGAGAAATCATGTTGAGTGGAATGTAATACCTAGGTAATTTAATATAAAAAAAAATTTCCAAATAAATAGCTTTCCTTATACACAGATAGTTGTGTAGTGTATCCAATATGCCATCACATTAAGTTTCTGGCATCATTACCCATTATTGTATTTGAGGGCAAAACATATTAGACTATTATTATTCCACCATATTGCCATACTAATCTTATGTGAATCTTGTCTCTGTTTCTATTTTTTTTATGCCCATTTTATTTTGATGATGTGAGAGTCGATATCTTAGTACAACTTCTTGATTTCTCTGATCATTCTAGTGGCATCAGTCCCTAAAATATAATGCTATTAGTTTATTCTTTTGCTTTTCTAGTAAAGAAAATCAATTAATTACTAGGTATTTTACATACATATAAAGATCAACTACAAGAATGTCCCTAGAGTAACTACTCTGAGTTAGTTACCCTAACTCAGATTTTCTTAACCTTTTACATACCATGGATCCCTTAGGAAGTCTTGGAAATCCTTTGGAACACTTCTTGAAATATGCTCTTAAATGCATAAAATTCATATGACCACCTACATTTTGATGGAGTTCTAAATTTTTTTTTTAAAGTTCATGGACTTCACATCAAGAATCCTTGCTCTAACTTGTGAGTAAATAACAAAGTAAAATTAAAATTTTTCAATGAGCTTTGATGAATTTAGTGGTCAAGATGAATCAGGGGGAAAAAAAAGACTGATTCCATACATGCCCATTATTTATAAGTTAAAGTTATTAAAATGAAGCTGAATGAAACAAGTGGGGTAATGATAACTCTCAACTGAGAACCCTCAGATTATGCCATAAATTCCTGTATTAATTCCTTTAAAATTTCTTTAGCCTTTTCATGGGAATTAGTAATTTTTGCTGCCTAACCCAGACTCAAACATCTCCTAAAAATTTCAGAGTCTAAATTTTCCTTATATATTTAAATAAAATTCTACTTCTACTTTGATACCCCTTTAAGAAGTTAACCCTGGGTCCTGGAAAGTTGTCAGCGGACTGCTATGTCTATCTGTTCTTAACAAGCTGAACAGTATGGACTACTTACTCATTCTATGAACACGTTTTGTCTTCTGATGAGCTAAATTTAAAAAGACTCCTCGCTGGAAGTAGCTGATCACAGGGAGACAAATGTTTTGGCCGTAGCAATTCAGAAAACTACCTGCAGTAGTGATGAGTGTGTAACCTTAGGTTTCTAGTACGGAGAATTACAAAAAAACAATTTTAAATCAACCCACAAAGCAAAGGGAAGCAAAATTTCCAATTTGGAAAACTAGAATGACTACTGACACTTAAATTTAATCCACCATTAGTGTTGAAGGTATGTGCATATCACATCTTTCTATTTCTTTCCAATTCTAAAAAGTTAAAATGACATATGAAATGAATTTTTTTAGAATTTTTGTGAACTGGTCGCATTTCTTACCTAAAACTTAACTAGCTAAAGTAAACATCATAATAATTACTACATGGCTATAATAATGATTTTCCCGTTAGTCTTGACCATGAAATTGCATCGTTATAAAATGAGGTCATATTTTGGCACATTCGTAATGAAATCCTTTTCAAAGGCATTCAAAGATGAACAAAATGCTGAACAAGGCTAAAATTCTCTATAATGAGATTGTGGTCTAATTAAATAAATTCTTAATGTCAGTCACACATGAAAGATATTATTCATATCTCCCATACATGATCAAATTGAAAGCTTTACCTTGAAATACAAATGACAATTTACAACATTAATATTTATAGGTGAAAAATGCATGTAAGGAAGAAATGATTATTTTCTGGATAAAATTAATCAGTATTTCATGCTAGCACATCAAAATTACTATGGACAAGTTTAGAATGCTAAATTAATAAAGTTGCAAATTTGGAGAGACAGGCTAATGGAAAACATATTCAAGTTTTTAAAAATTGCTCGTTAAGTTTTGATTATATGACTATTAATTACCATAAATGCAGAAGAAAACGAATTTCTTATTTAATGAACAAAAACACTCTACGTTTGTTTCACAGATGGTGTAGTCTTCCTTTTTCTTGAGAAAGCTGTTTAACTTTGTTAACATGCTTCTCAATGTCTTTATTTGCATCTCTGAGTTTTCTCTCAAGTCCCTCCTTTTCCTTTCTAAGAGATCTAAAGATTCCTTTTCACCTCTGACATACTTCATCACCATTGTTTCTTTTTCTTGATGAACCTCTTCATATTTCTTGTTTGCTTTTATTTTAATATTATTTTGAATTAAAAACTAGTATTACATTAGATATTTTCATTTATCTTTTATTTATTAACATAAGGTAAGAAAACAAGACTAAATATTTTGAATTATAACAAAGTTTTACATTTGATATAAAAAAGTCTTAAAAATCTCTCAATACCATATTTAGCTACCTGTTTTATCATTACATCACGAAAATACTTTTCAGTTCTTTGGTATGTCATTATTACCAACATTCCTGACATAAAGATATTATATAACAAATTATTTAAAAGACAATTTCAGCAGAAGAAAATGATATTATATTGTATATTTTCTCCCTCTGCTCTTCCCAGTACTTTTACCTGAAGAGCTTTCCAATGAAGTACTCTTTAAATTTTTAATAATATCTTTTGTTTACACATTCCCTTCATTTCCAAATTAACCCTTCCCTCCTCCCAATCCCAGAGAACCATCTCCTGTAACAAAGAATAAAAAAGAGAAAAGAAAAACAGCAGTTTGGCAAAAATGACATCATCAGCTGATTTTAACGGTGTATGCAATGTTCCATACTCCTTGTCCCCCATCTTCCACAAAAGAGAGGGCAGGTACTTTTCTCCCATTATTCTTTAATTCTGTAATCTATTGTTAGAGGTACTTGTATGCTTGAAATGCAGCCTGTAACACTTGCTGCCTGTCATTCCCAAGGACCTGGATCAGGGTCCTCGGAGGAAAAAAAAAGATTAATTTGGCAATGAAAGAAATTTTAAAACAAAAAAATAATAAGATGGGTTGAGAGCTGCTTAAATAAATGGACTTTCTGCACTATGGGTTTCCCACTCTACCAAAATTGCATATTCTTCATGAATTCACATATATTTTAATAGCAACTTGATTGAATGTGTGACAAATATCCATTAATATTAACTAAGTTGTGTGTGTGTGTGTGTGTGTGTGTGTGTGTGTGTGTGTGTTCCCGGATTAAATTAGGTCATTTCAAAGATCTCTTCCAACTCTGATTCTATCTTCACTTAGGTGAGCTCCACATTTACAAGCTTTAGACACTGGGGCTAGAACTTTTATACTTAGGCTACCAACCCTCTTTTAAAACAAACCCATTCTTACAGAATTTCTAACTTGAAAGTTAAGACAGGGCACTCATTTTGTCTACTCTAAAGGCTAAAGCAAACTTAAGGGATTTTTAGGGTAGTGTGAGTTCCACAGCACTACTATATTCCGACAAAGGTAGGCAAAGGACGTTTAATTCAGGAAATAACAAGCATGCAATCAGAGAATCAGGGGAATGGGGTAACAGAAAAGATTACATTTGATATCAGAAGACCCTGGGTTGACATCCTGATTTTGTTACATAGGTAATATAACCTGTGTGACCTTGGGGCTACCTATTACATCTCTAAAATAAATAACAATAGTAATACCATAGCAACTCATGATAATAGCTGTTGTCATTACAGTTAGCACTTTACATATCACTTTAAAGTTTGAGAAGTCATTATATATAACATAAATAATATATGGGATACATGCATATGCATATAATTTGATCCTCACAACAACCTTATGAGGCTAAGTGCTATGATTAAGTCCATTTCACACATGAAGATCTGAGAATTAGGACAGTTAAGTGACTTATCTAGGGGTCACACAACTAGTAAGAACTGAACTCAGGTTTTCCTGATTCCAAATCTAGCATTTTATGAGGCCAGATGCTAGATCTCTAAGATCCCATCTCCTTGTTTTAAATCCTATCATATGAAGAGTGTGTTTAATGAGTTATGGATGGGAAACAATGCAGTTAAGAAAATCTGACACAAAGTTCTGAAAATATTGAATTTATTTTAACCCCAGAACAGTGGATACCAGGCTACTACCTCAATTTATAACATGAAGAAAAAGAATCAGAGATCTATCTCACTCAATCCACCAGCATTTGTGAAGCACCTAGTATGTACAAGGCACTGTAAGCAGTGGAAGATTAAAAGAAACAAACAACTCTTATACTCTCCAGGAGCTTACACTCTAATGGGAGAGGCGATAAGTATACAAATATCCACACTATGTAAAAGCAAAATAAGAATCACTAGGAGGTGGTTCTTTACAAAGTTAGGAGGGAGGGTACTATGGCTATTGAGGATGGGGATCAAGAAACGATTCATGCAAAAGGGGCTGCTTAAGTTTCATCCTGAAAGAAAAGGATTATTTGAAGTTTCATCAGTGGAGGTGAAGCAATTGTAAGCCTGGAGTATGGTCAAGAAAAAGACAAGGAAAATGAGATAAAGATAGCTTGCTGAGCAGGAGATGGGCAGTAATGTTCAATGATAACTTGGGGCCAGGTTCTGAAGGAGTTTAAAAGAAGAGTTCCATATTTGATCTGACAGACCGTGAAGAACCATTGGTAGTTGATATGGTCAGACCCACATTTGGCAGACGTGTAAAGGATACAATGGAATCAGGAGAAAATAAACACAAAGAGGCTGTTGCAACGAGCCAAGTGAGAAGTGGATATCCGAAAAAAGTGGTGGCTATGTGAAGAAGATGTTGCAAAATTTGGCAACTCACTGGAGATGTGGTTAGGAAGAGTGCGGAGCTGAAGGTGACACTACGTTTAGAAACCTGAGACTGAAAGAATGATGGTATCTTTGACAGAAATAGTAAGTTTAATAGATGGGTAGGTCTGCTGGGGAGACACAAGTTCTATTTTGGACATGTGGAATTTGAGATAAACACAATAGGTACTCTTTAGGTTTTTGTTCACTAACACTGTCACCAAAAAGTGTTTGCTATCTAAGGTATGCCCCAAATTAAATTGAGTAAATAAAATAACCAATTTTCGAAAATTAAGTATTAGATCACTGTCACCTTTACAAGTGGAGTCATCTTGTTACAATATGCAAAAAACTTAATTTCTAGGTAACTTTTCAGAGACAATTTTACAAAGGCTTAAGACATCGATTTTAAGCCCTTTATGAACAGGGACTGCTCCACTTTTTTTTGGTCTCAGTGTCTAGCACAGTATCTGACAAATATCAGGCACTTAATAAATGCCTGCTCAATGATTGATAATGGTATAATTTGACATAATGATAATTTCCAAGTACTCATAGAAAATTTTTTAGTCATGATCTCACATTGATTTCCCCTTCACAAAGTATCTAGCATATTTCAAAGCTACCTCTACCCCTAAATACAAATTAAATGGAAGAATAAATCATCTGAAAATGCACTGTAATCAAACGTCCCCAAACTAAATATGTATCTAATATTACTAAACTTTTGGATATTTCTCACCTGACAGATTATGGAATAGCATACCAGGGAAGTCACAAAGGAGATTAACTCAATCATAGTTCTAGGAAACATTTTGGAACTAAAGAACTATTTCAAGGTTGTACTGAATTATATGCTTCTTTGTCTTCCTACCTTGGCAATGACCTAGTTATAAATACTTGCCAAAGGCAGAAAAGGAGTATCGATCTATATTTCTTCTTATTACCGAAGATTATGGGTTTATAGAGAGGATGAAAGAAATCAGTCAAGAGAGAACCTAGCTAGAAAAAAAAAATGTAAGACCCAAAAAAGAATCAAAATCAGTGCAGAAAAAAAAAGTAGAAATTATGCTATTGGAGCTTTACAACATAAAGAAACCAACATCCCATGTTCCACAGAACAATCAGGCAGGAATCCCTACAACTAAACTTGGTAGGAAGATATACTACTGATCTCTTTGTATTCCCTGGTAAAGTGTCACTAAGAAGGACTTGTCTACATGATAATTCTCCATTTTCCATCAGCAGCTCTGCTTGGGTGATTCCACGGACATGTGGAATTTGAGATAAATATAATAAAGTTACTCTAGTCATCTGTAATCTTAGTATTGTGCTGATTGACTCGGTTTTAAACTCAACCTCTCTCAGTTGCCTCTCCCCTTTAACTGGAAGGTTAGAGAATGGAGCAATAAATTCCTCCCAAAGCCTTCCATTATAGAGGGCTCAGATCAGAATTTTCCAGATTAGTATCTCTGCTTTGTGTCAATTCCGTGAAGCATCAAACACCTGGTAACTTTTCCCTCTACCAGTTTTCAGCTTACTTTTTGTGTACTGTCTTCCCTCATTAGACTGTACGATCCGTGGAATAAGGGACCCGCTTCCCTTTTCATTAGTATTCTCAGTGCTAAGCACTGTGCTTGGAATACAGTAGGTGCTTAATAAATGTTTACTGACTGAGTTACATTAAAACTATTATAACGAAATATAAATAGGACACTTTCCTAGAATTTCCCACTGATAGTGATGTGAAGCCTTCTAATAATGCTGATCAAATCAAACCAACAAAACCAACTTCTGTTATTTCAAGTAGTAATGAATGACGTAGTAAGAAGAAACAAACTGAACCTCCAGGGATATGAGTCCATGTTAGTAAACTAAAGGACTTCAGTATACAGGTAGTTCTGCCTCTTTTCTTTCAGTCAAGGATTGTTACTTTGGTTAAAAAAAAAGGAATATATGGCAAATGAAGAACTAACTTAAGAAATGGTCTCAAAAGAACAGACTTTTGTATCAGGTTTATGATCTGAGAACACTGTGATCCTATCAACAGATAGACATCTCAAGAAGCACAAGGAGCCGTGATGAGAGACATGTAACAAAAACATAGCTAGATAACAGGGACCTAAAGAAAGCTGCAGGAAGGTTAACATTCTGAGCCTATTGTCCATTCCTAAGAATGAGTTATTAAACAGGCTTGTTATCACTTGGAAAAGGAAGGTGTAATTTACTAAGACAAAGGATAGCAAGAGAGTAAGGGGTGTTAAACCAACATTACACAAGAAGCAGCTAGGTGGTACCAGTGGAATAGAGTTCCAGGGCTGGAGTCAGGAAGACTTATTTTCCTGAGTTCACCTCTGACCTCAGAACAGGCAAATAATTAAAGCTGAAACGGACGTAATTGACAAGTCACGGGCAAATGTCAATTAGGAATTTTGAGAGCGTCATTTATTAGCCAGGCTGGTGGCTGCCTCATGGAGAGACCCAGAGGAGACAGCCCCGAACTGAGCTGGGTGAGTGCATTTTAAGCATTTCGGCGCTACTCAGTACAGCCTTGCAGTTTCCACAACAAACAGAGTTCTGACAGAGCAAGAGGGGGGCTTGCTGCTAGTCAAGAACCCCCAAACAGAAGGTGGTTGTCAGGGTGCTACTAGGCAAAGGGCTCCTAACAGAAACAGGTGCCAGGAGAGGTAGCCAATCAGAAAAGTGGGGGGGGGCTCAGCAGAAAGTGGTTACCTGGCAATGTTGGTCTAACATTAGGGGGATTCAGGTGGTTACCATGCAAATGGACTAAACAAAAAATGACTGTTAACGACTCATCAGATATTAAACCAAAGGGGAATAACATTTTGACAGGGGCCCAACAACAGAAAAACTCTTACTAGGCAAGTTATCCAACTCTGCCCAGGAACCTAACAGATTTCTCTCAACCTAGGGCCCAGCGAGGACTAATGTCCATTTTACTCCCCCCTTTTCATGTAACTAATTCAAACGGGGGACTCATCAGAGACCAAAGGGGAATAAGCCAGGCACAAAGCAAACAGTCTAACAGATTGGAGGCGATCCCTAATGTACTTAGAGGCACAGTTCACAATGCAAGGGGCTATTAGTAGACCAAGGCACAGGAGGACCAGAGGTCCCGCTATGGCAGACACCAGAGTAGTTAACCAGGGTGACCAGTTGAACAAGGACTGGAACCATGTCATGGAGTGTTGTCAAATTGACTCCCGTTCTTCCAAATGCCTGTGGACCATGGCAAGAGACTCTTGGACCACCCCCAGAGTGGTTTGAATAAAAAACAACAGGTCTCCCCTAGAGCCATGCAGAGGCCACCCTGTTTTAGGAATAGAAGGTCTAGACCCCTCCGAGTTTGCAGGACTACCTCGGCTAGAGAATCTAAAGCACACTCTAGATACGAGATTTGGGACTTTAAATCTCTAATGTCTTGGTCTATGCGGGCACCCAGAGCGTTGAAATGGCTGCTGCTTGTAACTAGGGTGGCTGTGCTCACGGCTGTTGAACAGCTATACCCAATTCTACTAGAATTGGAATCAGGATAGGAGCAGCCCTGGGAACACATCCTTGTAGGTTGAAGTGTTCCTGGGCTTCAGGCTCAGAATACAAATAAACCTGGGGAGGACATGACTCTAGCGAATGAGTCACACACCCATATCCTGACAGACGGGTGAAGAGGCCAATGAGGGCGCACAGATCAAAGTGAAAACTGACAGTCGCAAAGGAGGAATTCTGAGCAATAACCGTCCCATCGCCAGTCCTGCTTAGAGTCCACAAGTAAGGGATGGGTTGATGGGTCTTGGAGCAGCTTGTAGGAAAGAAGAGAGACAAAAGGAGGGAGAACAACAGAACGATCTAATGTGGGGCCTGAGGTTCCCAGCCGGATGTGCTGTCTCCTGGGCAGACGTTGATGCCACTGGCTTGATATGTGAACGTTGTATCCACACCTTGCGTCCTCCGACCTTAACCGCTGATGGATTTGACAGGACCACTTGAAAGGGCGCGGTCCACTGAGGTTCAAGCGAGGAGAAAGATTTGAGGGCACTCCGGACCTCGCAATGAGCCTGTAAGGACTTGAGGAGGGCATCATTAGAAAAGTCGAGAAGACAATACTCAGTATAACAACTCACAGAACAACTGAGGGGGAATACTCCGAACATGATTTCGAAGCGGGGGGACAGAGAGAGAGAGAGAGAGAGAGAGAGAGAGAGAGAGAGAGAGAGAGAGAGAGAGAGAGAGAGAGAGACCTAGCCCAAAGCAGAGAAAAGAAAGGAGCAAAAGGAAGGAGACTCACCAAGATCTCGCCAGTTTCAACCTTAAGCTTAGCAATATGCTCCTTCAGGGTCCTATTCATCCTTTCTACCTGACCTGAACTCTGGGGCCTATAGGCACAATGTAATTTCCACCTAACCCCGATAACTTTTGAAAGAGCTTGCACACCTTGAGACACAAAAACTGGGCCATATGACAGTAACTTCTTTAGGTAGCCAGACTGCATCCAACAGATCTCATATTTGATGCTGGTTCCTCACCCCTTTTCCCACCGAAGTCAACAAACCCTTTTGTCGATATGCACAGTCATGCACATAAACAGTAGCGAAAGCATCTTCCCAGCCCAGGACTGTGGACCAGATTAAAGAAGGACCCAGAGAGGAGAGAAGGGTGTATGGGTAGGAACTGTAGGATGGTGGGTTTCTACCCGGCTGTTCACTTCACGGAGGTCTGGAGCTGGACGGAGATCCCCGGAACTGGGATGACGAACAGACAAGAGAAGAGTGTTAGCTGACCTGGCACGGCAGTTGCAGGAAGCAGAACTACCTCAAGGGCTGGTGCCTTGCCAAACCAAAAGGATGGGTTTCAGCCCATATGCCGGGAACTTCTTGCTGAAATTCTGACAATATAGGTGAAGGGACATCTGGCTGGTTATCAGAAACAGTCATTAGCCTTGATTCTTCCGAGAGGGGACAGGATACCATCAGCTGGGATAGAGGCTCAAATGCCAGAGAAGGGGAAGGGCCAGAGAATGAAATGACAGCCTGTAGTTTCGGCCTGATAAAGGATACAGGCAATCAGGCATGACAAGGAAAAAATGAGAAACCAGGCCCTTGCCTAGGTGGAAGTCCCTTGCTGTAGTTACAGGAACGTTCCTAACTTGGCCAGTGGTCCCCTGAACTGAGATGGAAGAGTGAGATAACGGGTCCAGGGGTTTCTTCAGGGCCAAGGTCTGGATGCCGCCACCCCCCACACCCCCCCCCCGGGGAAACTTTAGCTAGGGCCTCAATCACCGCTCTGGAGACTTTACAGGCCACTTCCAAGAGTTCAGTTAGACTCTTCCCCTCGAACCTGTCCTTTCTCTGGATTTTCTTTCAAATGTCAGGAGCAGAATTGGAAACAAATTCAATTACTATGGCCCTCCGGTTGTTTGAATCCTCCGGATCAATAGGGGTGTATAATCTGTATGCCTCCATCAATCTCTCGAGATATGCAGAGGGAGTCTCATCCTTGCCTTGCCTAATTCCACTAACCTTAGACATTTTTGTGGGCATCCTAACTGCAGCTGTAAGCCCTCCCGAAAGCAACTGGCAATACCTGTCGAAAGCCTCCTTACTTTGGTCATCGTTGGGGTCTCAGCTGGGACGAGTTCCAGGGAGTACGTGGTTAAGACGGGCAGGGTCAGAGGAGGGGCGGCCATCTGGCTCCAAGACGCCCTTTCGGGCTTCCAAGAGGATACGGTCTCATTCCTCACTGGGAAAAAGCACCCGGAGTAACTGCTGGCAATGAGCAAAACAGCTTTTAACTCTGTTTGAATTCAGGTAGCAGTGAAATTTTCCAATCATGCAGTATCTGTATTAAAGATCCAGGAACAGTCAGGTGGGAAACATTCTTTTATAAAGGGACACAATGGGGAAACTGGCCAGGGGGATCCCATCCTAGATTGAGTCTAGAATTGTCCCCTTGGTGTTTCCTCTCCAGATACAAATTTCACCTGATGACAGTACAGGATGAGGGATTACAGTCCCTCTCAGCAACTTGTGGCATATTCTCTCAGATACTGATTTAATGCAGACAACTATACCCGAATTCAAACTTAAAATATCCATGGTCCCAAATGCTTTTACCTTAAACAGCAAATTTCATTAATCTCAACTTAAAGCCAAATACAGTTCTTTGTTTCAGACAGATTTCTCTTAGGACTGATGACCTTGTCCACATGAAAGGAGCCTTGGTAATTTTACAAAACAAAAGGAATTGGCATTAATCCCATGCCTGCCAACCCCCAGATACATGAGGACTGTTCTGCAGAACCAGTTGGGCAGAGCCAGTCCCAACAAATTTTTACTCCATTCATTTCTTTCTACACAGTGACCAATTAATAATTTCAGGTTTAGTATTTAAACAGCAACTTCAAAGACTTAGTTGACAATCTTACAACTCTTATAAATGATAGCTGTAACTTCTTTAACAGGCAAAGGTGAAAACACCTGGTTTTAAATAACATTACTGGTTTTACCCAATTTTTTCCAACCTCTTTTAGTTTCAACAAAATTCAGATTACAAATTCTCAAAATTTTGTGCATGGATCTTTAGGGGTCAGTGTGACTCTTTTGGAGATCTATGAGGTCAAAACTACTTTCATAATATTACTAAAATGTTATCTATCTATTAAAAGAAATTCTTTGATTTCCCAACTATATATCTGGGTAAAATCAGATTTTTTTTCACATACTTCAACCAAAATATTCACAACAGATTAATGCAGAAATAGTTATGAGAATTCAGCTATCAGACATTAAAACAATGCCACTCTACTCACTAAAGTGTTGTTCTGAGAAAGTTATTTTTCATGAATGTTATTTGTGTTAACATACAATGGGTTTTTATAGCTATTTTTTAAACTAAGAAATATTGTAAAAATTTGTCAGTTTTAATTTCTAATGATAAATAATTAGAAAAATAATCCATATAAATAAACACTCCTGTGTTTCTGTTTTTCCTTAGTTAGTTACATATTGCAGCTCACTCATATGCATCATGGATCTCTCCAATGCCCTCAGTGTGATATTCATTTTCAGTTCTTCAGAGATTCTCAGGTTCCATGTCTCTTAGCCGCCATACAACATCAGCAGAATGTTGGTATTAAAAATATGGACCATTGTTTCCAGGAAAAGTTACTAGGGAATAATACAACAAAATCGAAGATGTAGGCAGGTTCATCTTGTGAGGATGTATAGCCTTCATTAGAGGAAGAAATGACAGGAAGAGGACCAGTTGGGAGGCTATTCCAGCTCGGCCTGTGGTAAACTTAATAATTTCTCTCCTTCCCCTGTTCCTAACTTATGGATCCTTACTTGATATCCCTCTTTTCCCTTGAAGTTCCTTTTATATTTATTTTTAAATTTGTTCCTCTCACTGTCCTGACCTACTCCAATTCACTTTCCCAAAGTGAAAAGGGAAACATAGAATGTATGCTTTCTACTCTAGAAACTCTTATTTTCTTACTGTTTAATTTCATTCAGTCATATTTCTACAAGAATATTAAGGCTCCTGGGTTGCTTCTACATTGCAATATTTCAGGTATACATATGTTATTTCATTGGTGTGGGTATCTACCAATACAGATCACAACTTATTTTGCCTTTGAGAGTTGCTATGGCCAAAAAGTAATGAGCCTCTCCAAAATGAGCTAGGTTAGTTCTTCAATGACAGACATACAATTAATCATCTTTCAGGCTTGGTTAGTCTTGCCAAACGTTGTACTCTTCATGACCTCATACTGTACAAAACAGCAGCCTAATATTACATTCAATTAGATTTTCGAAAGAACCTTGAAATCTAACTAACATTCTATGAATCTGAACTCAAAGGAGAAAATTTTTACAGAGGAGGAAATTAAAGCCAGAAAAATAAAGTGGCATACAGATGATGATGGAGCTCTTCCTAATATATTTCAAGTATAATTATGAAATTAAACATTTTTAAAACATTCATCTATTACCTTGACTGTAAGGCATGCCTGATACAGCTACACAGGTATATAGAAAAATAGTGAATCTTTTTGAAATCCATCCAAGAACAAAAATGAGTAAGAATGACCCACCTATCCTAGTATACTGTCAGTAGCTCCCAGGGACATTTTATAGATACTGACATAATCTGTCTTCCGTGATGTCATCATGAAACATGGGACAAATGTTCGACTTCCCTAATTTGCCTTAAACATGTGGTTACTTACCATTCATGAATTAATACAACTAAGTTCTCATATTATAATTTTGTAATTTTCAAACTGGATGAAATTTTTGTATCCTGGTTTAGCCTCCTAATATATCAGCTATCTCCCCCCAGCTTTATGTAACCATGTAAACTTGATAAGAATGCCATCTACTCCATCCAAAACATTGATTAGAAGTATTCAAATAAGAGGCAGCTAAAAGGCTCAATGGATACAGCACTAGGCCTGGAGTCGGGAAGATCTGAGTTCAAATCTGACCTCAGATATTAACTGTGCAAACGTGGGCCAAGTCGTTTAACCTGTTCGCCAAGTCATTTAACCTGTTCGCCTTAATGCTGGAGAAGGAAATGACAAACTACTCCAGTATGTTTACCAAGAAAACTCAATGGACACTATTGTCCACAACACAACTAAATGACTGAACAAGGACAGATCTTTGGAGACATCTATTCAATTCATTCATTGCTCTTTGGGCCTGTTTTTCACGTACATCTGAATCTACCTATCTTATACATAGGGTCCTGAAAGTCTGTGAAGACCCTGTGAGAAATCCAGGTATATTCCATCCATTCCCTTCATCTAGGTAATAATAAGCCTATTTAAAAAGAAATTGAGGTTAATCTGGAATGTAAACTCATAATGTTACCTTTTCTTTCTTCCCCACTCAAATACGAGTATTACCAAAAAGTCAGTCTTCAATTATCTTATACACTTCAGTGATCACTTTTATACATATAATTCATAAATCTTTTCAAAACCTTAATATATCTCCTTCACTTCACTTCAAAATTGAAACAATAATCCCAAACACCGTGTTTCTTGAAAATATCCAGTTTTTAATGGATTCATTTAGTCCTGAGGGAAAAGCACTTTTTCTATGCTGATTCCAGGTAAGATGTTCAGAACTGGGTTTGTTCCTTGAAACGCTTTCAATATAATCACAATAAAATGTGATGTGAATCTTTAGATTTAACATACTATTCATAATATTCTTTACAATTATTTACTGTTTAAGGAGCCACTCAAGAATTTTTAGATCAAACCCCTTGGAGCATCAAGAGCTTCATGAACTAACTACAAAATGGGAATCTAGATGCCTCTATACTCTCATTCCCAACTCCCTATTCCTTTTCAATTTGCCTGTTACTCTAAGGTCATCTATCAGCCTTCTAATCACCAAATCTCATAGCTTTTTCTCAGTTTGTTTCTTCCTTGACCTCCCCTGCAGGTATTTCACAATGCTGACCAACCCCAGACATTCATTTCTCTTCAGGCTTTCATAATTCAAAAGAAATAGTGTATGTAAAGTGCTTTGCAAACTTGAAAGATAGATAAATGTCAGTTATTATGGTAACACACTTGGCTCTTTGGTCTTGGTGGGCTCTTCTTTCTACACCGTTATGAGCAGAGCACATTCAAAGCACTGCCCTCAGGTCACTTCCAACCTCTGGATTGGAATCTACTCCCTAAAATTTCAAAGACAACTAGTGGTCACCTCTAGGAAACTAATTCCCAATCTCCCCATCTACTTCCAAATTCGCTTCCTAGTTGCTGAAATGCATTTCCAAATGCCTAAACTCCCTTTGGAAGTCACAAGTAGACCTACAAAGTAACTTATCCCAAATCAAACTCATTATCTCCTCTCTAAAACCTGCCCTTCTAATTTACTTATTTATACTGCCTGTGATAGGATTTAAACCACAATGTGGGGACTCTCCTCTTTCACTTCACATGTTCTGCAGTCCTTGTTCCAGCCTTTGTCACGTCACAAGGACAACTGCAAGAGCCTCCTAATTAGCATTCCTGACTCAAGCCTCTTCCTTCTTTAACCCACACTCTATATCCACTTGTCAACATATTTTCCTAAAATGCAGTTAACCATGCTGCCCCTTCTACTCAATGAAATTGACTGGTGCCCTGCTTCTTCTAGGATCAAATATAAACTCATATTTGGCACTTTAAGCTTCTCACAACCTGTTACGTCTCACGCTCTGTCCTCCCCATCCCGTTACTTCTACCTCTTGAAGTCCATGATGTTCTTCAAGATTCCAGTGAAGAATCATTCTCTTGGCCTACTCTCTACCCCAAGATTACCTTGCACAAGTTTTGTGTTGTGTATATACCTACAGATCTATGTACTAGCGTTCTGTCTCCCTTCACAACTACAGAAGGCAAATTCCTTGAGGGCAAGAACTATGTCCAGATTCCAGATTTTGCTGAAGAGGTCTTGGCCATATTGCCGCCTTCCCCCCATCCCCTCCCCATGCTCTGGCACTCTTTCCATTCCTGGCCCCCACCCTGAGATTCCGGGAAACTAGCCTCTGGACTCTTCCTCACACTTCCAGACTCCAAGCACTGTCCCCAGCTAAGCCTGAGGCCACCTGCCGTCTCCCCAGTGGCAGGTACACGATAGGCGCTTCTCCACGGTAGTGACTCAGGAGTGTTTCCCCCTCTGTGGGCCGCCTTGTCCTCACCAGCCTGCAGAGAATGTGACTCTGGGTCCCATAAGGCCTTTAGCACTGCGCTTTGGGGATCCCAGGTCAAGGGATTGTGTTGTGTGTGGCAGGAGCGGAGGTCCTTCCTGTTGGGGGCAGGGCTCTCCTCTCCTCCCCCTCCCCGCCCCCATCCCTCTCCTCCTCTCTTCGTCCTCTTTCCCCTCCTCTCCTCTTCCCCCCTCCCCGCCCCCATCCCTCTCCTCCTCTCTTCGTCCTCTTTCCCCTCCTCTCCTCTTCCCCCTCCCTCCTCCTCCTCCCCCTCTACGCTTTCCGTTAGTACGGGGCCCGCCCCCTGTCCCGGAAGAAGAACTACTGGAGCACACGAGGAAGAACTTTTTCCCGCCGGGAAATGCTCCAGGCGGGAGGGGCGGGGCTTCTGACTGGTTCCGGGACGGGTTTCCCGTTGGTTGGAAGGCAGCGGCCGCAGATCCGAAAAGTCCCGCCCCCGAAGGCACGTGCGAAGCCGGAGGCTGCAGAAGTGAGTGTGTGCCCAGGACCCAGAGTGGTGGACGGAGCAGGGTCTGCCCAGGGTGGTCCCCCGAGGCAGGGGGCGTCGAGGCGAGCGGGGGGCCCATCCTCCATTTTGAAAGACTGGGAGTACTAGGTGTGGGCCTCGCCATGCGGGCCCCTGGGGCTCCAGCTTCCAGGCTGTGGCAGCTCCATCCCTTCTTCTCCCCGCTTTGGGGATCCCGGGTCCTGGGGCTGTGTTGTGCTTGGGAGGAGGGGGCTCTTCCCTGCCGGTGGCGGGGCCTTTTTTTCTTCCCTCCTTCCTTCCCCCCTCCCTCTCCTCGGTCCCCGTGCCTCTCTTCCCCTTCCTCTGCCTACCCCTCACCTCGCCCCTCCCCCTCCCTCCTCTCGTGCCCCGTCCTGTCCTTCACCCTCCTCCTCTTTCCCCGCCCCCTCTCCCTCTCTCTCCTCTCTCCCTCCTCTTTTCCCTCTCCTCCCCCTTCCCCTTCCCTCCCTCTTCTCTCCCCTCCCCCTCCCTGTTCTCCCCCTCCCTTCTCTCCTATCCTCCTCCCTCTCCCTCCACCATCCCTGACACTGAGGCTTCTTCTTAAGCAAACTCATCTGAGGTGGTATGTGAACTTGGAATTCTGAAATTTGGACCTAGCAGGGTGGAGTTCACGTATCTGATTAGAGCTTAACAGGATGTTTCTATGCTTCCTGTTTTCCATAGCACCAAGGGAAGTTTTATGTTAAATTCCATTTTCAGCTAAAATGTCCACCATGGATCCCAGTTAAGGTGGCTCTGTTTATCACTTTGATTAAAATACACTTCTTGAGGTGCAGAGCCAAGATGGTGAAGTAAAGGCAGAGTCTGAGTCCTCCCCAATTCCCCTACAAACAAGTTTAAAATAATGCCTTAAAACAAATTCGGTATAACAGGGTTCATTAAAAATTTTTCCAGCCCAAGACAACTTGAAGGGTTAGCAGGAAAGAGGTGTGTCTTGTGGAAGTGTCTAGCAGCCAGCCTCGTTACAAGGAGATTGCAGGGCACCTTTGGCTGACGCTGGGTGCATTATGGGAGCACCAGTGTAGGTTAGATTGGGTTAAAGGAGCTTCCTGCCTCCTGACCCTCACTCAGATAAGCCTCTTGAGGAGGAGAAGGGTAGGGGGCCTGTATTCAAGAGAAGAGGACTCGTGGCCCCATCGCTGGATCCTCAGCCCCCATGCCCTCTGCCCTGTAGTCTAACCCTAACCCTAACTCTAAATTTGTGCTGGGCCAGCCCTACCTCCCCCCTCCCATGGCTCCAGGCTTCCACTCCTCTTTCCACTGGGCTTCTGCCCTAACACTGCACTTCAGTTGTGAAAGCGAGGTCTCAATTACTAAAATACTTCAGCACTTGGAAACTGGAGCTTTCAGGAGCTTCTTCCATGAGCTATCCATTTAATGACCTTGCCCAAAGAGAAAGTCCAAAGGCTCATACTTGATAAGTCTTCAAAGAACTTCATGGGAAAGGAGAATTTAATTGATAGAAACGGAGTAAAAAGGGTACCTTGTACTATTCTCAAAAAGTACTTTATTTTTCATTTTCAAGTAAAATATACACAATATGTCGCAGTTTTTAAACACTGTAACCATACTCTCTGACAACTTAATTCATTATTTCACAGCATCCAGGTCAGAAGAGGAGTTAATTTTCTAAGGATACCATTGCTTCACCTACTAGAAATCCATCATGGCAGGTAGGTGGTGAGAGGGGCCTGAAGGCAGGAACTCATCTGAGATACCTCTTAGCTGTGTGACTAAGTTGTGCTTGGGAGGAGGGGACTCCTCCCTGCCAGTGGCAGGGCCCTTCTTTCCTCCCTCCCTCCTTCCCCCTCCGCCTCCTCTCCTCCTCCATCCCCCCGCCTCTCCTCCCCTGCCTCTGCCCACTCCTCACCTTGTCCCCCCTCCCTCCTTCCCTTCAGCAAGTCACTGAACCCTTTTTGCCTCATTTTCCTCATCTCTAAAATGAGGTGAAGAAGGAAACGTCAATCCACTCCAGTATCTCTTCCAAGAAGAGCTCAAATTGGATCACACAGGGTTGGATGTGACTGAAAACAGCTGAACACTAGAGATTATTTTTCAGATGAACAGCATTCCTTATGCAATAGTTTCCCCAAAAGCCCAACATGAGAAAAATTGGAAGCATAATAATTTCTTACTTGAAATTATGTTTAGCTTTCAACTTTCATTTTTATAAGATTTTGAGTTCTAAATCACCCCCCCCTTCCACTTCCCCCTGCCTATGAGATCCAACAATCTGCTATAGGCTATACCTGTATGATCATAGTAAACATTTCCACATTAGTCGCATTCCGAAAGAAGAATCAGAAGAAAAGGGAAAAACCACAAGAAAGAAAAGCAAAAAAGAAAAATAATCTGCTTTGATCTGCATTCAGTCTCCACAGTTTTTTCTTTAGATATGGTTAGCATTTTTCTTCTTGAGTTTTTGGAGTTGTGTTAGACCATCAAAGTTGTTACCAGCTACAATGCCCTCCAGGTTCTGCTCTCTTCACTCACCATTAGTTCATGCAGGTCTTTTCAGGTTTTCTGGAAGTCAGCATGCTCACCATTTCTTTTGGAACAGTAGTATTACATTACATTCTGTATCCGTAAGTACCCTCACATATACAAGAGGGTTTGCTATCGCAGGTTCTTAGATCTGCATTTATAAAAAGAAAGGCAACTTTTGACTTTCTGAGAGTTAACAATCACTTTAATTACATTCAACATACAGCGACCAATAGACAGGCTTCCAATTGTCTAACCATTACATACATACATAGCTACCAGAGAGGGAAGTACCAACTTTTGGATTTTCAAACCCAGGGGTCTGCTTAGCGACTTTCCAGGGTCTCATCTGGCACACAGACCTTCCAAAACTAAGCTCCAGAGCAAAATCTCCCCTCAGAGTATATATGTTCTTTTCAGAGCTAGAGGGCATGATCCCTGCTGACCCAGTGCTTCATTAGCAATCAGGAAAAGGTGTGGGACTTCATAGGAAACAAGCCTCCCCCGATCCAGCCTCCTTCAATATACCTGAGGCCTATCAATGGGTGGAGAAGATTTTTAACTCACATTGCACATTCATCAACCTCAACTTGTTTAGCCATTCCCCAACTGATGGGCATCCCCTCAATTTCCAATTCTTTGCCACCACAAAAAGAGGTGCTATAAATATTTTTGTATGTGTGGGTCCTTTTCTATTTTTAATCAGGTCACCTCTCCCCCAACAATGTATTAGTGTTCCAATTTTCCCACATCTTCCAACATTTATCATTTTCCTGTTTTGTCATGTTAAGTGTGATGTTGTTTGTGTGTTGTTTTAATTCGCATTTCTTAGTGTGAAAACTGACTGTAGAAGTGTAACAGAAAGTATTCCAGATTTAAAACATGGAACAACATT
Organism: Bettongia penicillata ogilbyi; assembly: GCA_023548195.1. NCBI lineage: Eukaryota > Metazoa > Chordata > Mammalia > Diprotodontia > Potoroidae > Bettongia > Bettongia penicillata. Next base: position 66,205 of record JAJHZJ010000809.1, on the reverse strand, counting down.
GCCTGTCAAATGATCTCAGTTTGGCTGAATGCACGTCCGCATTACCTCATGTAGGAAAATCACTTCATCCATCTGTTCATTTGACACGAGACTGACTGCATTCAGAGTAGAATGAAGCCATTCTGATCCAATTACATGTAATTCTGATTCTTACACCTCCAACGCTATCCCTAATGGCGAATTTTAAGTCTATATTGCATTAAGGTCAGATCTGAGGCTTAAAGATCCAATGATCCAATAAGAGAGCACACTCTCGTTTAGATGAGGAGAATTTCCCTCTGATCAATCCGCACTGACAGTGATCAATGGCCTCAAGAACCCCAACTTCCCACCCCTTTGAGTTCATCTGTTGCCCACGTGCAATCCTGGCAGTCTGCTCAGAGGAAGGCATGGGGGTGGGGAGGGACAGGCTTGGAGAGGGGGAAATTGTAAGGGAGGGGGAGGGAGGGCATTTACCCCCTGGATCCTTCTCTCTCCCCAGGTCAGTCTGCAGAGGACCAAGGCCTGGCCCAAGCAGGGAACCTGGAGCCAGAGGGAATGGCTGCTGGGAGCTGCAGACCCCCACCTCAGGTGACTGCTCTACCTCCACAGTGTCACAGTGTAATACCAGCTTCCTCCTCATTCTCTCTCTCTTTCTCTCTGCTTAAGCTCATTAGTTAAAGAAATACTCTGTTCTCAGTACTCTCTTTACATATTATCTTAGCATTTCCTGCAAGATTTGGATCCTTGAAAAGATCTTTAACAATTAAGATAGTCTTATCTTAAACTCTCCCCCTACCCAGGAAGTAAGTCTCTCACATCTAGGTCCTCATCTCAGGTTGCATCCAAGATCCATCAATTTACCAAAACATGCCTTAGAGACAGAAGGAGTGGTCTTCATGGGGCATGGAGTCTATGTCTGCCTTCTTTGACATAACCAATGATGATCCCTCACCCCTGTGATGGTAACCAATGATAGAATTTCTGTTCTTTCTTGTATGCTTGTAGAAATGAACTGTATGTTAAATTAGGGGTCTTTGGGCCAGAGGCAGGGCCATCTGACCCATCCTTTATTATCAGACTACTTGATTTAGTTATTTTTTTTTCTCTTTTGTTCATTAAAAGGGCCATTCCTTGACTACTTCTTAAAGAAGCCTGTTCACTCAATGGGTCTTACCTCTCAGTGAGTACCTGAAAAGGCCAGTCTAAAAAGCCCAAGATGTCCCGTTGCATCCTGGGCCATCTCTCGTCATCCTGATGAATATCTGGTCACTGGACCCGGATCACTCTCTTCTCCATGATACTCTCTTCTGTCTTATTTTTGGGGGCACCACTCTCTCCTGGTTCTCCTCCCTGTATATCTGGCCACTTTTTCTCTCTGTTTTGGCTATGACACGTCACCCCGGAGTGACTTCAAGCCCTCAATGTAGCCACAGACAACTCTTCTTCACTTGACCGTCTCATACCACTCAGTGCAGTTCAGACACTAATGAATAACTCTTTAGAGGACTCTTCATGTTTTTATCTAGATAAAACTTTATTTCAGGCTCTCAGGAAGCAAACTGGGTCTTGGATGTTGTTCTATTTTAAGGGATCATGTAAAACTCTCTCCTTCTCCCCCAAATACTCACAAACTCTTAATAGAATTTCTTTTAGAACATATCACTTTTATCAGTTCTGATGAGGAAGAAATTTCACATCACTCTTTCTTCTCCACAGATCCACTCCCCTCAGAGACAGAATATTTTCTCCCTGATTCCATAGGAAGATGCATTCCATAGTAAGACATTTCTCAACTTTATTCCAACTGATCATATAAAATGCGTTTCTCAAAGTTCAGTTGGGCTCTTGATGACTGTGATTTCAAGTGCTGACTGACACTCAACCACGTTCTCTGGCCTTCATTCTCTTCCTACAAATTGATGAGGGATGGATTATTTACCTCTGATATGTCCTTCGGTTCTATGTCCTATGACTTTTGATGATTTAGGAGTTGGTGACATTCAAGGACGTGGCTGTGGACTTTACCCAGGAGGAGTGGGGCCTCTTGGATGATGATCAGAAGGAACTGCACAAGGGGGTCATGGTGGAGAATGCCAATAATCTGCTTTCCCTGGGTAAGGACACTTCCCCTGGTAACTCAGAGTCTGTAATAAAAGGGAATATCTTCATTCCCTGGTGTTCAGAGTCTGGAGCACTTATCATTTATTAGAGAGGGAAAAGTGTATGTTTCCTGTGTCCAAGAGACAGAATCCTCCTGCTGCCTGGTTTTCCTATAGAAAGTCTTTGCATTGTGTGATAGGGAGCTGAGGCTTTCCTCTGTTGCTGCTGAAGTTTGTCTCTTACTGATTCTAGGCAGCTTCAGATCAAAGGTCCAATCAATGTGGAAGCATCTCAGATGTGGCCCTGATCTCAGATGGACATGGATTTTCCTGCCAAATCGCTGAAAACTGCTCAGACAGCTTTTCCTTGTAACCCCTTCCTCCCAGGGATGGGTTGAGTATTTGGAATAACCTTCCTTTTCACAAACATCAGTTTGTAGGTTAAAGAGCCTAGTTGTGCCCAGTGTAGCAGGTTTATCCTGAATCTTCCCTCCTCTTGTGCCCTAAACTTCCAGCACAGATAGTGGGAAAGAAAGGGAAGGGAAGAAGCATATATTCACTCATTGTTTGCCAGGTGTAGAGCCAAGTGCCAAGTAAAGAAATTTAGAATGTTACGATACATTATTCTCACCATAACCTTCCAAGTTAGGTGATTTTATTATCCACTTCTGAGAGCTGAAGAAACTGAGGCAAACGGAGGTTAAGTGAGTTGTCCAGGGGCACCCAGCTGGTAACTGTTGGAGGCTGGATTTAAACTTAAGGTATTCCTCGACTCCAGGCCCAGGGCTCTCTCCAGTGGGGTGCTTGGACCCCCAATTCTAAAATCACATTTCTCCCTAGCCTGAAAACACTGTTTCAGGCAGTTTCTCCTCAGCCCAAGGACAGCTTACCCTGGGTCTCTTTACCTGATACAGAAGCCAGTCGTTTCTTTAGAATTTATTAGCTTGAACCAGCTGTGTACTGGCTGAACTGGTTGTATACTGGGTAATAAAGACATTTACTACTCACTGATGAATTCTGTGTATCCTAGAGTTAGACATTACGTGTACTCCCTTATGTTTATCTTGTCTGACACTACATTGATGGGGGTAACCTGGGTATTTCTCAGTCATCCCTGACTGCTAGTTGACTTAGTGGTATTTCAGGCCTAAAACCACACCTACATGTAGCCACCACTTGGGCTATTTGCCGATGAACTCTGGGTAAAATATCTGCACAGTAGATACTAAAAGTGCATGTTCCTTTAAGAACTAACCACTCCTTAACCACTCCCTAATCTCACCATGAATCATGTAAGTAGCATGTTTGGCACATTTCTTATGATAGAATATCCTATATAAGCTTGACTTTTACCCCTTTAAGGTGACAGTTTCCCTAAGAACTCTTGCCTGCTGAAAAGCATAATAAATCTTTACCCCCCTTGACCTCAAGAATGCCTGAGTCCATGAATTCTTTTTCAGGTGGCCCCCACAGGGAACTCCAGGCTCAGGGTTCCTCTATCTCTCCAGCCCTCATCATCTCCACTGCCTCTAATTTCTTGGTAATGGAAACTATGGAATGAGTCCCTTCCAAAGAAGGGACACCAAGACCAAAATTTTTCTGATTCCAAAATTGGTTCCGTGATCTTCTCCCCTACCTCTTTCCCAAAATAAATGCTATGGCAACTAACTACCCCGTGTTCCTTGCTTGCACGCCCCTGCTATTGTCAGGAAGAACACACTGGCAGAGAATCAGAATTTGGAACAACTAGAGTTTCTTGAGTTTGCCAGCAGGAGACTCTCATGCAAAAAGGCAAACACTTTCAAGGTTTCAGGGAGTGAGGAACCAGGCAGCGGGGCAGGGCCAAAGAGGATTTGTCAAGGTCCTGTTGCCTGGGCTTGAGACTGATTTGGCAGAAGAACTCTTTTACCCGGTTTTGGGGTTGGGATTTTTCTGCTAGAATGGAACACCTCAGGATTGGGAGGGGTGGGGAAGCTGAGGTTCTGGCTCAGAATAGGTTGTACAAAAGGATAACGTGGAACATCCTGTTTTTGAGTCACTTGCATTACAAGCACTAATGTGTGAATGTAATGGAGTGAATCTCAGCATGGAGCAGCTCTGGATGCACCACCCTTTCCCCCAACGAGAGCTACATTACAACTTTCTCTCCATCCTCATCCTTCACTGATTCCCCATACCCAGGAGCTCCCATAGAAGATGTGACCTCTTATTTTGAGGAAATGGAAGCACCATGGAGGCCGGACTCAAGAAAGCCTGAGGAGCCACTGTCCAGGTAAATGAGGTGAAAGCCAATATATGAGGGCTTTGATTACAAGTGGCTGCTTTGGGTTGTGGTGAAACAAGTTCTAGATTTGGGGGCAGGAGGAGCTGTCTTGAAATTCTGTTTCAGATGCTTTTGTAGCAATGACTTCCTAGGCCAGTCACTGAACCATGGAGCCTCATTTTGCTCATCTGTCAAATGAGGGAGTTGGACTCCATGGGCTTTTTTAGCTCCATTCCAGGAATCAATCTACGATCCTCTAAGAAGTCATTGTGTGGAATTCAGGGGCATGGAATTCTCCTGAAAGTGGAAGAGGGCGTTAGGTTACCCAGTATGAGCTCTTTCTTAGACCTTCAAGTCAGCAAACATTTAAGCACCTGCTACTATGTGCCAGGCCTTGTGCTAAGCACTGGGGGACAAAGAGATGCTGAGCTGTGCAAAGACACCAGCCCAAGTCCTTTTCCTTATCTCTGCAACTCAATCTCTGTCCCATACTTGGAGAATCATTGACCAGGTTCATGGAGATGACCACAACCTCAGTTGAGGTAGATGGGCGGTAGAGACTTCCACGTGTGAGATCCATTGTGTGAGATCCTTCATGGGTCTAGAAAGTAAGTCTCTGTGATCTTCAGTGTTGGATCTGGTCCAGTTCCATCTAGGTTAAAACCTGACAAAGGTTACTACTTAAAGGTGATTGGGTGCAAGAAAGAGGCAGAAACATGACTGAAACCCAAACATGCCATTGCCAAATAGGAGAGAAACCAGAATGCTGTGAGGGGGGTAGAGGACTGGGGCCCGGTATCAGCCTTGGGCCCAGTCCAGTCAGTAAACATTGATTAAACACCTTCTGTGTTCTAGTCCTTGTACTAAGCCTTGAAGATACAAAGAAAGGCAAAAGATGGACCCTGGTGTCAAGGAGCTCACATCTACTGCACAAAAAATGGAGATAGTTTGGGAAGACATAGAAGATGATGAACTTCACTCTTAGCTGATTCAGGGAAGGGAGATTATTTTGGAATGGAAATACATGCAGTTGAACAGGGAAATAAGGGAATACAAAGAATGAGGATAAGAATGGTTGAAGTAGGAGAGCAGAATTGGGGAGAAAATAATGATAATCATAATGATAAAACAATAGATATGCCACACACTTTATAAATATCACCTCATTAGATGTTATTACTATGCTCCTTATGCTTATTTTACAGATGAACAACCTGAGGCAGACAGAGGTCCTGTGATTTCTCCAGAGACACAGAACCAGCAAGTTTCGGGGACAAGATCTGAACAGTGCTCTTTCTGACTAGGGGACCGTTGTTTGATTTTTAAACAGAAATGCTGTGAAAATGTCCCCATACATATAAGATGGAAAATGGGAGGAGAATTGAACAACCTCTCTTGCTGAGGGATGGAAATTCATTTTTTGTTCTTAGTTTTCCTAACTGGTGAATAAAATGAATTGTTACTTACCACATAAAAGATTCATTTTTCTACTAGCTCATGACAGGTAATTTATTAGATGATAAATGGACCTTGACGATCAATTGCACAAATTCCTTTATTTTTTTTAAATGTTTATATACAAAACCAGTTTTCTAAAAATTAAAATTTCTCTGACATAACTTCCCTTTTCTTAATCATTGGCAAAGTGACTACACTCTCACTGAGACTCTACTGAATGATTAATCAGTGTTGTCAACCAATTCCTTCAAAAAAGCTGCCAAAGAGAATAGTAACATAAGTGGAAGAGAAACAACCAGAAAACAACCTTCGCAATTTGAGATCAAGTTGAGTGGCAATTTGAGATCCGTTTTTAGAGAACAGTTGCAGGGGCTCCATGATGGTTTGACCTCTATTGTGCATGCCTTGGCTCTGACCACCCCCCCTCAACTTTCAGTCTTGCACTTTCAACTGTCTTTCAGACATTTGAAATTGGACGTCCAATAGACATGTTCAACTCAATTTGTCTAAAACCAGACTCATCTGTCCTCCTAAATCGCCTCCTCTCATCTCTGTTGTCATCATCATGGCAATACCTCTTGCTAACAAGCTAGGTGTTATCCTGAACTGCTTAAGAACTCTCATACTCTGTAACAAATCTGTGTCCACTTTGCAAACTCCCTACGAAAGGGGACCCCTTCTTTCTGGTAACAGTGCCACCACAGTGCTACAAGCTTTCATCACCTTATGCATACGCTGCTCTTGCATTGCAATAACTTATTTTTGGGTCTGCCTGTCCCCGAGTCTCTCCTCACTCCAATCCATCCCCTAGTCAGCCAACAAAGTGCTTTCATTAAAGCACAGGTCTAACTTTGTCACCCGCCTGCTCAATAACCTCCAGTGTTTCATCACCTCAAGGATTAAATACAAATTCCTCTCTTTGGCTTTTAGTCTTCTTCACCTCCCATTGTCTGCCTCTTCTTACCCCTTATTTCCTTCCACTTATTCTTTGACCCTGTGACAAAGGCTTCCATGTTGGTTCGATATACTCCATTACTTGGCTCCAGTTTTTTTTTTTTTTTTTTTTTTTTTCTGTATCCATCCAAAATGCCTGGAATGATTTTCCACCTTGCTTCTCAGTACTGACTCCTGTGTCTTTTAAAGTCGTAGCTAAGATCCCCTCTTGGACATGAAGTCTATCCCAACACTCTTCATTCTACCATCCTACCTCTTTAAATTAATGCCTGTATTATTATGCTATATAGCTTTATTTTTTGGATATTTTACACTACAAATAGATTGTGTGTTAGTTTACACAAGGAACTTTTTTAGTCTCTTTTTCTATCCCCAATCCCTTTGCTCAGTGCTTGGCACATAGCAGGCACTTAATAAATGCTTATTGAGTGACCAATATGATCCCGTCTAGTTATTGAACACCCCAGCCCCAATTTCACCTTTTTATCATGTTTTATGTTGACATATTTATATACATGCTGTTCATGAAAGGGAGTGTCTCATTTTTTTTTCTTTGATCTTCAGCAGCTATGGCAGGTTCTGGAATGCATGAGGTGCTTAAGAAATGCTTATTTGAAAGTTAATTGACTTTGAGTTAGATAACACAGTGTTTGGGTGCCATCTGGTGTCCAATAAGAATGTTGCAGTTTATTGAGGCAATCTTTTGAGGCACAGCTTCCCCCTTGTGGCCAGTTCCGATATTACAGTTCTAGTCTGCCATCGCGTGTCCAAACCCTAGTATTACATTTTCTTCCTTTTTAAACTTTGTTTTTCCTGATTTTTTTGCATTTGTGAAAACTCATTTGCTGTTATGAAAGGAAGAATGGAGCCAAAAGAAATCCTAGATTTATGAATTGATATACCTAATGGATTCTTTCAGTGAAAATAGAAATTCAGGCTAAATTGTCACTTTGTTCAGAAATGATATGATAAAATTTAAGCTATAATGGAAGTGGAGTGAAAATGGAGCAGGCTTGACTCTACACAGCCTGGCCCTGGGTAGCAGTTTAATATTACACCTTCACAAGTGCAAAACCTGGGAAATATAATGAAATGGCTCTTCTGAACACTGAAGAAAGTTTTTGAAATAAGTGTCTGTGTGACTGACGCAATCATCCCAGTTGGATTCAGCTCCTAAAGACTTCCAAGAACTGATTTTCACATTTTCAGGAGTTTTTCAGGTGGTTGGTACTCGGCCAGAGCAGAGTTTGATCAGTTCCTGCACAGGTGATATTGTTACTTGAAAGGATTTGTGTCTTCCAAGGGGATCAAAATTCCTTCAAGACAGGAGCTGATTTGTTTTTGGTTTTGCATCTACAATACGTAGTGCTAGCAATATCTGGAATGTAGTAGGGGCTTATGAAATATTTACTAAATAATTAAGGAACATTTTGTTGCATAACCCATTCTTTGTTAATATCATGTGTTCAACCAGCATATTGCAACTCACCGAAAACTTTGTGGAATTCCCACCCTTTTGTGGCAGATTGTGAGATTACAACTTTACTGGTCCATCCAATATTTCTAAAACATGGCGTTTTTTGCCATCCTTTTCAAGCAGGATTTTTACCGAACTTTAAGCACATCGGATTACTCACTTGTTATTCAGGTGACCAGAAGGAACTCATACGAAAATGATGATTTGTGAAGGAAAGCAAGTAATGAATTCCTTCAGGGTAAATAGGAATTCAGGCATAGGAGATATGATATAGGTTAAGACTTAATAGCAGTGAAGACAGCACTGATCTGGCATCACACTATAATGTGCCTGGTCCCTTGCTTAAATATTAATGTCACTCATTAATACAATTTTATTCACAAGAGCAAAATTCGGAAGAAATGAATCAAGGAAAATGGTTGATCTCTATTTAGGAGGAAATTTATGAAACAAAGCATCAGACAATGACCAAAACAGTGGTCTGCCAATGCCTATTCGCAGAGGCTCCTACAGGCTTCAAAGACCTGATCACTAGATTTCAGGATTTTTCTCTGCTGGTTGTGAAGTCAGTCAATCAGACAGGAAGCGCTTGTTAAGTATTTACTATGTACCAAATGCAGGTAGGTGGTCCAGTAGATAGAGTCCTTGGCTTGGAGTCAAGAAGACTCATTTTCCTGAGTTCAAATCTGTACTTAATCACTCACTGGCTGTGTGACCGTGGGTGAGTCATTTGTTTTTGGTTGCATCGGTTTCCTCATTTGTATTAGGAGCTGGAGATGGAAATGGCAAACCACTCCCATATCTTTACAAAGAGAACCTCAAATAGGGCCAAGAGATAACTGAAATGACTGAACATCAACAATGTTAGGAGTTGGGCTTTATTGCACCTTGCTCTTATTGTGCTGGAATCCAATCCTGAGAGGAATGTTTGGAATAACCAGGAAGTTGGTAGAAGATATTCCTAAACTCGTCATTTGGTTCTGTTCAATGACATTGAATATAATTATCATTTGATGATTTCCTAACTAACCTAAAATAAAAACGTTAATCATTTTTAAATATTTCTGAATAAAATCCATTCTACTTATCATAGGTCTAACTTTTAAATCTCCTGAAACTAGAATTTGTAGCTAAAGAACTTGCCACATTGAAATAATTAAAATTGATCCAATACCAAGATGAATGATTTGTAGTTTAGGAGCCGCTACTACTATATTCTACGCTTATGCGGTGTTACATATTAACTTTTGCTCATTCTTTTCCCCATTATGTTTTGCAAACAGATTGCTGTTGTTATTGTTGTTCAATAGTTTCAATCATTTTCAGCTCCTTATGACCATGTTTGGAGTTTTCTCGACAGAGGTACTGAGCTGGTTTGCCATTTCCTTCTCCCGCTCATTTTGCAGACAAGGAAAATGAGGCAACAAGGTTTAAATGACTGGCAGAGCATCAGAATTTTTTGGACGTATGATCTGAGGCCAAATTTTAACTCAGATATTCCTTACTCTTGTCCTGAGATTAACCAACATTAATTTCTTGGAAAGTTTTGCTTTTGCGAGTGACATTCCTGAAGAAATTTCGTTAAATTCAATTGCATTTCAGTCACCATCAACTAACACTGGCCAAAGATTCATTTCGGGGAGAATAAAGACAATAGTTCAATTGTGTCTGCCTTCCACAAGTTTAAATCCTTTTGGTGGAGACAACGCATACATATACAATTATGTGTAAAATATAAAGAAAATACAAGTTGTTTTGGGGAAAGTGGTAAGCTCTCTAACTTTGGGGAGGGAGAGGGGGCAGGAAGTCCTTAAGTAAAATGAAGTGGCATGTAAGTGAACTTCAACGGAAACTGGGGGATCAGACAAGGCAGAGAAGACAAGAAATTGAATCATAGACAAGGGGACTGGCCTTTGTAAAGGCTTAAAGAGGGGAAATGCAAAGTTGTGTGTGCAGAACAGCATTAATGCGAATAAGCCTGGATCTTAGAGTACCCAAAGTGGAATAACATATGATTGCATCAGATGATTAGGTCTTAGGTGTTTACAACGGTAATAAAAGACACAGTTGGTTCAGTTTGATACTAGGTGTTCCAGTGAGGCAATGCAACATTTTGAGGGTCAAGTTGACATGATCAGAACCACACAGCAAGAAACTCTCTTCAACAGCTGAGTGAAGAGTAGAATGGAGAGGGGGATGACTTGAGGCAGGGAGACCATTGTCACAGACAAGAAGAGAAGAGATAAGGTTATGTGAGTGGAGAGATAAGAAAGCACTTCTGAGGTATTGTTCAAGTGGTTATTACAAAATTTGGCTCCTGTTTAGATGTGAGAGCTGAAGCAGAGTGCGGACCATGGGACAGATAGATAATATATAGATCATCCAGGTAGAAACGTATGTTCTGGCATGAAACTTTCAGGATGTTTCGATGCCCCTCTAATAGAATAGATGTCAAAGAAGTAATGTATTTATTTGCATCAAAGGCAGGGACATGTGTAATCACAGATAGACAGATAAGTAGATGGACTAAGAGGTAGATACATGCGTAAGGGCCAAATACTACATTTTCAGTCTCAGCAATTTTACTTCAAAAATTTGGCAAATATTGCAAATCTGGGCTTGATTTATTTCACGAATTAGACATATGAAAGTGATGAAGATGTTGATAATACAAAATAAACTTAAAAGTATATTGTCTATTCATCTTTTCAGAGCTGGTTTTTAAATATTCGTCGCTGGCATTTATCGAGTACTTACTATGTGCCACGTACTGTTCTAAGTGCTGAGTTCAAAAAACACAAGTAAGAAAATACAAAAGCAGCTGCTGCCGCAGGGAAGCTTCTCTTCTGCTGAGATAAGAGACCAGAACACAAGGAAATTTGAAAAATGGACAATAGGGAATAATTTCCAGCTGGTGGTGGGAAATTAAGTGGAGCATTGGTTCTCGGAAAGATGAGGTGTAAGCTCCCTCATCAGATGAGGTCTTCCAGGGTGAAGCTCAAGGTGGCTGAAATGATACTGCTGTCCCAGACAGTGATAGGGAAGTTAGAAGAAGGAAGAATTTTAGGGGAATAATAGTTTCTTGTGAATTTATTTTCCTTTTTTTAAATCAAATCCAAACTTTTATTTACATTGTAGGAAAGGAAGCAAATACTGTAGAAAAGGAACACATTTCCTTGCCTTTCATGGACAAGCAAAAGAAAACTTCCAGAAGTCTATCAATCAGTGACTGCAGAAAAATATAAAATGGACATTTTACCCAGATCATGCTGGTATCAATAACTCAATTTTCTCATCCCGATGAAAATGAAAAAAAAAATCATTGTTATTAATGTAAGAGCAACAGCTTGATGGAATTCATCTTTGTTCAAAATGAAACTAGTTGTGAGAACAAAATTGGGTTAGTTTGACTTTCACAATATGAGTTAATTCTTAACCAGCTTTACAGTTGTCCTGGTCAGATCATGTCCAACCTTTCATCATTCACTTCTTTCAGGAACACAGTTTCACCCAGAAAGCATCAGGGAAAGGGAAAACACTCCAAGCAGCCTTGTCCCTCCAAGGAATTAACCATTCTCCTTTAGTCTGGGATCCTCTCCTATCAGAAGTCTTTGTCAGCTTGAAGGTGGCAGCTGTCAGCAAAATACCACTACTTTACACCAGTAAATGACACCACATATAACCTTACTCTCTCCTCCCAAGTTTTCATTTTTCTGGTTTTATTCTTCTGCATATAAGTAGACACTCAATGTTATTGACTGACCTAGGTCTCCAAACCTAGTTTCACTTACAGATGGAAAAAGGGAAAAGAGATGAGCACGGAAAGAAGCAAAATTGTCAGGAATTCTATAATTATCTTATTGGTATGAAATTTGTAACCTGTGCTAGTTTTCTTTCACTATGTTGGCTAAAATTTGACCATTTAGCAACACCTTCAATGCTGGTTTCATGGTGCTCGTACGTATTCAGGCCATGCCCTAAACATGAAGATATATTAATGTTAATGCTTCAGAATTTGAAAAATCAAGTTACATTGCAGTCAAGCTCCCCTTCTGGCCTTTCTTTTCTCATTGTCCTCAACTTCTTTTTTACCATACTTCTTCTCTCATTAAGGTTGCCATTAAGAGACCCACTTGAGTATAAAGTGACATCAAAAAAATATTTTGTAATATTTCTGTATTTTTTGTCTCATTTGTCCCATTGTCTCATTCCTGCACAGATGTGGGATCCATGGCCAACCAGATAGTGTTCCTATAAAAAAATGACTACATAGGTAAAATGAAGCCAAAGTAACGTCACAGCTTTTTAAGTACTAACTTGGAATGTGTTTGTGTGTATATGTAATTGAACATTGGGGATCTAGGTTTTTTTTTTTCTTTTTTTAAGAATCGGCTGGCAATATTCACTTTTCTGCTACCTTCCTTCAAGAATTTTAAATTCTGGCTATTAATAATAGAGCCAAACTCTTTACTTCTAACTTCCTTTTTCCCACCAATCCCATTACTTTTTATTACTTCTATATTATCTCTGTTATATTTCTTCTCTCCTTTGCTCTCTTCTCTTCAATCTCTATCTTTCTTCTACTTCCTTGTTACTTTCTTCAACTTACTCATTTCCAGAATGGAAAATCAGAATCTCTTTGTTTTAACTGGCCTGCCCTGACCCAGCCCCAACTTGTTCCCAGTCCAAACTACTTCAGCCTTTAGCTTGCACTCTCCTACCTTCAACAGAGAGTAAAAACAAGACACTTCCAGTAGAAATGGTGGGAGAATAAAAAAATATCATCCCCTATAGGGCATTGAATCTGCAATAATGGGATGATGAGTAGGAGCTGTTTTCACGTTGGCCAGGCCAGGCTTAAACTGGCTGGGGTAGAAAGGTAAATCCCTGAGTACACCTTCAGATTAAACAAAGAATGACTCAAACAGCAAATGACCTTCTTGAAATCTCTAGGCCTTGTTCACATCTCATCTTTACTCATGTATTCAATGGCAATAGCCCTTTCAAGCCAAAGAGAGGCTTAGTCTATCATAGGCATTTCTTAAATTTAAATGGTAACCTCATTCATCAATGCTGCTTTCAGATGATCTCATTCTTCGAAATTCATTGCCCCTCCCGTTGTTTTTCACAATAGTAACTAAGCTTTCTGCAACAGAAAAAACAGAGGACAAAAAGAATCTGCCCACCACCATGAGGGCAGCTGGAGAGATGCATTGCATAGGACAATAGGATTCTAGGTGTTCGGTAAAAGTTGTATATCAAATTAAGATTCACTCTGGAAAAGGTTCATAGAGGATTCAATTCTTAGGCAAAATTTCTCCCCTTCTAAATTCACAGGGAGTCTCCTTCCTATTAAGTCCAATGGCCTGACCTTTCCTGTGACTTTCCTTCAGGCTACTGAGTCACAGATTCAGGATTTAGTAAACAATTTTTTTTTTTTTTTTTTTTTTTTTTTATAACTGAGAATCTTATTTGAGAGAAACCTAACTTCATCCTTTTGGGCCCTATAGGGAATTGTATATGCTTCCCTCTGACCAGGATTCCACTGATGGCACAACACTCCAAAGATGAAAAGAACCAGAGAGCAGGGAAGGGACTGATTCATTAACACATCTCATCCACATCCACAAGGAAAGACAGTGTTTTTTTCTCTATAGTCCCAAGGAGTTTCTGAGTCAAAGTCCATGATGCTTGCTGGCTCCATTGTGTTCCCAGGGTGGCAGGGTCAGAGTTCTCTCACAAGTCATTGCCTGGTTGACTTCCATTAGCCAGCCAAGGAAAGGATGGTGGCTGAAATTGTAAACAGTGATGAGTCAGCTGTGGCAAGTCCTTGCAAACCACTGACAAATTATCAACACACAATGGCCACAGATTTGAATACGAAAAGCCAGGCCAAGTGGGGAGGTACAAGGAAAGCTCAATTTGAGTATGAAAAGCCAAGGCAAATGGGAAGATTCAAGTGGAGCTCAAAGGGGGCTCCCAGAGTCTGAACCCCATAATTGGCACCCTCCTCAACATGATCTGAGCAGATCCAGATCTAGTCAGATCAAGCCCGTCAAGGAAGGCTGGTTTTTTCTAGAATCATTTTTGTATTTGCATTCAGGGCTTATTTCAATTAGACCTAGGGCAGATAAGTAGAAACAGCAGCACCAGCAGCAGTCAGAGTAGATAGCAGCAGCACCAATAGTCATTATAATAGCTCTCATTTATTTGGTGTTCCTGTTTGTCCTTTGTTGTCGAAGAAGACCATGCCATCAGAGAAATGATGACATGACTTGCACTTGACTTTGTTTTGTGTGAAGGAGGGCTGTGCAGGTCACCAGCCTCACTTCTCCTCCAGAGCAGTGTTAGGACGGTGATGAAGGCCAGGATAAACCACAAATCTGAAAGACAGAAATTGAATGAGAACATTTGCTTCTCATCAGAAATAAGGTTAACAGAAAGAGATGAATATTTTCAGACATGTCTCGTTATGAACTACACACATTTGTAAGGAGAGATTTTATTTTTATTTTGTTAAGTAGAGAGGGGAGAGGCAAAGTTGGAAGCATAGATTCTAAATGCTTGAGGAATAAGTAATTAAGACCTAAATGCTACCTTTTAGTTTTATTGATCATTTCTATGATATTGTGTTTCAAAGTATCTGGTTCCCCCCAATACTTAATATCTCTTCTTTTGTGCTAATTTTAGGTTACCTTATTTATTGATTCTCTAATTTTTAGAATGCATATTCAGTTTATTAATTTGTTTTTTTAATATTTTGCTAATGCATAATTGTTAGGATATGGCTTTTCACCTGAGGACTGCTCTAGCTTCATTCCTCAGATTTTGACAGTGCTTATTAATTATCTTTTTCTTTTATAATATAAATTATATATGACATTATATATTATATATACAAATTATAGGTTATATATTATGTTTGAAAATATATGTTATAAAATAATAGTTGTTAGTTATTTCTACAATTTATTCTTCAGTTCACCCCTTAACTAAGATTTCACCGTTAAATTTTTTCGGTCAGTATATTTTGGTTATGATCTCTTAATCAGTTCTTTTCTTCTTACATTACAACCTATAATGGATGAATTGATCATTTCTGTCTTTTTAAATTTGCTTGCAACGCACAATATTTTTTTCAAAAATTTTCATGTGGTGCAGAGGAATATGTTTATTATTTTTCTGTCTTATTTAGAAGATGTAACAAGTCTTTTCATTTCAGACAAAGTTTATTTGGTTTTGACAAGTATTTTGAAAGTTATCGATTTCCAAACTCTCTCCTTTGCACCAGGCCCCTCCACCTCAAATTTGAGAACTGAAGCAATAAATCAATTATACATATGAAGTTATGCATAACATATTTCAATATGTCATGTTGCAACATTTAAACTCAGAAAAATAAAGTTTTAAAAACATGCTTCAGTATGCACTCAGAATTCTCAGAAATCTCTCAGATGTTCTCTTGCTTTTGTTCACTCCACATTGCTTCCATTCATACACACACACACACACACATATATATGTATGTATGTGTGTATATATATATATATATACATATCTTCTAAGGTTTTTCTGAAAACATTCCCTTCATGATAACTTGTGCCACAATAATTCCATTCCATCAAAATGATACAACAGAGTTGGTTCAGTCATTCCTCAATTGATAAGCTCCTCAATTTCCAATTCTTTGTCACCTGAAAAAGAACTGCTATTAATATGTTTGTGCATGTAGGTACTTTTCCTCTTTTAAAAAATAAATCTCTTCATGATACAAGTCTTGTATTGGTACTGCTGGATCAATGGATCAGGAAAGGTTTATAGCTTACTGGAATAGGTCTAAAGTTCTCCAGGACAGATGGACCGTTTCACAATTCCACCAATCATGCCTCAGTGTCCCTTAATTTTCTACATCTCTTTCAACATCTGTAATGTTTCTCTTCGGCCATGTTAGGCAATCTGATAAGTATGAGATACTATCTGAGAATTCTTTCAATTTGTATTTCTTTAATCAATAGTGGTTCACAATTTTTTTTTCATTCCTGCAGATATCTTTGATTTCTTCTTTTAAAATTGCCCATCTATATTATTTTTGCAACTGTTAATTGGGCCTAGCTATTTTTTTTACATAAATTTGGCTCTGTTTCAAGTATATTTGAGAAATAAAGCTTTTTTCTAAGATATTTGATGTAAATTTTCCCTCCTTTTTTGTTTTCCTTTTAATTTTGCTGGATCTGTTTTGTTTGTCGAAAAAGCTTCTATTTCATGTAATCAAAATTATATTTTACTTCCCATGATCTTCTCCATCTTCTCATATTAATGGATCTGACAAGAATTTTGGCTGAGTGAAATGAGAAGAGCCAAGAGAACAATTCATAAAACAACAATATTATAAAGATAAACAGTTTTGAAAGACTCGGAAAATATGGTCCAGAAAATGACCAACTACATTCCCTGGATGACTCATGATGAATTATGCTGTCCACCTGCAAAGGGTTAGTGGTGATAAATTCAGAATGCAGATTGAGGCATATTTTTTCTGGACATGTCCAACACAGAAACTTGTTTTAATTACTATGCATGTGTCTAAAGGTTTTGCTTTTCTTTATTTATCAGTAAAGGAGAAGTAGTATGTGTAATATCTGGGGAAGGGCAGAAAACAAGACAAAAATACTGAAAACAAAATTGAATTCCAAAAAGATAAGAGGTGGTTGTTCATATTTGGTTATGAATTTTTGAATCTATCAAGCTGTGTGCTTCCTGAAAGAGAATATTTTATTTAAGTGGTTAGGATAATCACTGGTGTTCCTTCTTGAGGGTCCTCCCAGTAAACCATTCTATGATTTATAGATATTTTGATATTCAATATTTCAAAACCCAGCTCTGACATCTCTTGTGCTCAGGTCTCTTCCAGATCTAGGACTTTTTATTTTTAGAGATCTTTGGGCCTCTAGACAAGACTTTGGATATCTGGCAGCAGCTACTGGGACAGGTTGCCCATAAGAAGCACACACCCCCAAGTCATCCCTTCTTGACAGAGTTCAGAGGACAAGAGAACTTACCCTCAGCTTCTAATGCCACTACACTCCAGCTGGTCTTACTGGACAGTGTTCACTCTCCAAATCCGACTGTGAATCTTTTCCCTCAGTTCCCAGGCAGAAATATTTCTCTCTCAATCAAAAGTTTAAGCAGCATTGAGTTAGTCTCAGATAAAATCACACCTTTCCCATGAACTTTATTTGAATTCTTGAAGTTAGGAATAAAATGTTATAGATATGTTCATGTAAATAGTCATTTCCTGAGGTCAGAACAGGAAAGAAACTGACTTCTTGGGTAGAGAGTAAATAATAGTGAATGAACAGCTTAGTACAGTACTCGCAATAACTTGGTCACATAAAAAACTAATTGAAAATTAGGTAGGATCATACAGAAATTAACGTCACCATGAACCAGACAAAACATGTTGGAGCAAAATCAAAAAACAGAAATAGATCATAATAGAGAGGTGCTTTAAGTCTTACAGTAGTACTAAAAAGGTTAAATACAAAATTCCTAGATACTATATTTCAAAAAAAAAAATTACAAAAGATAACCTGGGTGAACCAGAATGTGAAAGGAAAAAAAAAAAACCCAATTGTTTTAGCTCCTCATATTGTAAGATCTAGAAATTTTCGTAACGAATGTCAAGATCCTCAAATTCAATGAACTACAGAATGGAAAAAAGAAAAGAAATAATATATATATATAATATATATGATATATATATATTATATATAATTATATATATAATATATATATATAATATATATATATATATATATATATATATATATACCAGGTAGTCAGTTAACATCACTGAAGATCTCGAAGCTACAAGTGAAAAGGAGAGGAGAGATTATTTATAATATTTCTGGGTGAAACAGCCCATCAAAACTGAATTAGCGTAGGGGAGTATAGTATTACAGGTGGGAAAATTGGACTTTAATGAATGGAATGGAACAAGGATCTCTGTGCCTACCATTGTGCTAAGCACATTTTAAATATTTTCTCATTGGAGCCTGGTATCACATGCGAATTTAGAGTAGACTTTGAGTGAATCTTTGCATTGCATTCAGAACCTCTGGAATGGCTCAATACATTTTGTTGAGTCTCATAACCAAAAGAAAAGACAAGAGGGCATGGCCAGATGAACAGCAACTCAGCCAGGGTTCCATGGGAACATAGACCTGTAGCAAATTAGACGTAACTCAGGACCTTCTGTGTAAAATGAATGAATTGGACCAGATCATTTCTCTAGAGCTTAGGTCATGTGACCTGGCTGAACAGAGCAGGAAAGATTTAGAACGTCTCATGGCTAGCTTCATCAGGCTCTAAGGTGGACAGTATCACAAAGTGCCCAAGAATTATCCTGACTATTCCTCTGGGATCTCTCAGTAAACAGACCTCAGAAATCACATTTTCAGTGGGCTGAAGCGTTGGAGCAGGAGGAAGGATTTCTTGTTGTTTTTTTTGTTTGTTTGTTTGTTTGTTTTTTTGTTTTTTCGGCCAACGTTGACCAGTAGAGAATCCATTCCCAACAGGGAGGTGGACCCTGGCTCTGACGAGTAGAAGAGAAAATAAAAGACAGGCCCTGGCCTCAGGCATCTCCCAACACGTGGACAGCATTGAGATAGAAGCTGGGGAAAGCCCCAGGGGGCTAGCCATGTGGGACAGGATGATACCAATGCACTATAAGGGTGTGGAGTTGAGAGGTTAGTTTGGGGCCAGCATAACTGAGAAGCTACTCGAGTCAGGAGTAAAAACAGTGTGCACTGGTGGGGAGAGTAGTTCTCTTCTAGTTGGCATTCCTTGGAATCACAGCCACCATTTTACCCATGGCCAGATCTTTTCCTTGCAACCTCCCACCATTTATAGATTGAGGTTTCCTCCTGAGTGAGAAAATACTGGCCCTGGTTATATTCAGAGCTGTTTCTACCTTTCCACAGAAATTTCTCATTCGAGTCTATGAGGCTCCAATTATGAGCAAGGTATATTTTTAATCTCTCCTTGTGAAGTTGGCCCTGTTCATCAGTATATTTTGATGTTCCTTCCTCTCTCTTCCTGTCCTCAAATCTAAATGAATTAAAGAAGGGGAGAGAACATTTAGGCCTTAAGTGGAATATGCTCTTTCCTCTGTAGGATTTGAACTCCTCTTTCTCCACGATTGGCACCTCCGTGACATGGGCTGTGAAGGAAGAAAACATGTCAGCCAAAATGTCACCTCTTCCAGACCTCATGGGCAGCTTTAGCACTGCGCTTTGGGGATCCCAGGTCAAGGGATTGTGTTGTGTGTGGCAGGAGCGGAGGTCCTTCCTGTTGGGGGCAGGGCTCTCCTCTCCTCCCCCTCCCTGCCCCCATCCCTCTCCTCCTCTCTTCGTCCTCTTTCCCCTCCTCTCCTCTTCCCCCCTCCCCCCTCCTCCTCCCCCTCTACGCTTTCCGTTAGTACGGGGCCCGCCCCCTGTCCCGGAAGAAGAACTACTGGAGCACACGAGGAAGAACTTTTTCCCGCCGGGAAATGCTCCAGGCGGGAGGGGCGGGGCTTCTGACTGGTTCCGGGACGGGTTTCCCGTTGGTTGGAAGGCAGCGGCCGCAGATCTGAAAAGTCCCGCCCCCGAAGGCACGTGCGAAGCCGGAGGCTGCAGAAGTGAGTGTGTGCCCAGGACCCAGAGTGGTGGACGGAGCAGGGTCTGCCCAGGGTGGTCCCCCGAGGCAGGGGGCGTCGAGGCGAGCGGGGGGCCCATCCTCCATTTTGAAAGACTGGGAGTACTAGGTGTGGGCCTCGCCATGCGGGCCCCTGGGGCTCCAGCTTCCAGGCTGTGGCAGCTCCATCCCTTCTTCTCCCCGCTTTGGGGATCCCGGGTCCTGGGGCTGTGTTGTGCTTGGGAGGAGGGGGCTCTTCCCTGCCGGTGGCGGGGCCTTTTTTTCTTCCCTCCTTCCTTCCCCCTCCCTCTCCTCGGTCCCCGTGCCTCTCTTCCCCTTCCTCTGCCTACCCCTCACCTCGCCCCTCCCCCTCCCTCCTCTCGTGCCCCGTCCTGTCCTTCACCCTCCTCCTCTTTCCCCGCCCCCTCTCCCTCTCTCTCCTCTCTCCCTCCTCTTTTCCCTCTCCTCCCCCTTCCCCTTCCCTCCCTCTTCTCTCCCCTCCCCCTCCCTGTTCTCCCCCTCCCTTCTCTCCTATCCTCCTCCCTCTCCCTCCACCATCCCTGACACTGAGGCTTCTTCTTAAGCAAACTCATCTGAGGTGGTATGTGAACTTGGAATTCTGAAATTTGGACCTAGCAGGGTGGAGTTCACGTATCTGATTAGAGCTTAACAGGATGTTTCTATGCTTCCTGTTTTCCATAGCACCAAGGGAAGTTTTATGTTAAATTCCATTTTCAGCTAAAATGTCCACCATGGATCCCAGTTAAGGTGGCTCTGTTTATCACTTTGATTAAAATACACTTCTTGAGGTGCAGAGCCAAGATGGTGAAGTAAAGGCAGGGTCTGAGTCCTCCCCAATTCCCCTACAAACAAGTTTAAAATAATGCCTTAAAACAATTTCGGTATAACAGGGTTCATTAAAAATTTTTCCAGCCCAAGACAACTTGAAGGGTTAGCAGGAAAGAGGTGTGTCTTGTGGAAGTGTCTAGCAGCCAGCCTCGTTACAAGGAGATTGCAGGGCACCTTTGGCTGACACTGGGTGCATTATGGGAGCACCAGTGTTGGTTAGATTGGGTTAAAGGAGCTTCCTGCCTCCTGACCCTCACTCAGATAAGCCTCTTGAGGAGGAGAAGGGTAGGGGGCCTGTATTCAAGAGAAGAGGACTCGTGGCCCCATCGCTGGATCCTCAGCCCCCATGCCCTCTGCCCTGTAGTCTAACCCTAACCCTAACTCTAAATTTGTGCTGGGCCAGCCCTACCTCCCCCCTCCCATGGCTCCAGGCTTCCACTCCTCTTTCCACTGGGCTTCTGCCCTAACACTGCACTTCAGTTGTGAAAGGGAGGTCTCAATTACTAAAATACTTCAGCACTTGGAAACTGGAGCTTTCAGGAGCTTCTTCCATGAGCTATCCATTTAATGACCTTGCCCAAAGAGAAAGTCCAAAGGCTCCTACTTGATAAGTCTTCAAAGAACTTCATGGGAAAGGAGAATTTAATTGATAGAAACGGAGTAAAAAGGGTGCCTTGTACTATTCTCAAAAAGTACTTTATTTTTCATTTTCAAGTAAAATATACATAATATGTCGCAGTTTTTAAACACTGTAACCATACTCTCTGACAACTTAATTCATTATTTCACAGCATCCAGGTCAGAAGAGGAGTTAATTTTCTAAGGATACCATTGCTTCACCTACTAGAAATCCATCATGGCAGGTAGGTGGTGAGAGGGGCCTGAAGGCAGGAACTCATCTGAGATACCTCTTAGCTGTGTGACTAAGTTGTGCTTGGGAGGAGGGGACTCCTCCCTGCCAGTGGCAGGGCCCTTCTTTCCTCCCTCCCTCCTTCCCCCTCTGCCTCCTCTCCTCCTCCATCCCCCCGCCTCTCCTCCCCTGCCTCTGCCCACTCCTCACCTTGTCCCCCCTCCCTCCTTCCCTTCAGCAAGTCACTGAACCCTTTTTGCCTCATTTTCCTCATCTCTAAAATGAGGTGAAGAAGGAAACGTCAATCCACTCCAGTATCTCTTCCAAGAAGAGCTCAAATTGGATCACACAGGGTTGGATGTGACTGAAAACAACTGAACACTAGAGATTATTTTTCAGATGAACAGCATTCCTTATGCAATAGTTTCCCCAAAAGCCCAACATGAGAAAAATTAGAAGCATAATAATTTCTTACTTGAAATTATGTTTAGCTTTCAACTTTCATTTTTATAAGATTTTGAGTTCTAAATCACCCCCCCTTCCACTTCCCCCTGCCTATGAGATCCAGCAATCTGCTGTAGGCTATACCTGTATGATCGTAGTAAACATTTCCACATTAGTCGCATTCCGAAAGAAGAATCAGAAGAAAAGGGAAAAACCACAAGAAAGAAAAGCAAAAAAGAAAAATAATCTGCTTTGATCTGCATTCAGTCTCCACAGTTTTTTCTTTAGATATGGGTAGCATTTTTCTTCTTGAGTTTTTGGAGTTGTGTTAGACCATCAAAGTTGTTACCAGCTACAATGCCCTCCAGGTTCTGCTCTCTTCACTCACCATTAGTTCATGCAGGTCTTTTCAGGTTTTCTGGAAGTCAGCATGCTCACCATTTCTTTTGGAACAGTAGTATTACATTACATTCTGTATCAGTAAGTACCCTCACATATACAAGAGGGTTTGCTATCGCAGGTTCTTAGATCTGCATTTATAAAAAGAAAGGCAACTTTTGACTTTTTGAGAGTTAACAATCACTTTAATTACATTCAAGATACAGCGACCAATAGACAGGCTTCCAATTGTCTAACCATTACATACATACATAGCTACCAGAGAGGGAAGTACCAACTTTTGGATTTTCAAACCCAGGGGTCTGCTTAGCGACTTCCCAGGGTCTCATCTGGCACACAGACCTTCCAAAACTAAGCTCCAGAGCAAAATCTCCCCTCAGAGTATATATGTTCTTTTCAGAGCTAGAGGGCATGATCCCTGCTGACCCAGTGCTTCATTAGCAATCAGGAAAAGGTGTGGGACTTCATAGGAAACAAGCCTCCCCCGATCCAGCCTCCTTCAATATACCTGAGGCCTATCAATGGGTGGAGAAGATTTTTAACTCACATTGCACATTCATCAACCTCAACTTGTTTAGCCATTCCCCAACTGATGGGCATCCCCTCAATTTCCAATTCTTTGCCACCACAAAAAGAGGTGCTATAAATATTTTTGTATGTGTGGGTCCTTTTCTATTTTTAATCAGGTCACCTCTCCCCCAACAATGTATTAGTGTTCCAATTTTCCCACATCTTCCAACATTTATCATTTTCCTGTTTTGTCATGTTAAGTGTGATGTTGTTTGTGTGTTGTTTTAATTCGCATTTCTTAGTGTGAAAACTGACTGTAGAAGTGTAACAGAAAGTATTCCAGATTTAAAACATGGAACAACATTGCCTGTCAAATGATCTCAGTTTGGCTGAACGCACGTCCTCATTACCTCATGTAGGAAAATCACTTCATCCATCTGTTCATTTGACACGAGACTGACTGCATTCAGAGTAGAATGAAGCCATTCTGATCCAATTACATGTAATTCCGATTCTTACACCTCCAACGCTATCCCTAATGGCGAATTTTAAGTCTATATTGCATTAAGGTCAGATCTGAGGCTTAAAGATCCAATGATCCAATAAGAGAGCACACTCTCGTTTAGATGAGGAGAATTTCCCTCTGATCAATCCGCACTGACAGTGATCAATGGCCTCAAGAACCCCAACTTCCCACCCCTTTGAGTTCATCTGTTGCCCACGTGCAATCCTGGCAGTCTGCTCAGAGGAAGGCATGGGGGTGGGGAGGGACAGGCTTGGAGAGGGGGAAATTGTAAGGGAGGGGGAGGGAGGGCATTTACCCCCTGGGTCCTTCTCTCTCCCCAGGTCAGTCTGCAGAGGACCAAGGCGTGGCCCAAGCAGGGAACCTGGAGCCAGAGGGAATGGCTGCTGGGAGCTGCAGACCCCCACCTCAGGTGACTGCTCTACCTCCACAGTGTCACAGTGTAATACCAGCTTCCTCCTCATTCTCTCTCTCTTTCTCTCTGCTTAAGCTCATTAGTTAAAGAAATACTCTGTTCTCAGTACTCTCTTTACATATTATCTTAGCATTTCCTGCAAGATTTGGATCCTTGAAAAGATCTTTAACAATTAAGATAGTCTTATCTTAAACTCTCCCCCTACCCAGGAAGTAAGTCTCTCACATCTAGGTCCTCATCTCAGGTTGCATCCAAGATCCATCAATTTACCAAAACATGCCTTAGAGACAGAAGGAGTGGTCTTCATGGGGCATGGAGTCTATGCCTGCCTTCTTTGACATAACCAATGATGATCCCTCACCCCTGTGATGGTAACCAATGATAGAATTTCTGTTCTTTCTTGTATGCTTGTAGAAATGAACTGTATGTTAAATTAGGGGTCTTTGGGCCAGAGGCAGGGCCATCTGACCCATCCTTTATTGTCAGACTACTTGATTTAGTTATTTTTTTTTCTCTTTTGTTCATTAAAAGGGCCATTCCTTGACTACTTCTTAAAGAAGCCTGTTCACTCAATGGGTCTTACCTCTCAGTGAGTACCTGAAAAGGCCAGTCTAAAAAGCCCAAGATGTCCCGTTGCATCCTGGGCCATCTCTCGTCATCCTGATGAATATCTGGTCACTGGACCCGGATCACTCTCTTCTCCATGATACTCTCTTCTGTCTTATTTTTGGGGGCACCACTCTCTCCTGGTTCTCCTCCCTGTATATCTGGCCACTTTTTCTCTCTGTTTTGGCTATGACACGTCACCCCAGAGTGACTTCAAGCCCTCAATGTAGCCACAGACAACTCTTCTTCACTTGACCGTCTCATACCACTCAGTGCAGTTCAGACACTAATGAATAACTCTTTAGAGGACTCTTCATGTTTTTATCTAGATAAAACTTTATTTCAGGCTCTCAGGAAGCAA
This sequence comes from Bettongia penicillata ogilbyi, assembly GCA_023548195.1. Classification (NCBI taxonomy): domain Eukaryota; kingdom Metazoa; phylum Chordata; class Mammalia; order Diprotodontia; family Potoroidae; genus Bettongia; species Bettongia penicillata. The sequence continues at coordinate 41,339 of JAJHZJ010000809.1, read as the reverse complement.
ACTGTGTCTTGGATGTTGTTCTATTTTAAGGGATCATGTAAAACTCTCTCCTTCTCCCCCAAATACTCACAAACTCTTAATAGAATTTCTTTTAGAACATATCACTTTTATCCGTTCTGATGAGGAAGAAATTTCACATCACTCTTTCTTCTCCACAGATCCACTCCCCTCAGAGACAGAATATTTTCTCCCTGATTCCATAGGAAGATGCATTCCATAGTAAGACATTTCTCAACTTTATTCCAGCTGATCATATAAAATGCGTTTCTCAAAGTTCAGTTGGGCTCTTGATGACTGTGATTTCAAGTGCTGACTGACACTCAACCACATTCTCTGGCCTTCATTCTCTTCCTACAAATTGATGAGGGATGGATTATTTACCTCTGATGTGTCCTTCGGTTCTATGTCCTACGACTTTTGATGATTTAGGAGTTGGTGACATTCAAGGACGTGGCTGTGGACTTTACCCAGGAGGAGTGGGGCCTCTTGGATGATGATCAGAAGGAACTGCACAAGGGGGTCATGGTGGAGAATGCCAATAATCTGCTTTCCCTGGGTAAGGACACTTCCCCTGGTAACTCAGAGTCTGTAATAAAAGGGAATATCTTCATTCCCTGGTGTTCAGAGTCTGGAGCACTTATCATTTATTAGAGAGGGAAAAGTGTATGTTTCCTGTGTCCAAGAGACAGAATCCTCCTGCTGCCTGGTTTTCCTATAGAAAGTCTTTGCATTGTGTGATAGGGAGCTGAGGCTTTCCTCTGTTGCTGCTGAAGTTGTCTCTTACTGATTCTAGGCAGCTTCAGATCAAAGGTCCAATCAATGTGGAAGCATCTCAGATGTGGCCCTGATCTCAGATGGACATGGATTTTCCTGCCAAATCGCTGAAAACTGCTCAGACAGCTTTTCCTTGTAACCCCTTCCTCCCAGGGATGGGTTGAGTATTTGGAATAACCTTCCTTTTCACAAACATCAGTTTGTAGGTTAAAGAGCCTAGTTGTGCCCAGTGTAGCAGGTTTATCCTGAATCTTCCCTCCCCTTGCCCTAAACTTCCAGCACAGATAGTGGGAAAGAAAGGGAAGGGAAGAAGCATATATTCACCCATTGTTTGCCAGGTGTAGAGCCAAGTGCCAAGTAAAGAAATTTAGAATGTTACGATACATTATTCTCACCATAACCTTCCAAGTTAGGTGATTTTATTATCCACTTCTGAGAGCTGAAGAAACTGAGGCAAACGGAGGTTAAGTGAGTTGTCCAGGGGCACCCAGCTGGTAACTGTTGGAGGCTGGATTTAAACTTAGGTATTCCTGACTCCAGGCCCAGGGCTCTCTCCAGTGGGGTGCTTGGACCCCAATTCTAAAATCACATTTCTCCCTAGCCTGAAAACACTGTTTCAGGCAGTTTCTCCTCAGCCCAAGGACAGCTTACCCTGGGTCTCTTTACCTGATACAGAAGCCAGTCGTTTCTTTAGAATTTATTAGCTTGAACCAGCTGTGTACTGGCTGAACTGGTTGTATACTGGGTAATAAAGACATTTACTACTCACTGATGAATTCTGTGTATCCTAGAGTTAGACATACGTGTACTCCCTTATGTTTATCTTGTCTGACACTACATTGATGGGGGTAACCTGGGTATTTCTCAGTCATCCCTGACTGCTAGTTGACTTAGTGGTATTTCAGGCCTAAAACCACACCTACATGTAGCCACCACTTGGGCTATTTGCCGATGAACTCTGGGTAAAATATCTGCACAGTAGATACTAAAAGTGCATGTTCCTTTAAGAACTAACCACTCCTTAACCACTCCCTAATCTCACCATGAATCATGTAGGTAGCATGTTTGGCACATTTCTTATGATAGAATATCCTATATAAGCTTGACTTTTACCCCTTTAAGGTGACAGGTTCCCTAAGAACTCTTGCCTGCTGAAAAGCATAATAAATCTTTACCCCCTTGACCTCAAGAATGCCTGAGTCCATGAGTTCTTTTTTAGGTGGCTCCCACAGGGAACTCCAGGCTCAGGGTTCCTCTATCTCTCCAGCCCTCATCATCTCCACTGCCTCTAATTTCTTGGTAATGGAAACTATGGAATGAGTCCCTCCCAAAGAAGGGACACCAAGACCAAATTTTCTGATTCCAAATTGGTTCTGTGATCTTCTCCCCTACCTCTTTCCCAAAATAAATGCTATGGCAACTAACTACCCCGTGTTCCTTGCTTGCACGCCCCTGCTATTGTCAGGAAGAACACACTGGCAGAGAATCAGAATTTGGAACAACTAGAGTTTCTTGAGTTTGCCAGCAGGAGACTCTCATGCAAAAAGGCAAACACTTTCAAGGTTTCAGGGAGTGAGGAACCAGGCAGCGGGGCAGGGCCAAAGAGGATTTGTCAAGGTCCTGTTGCCTGGGCTTGAGACTGATTTGGCAGAAGAACTCTTTTACCCGGTTTTGGGGTTGGGATTTTCTGCTAGAATGGAACACCTCAGGATTGGGAGGGGTGGGGAAGCTGAGGTTCTGGCTCAGAATAGGTTGTACAAAAGGATAACGTGGAACATCCTGTTTTGTGTCACTTGCATTACAAGCACTAATGTGTGAATGTAATGGAGTGAATCTCAGCATGAAGCAGCTCTGGATGCACACCCTTTCCCCCAACGAGAGCTAAATTACAACTTTCTCTCCATCCTCATCCCTCACTGATTCCCCATACCCAGGAGCTCCCATAGAAGATGTGACCTCTTATTTTGAGGAAATGGAAGCACCATGGAGGCCGGACCAAGAAAGCCTGAGGAGCCACTGTCCAGGTAAATGAGGTGAAAGCCAATATATGAGGGCTTTGATTACAAGTGGCTGCTTTGGGTTGTGGTGAAACAAGTTCTAGATTTGGGGGCAGCAGGAGCTGTCTTGAAATTCTGTTTCAGATGCTTTTGTAGCAATGACTTCCTAGGCCAGTCACTGAACCATGGAGCCTCATTTTGCTCATCTGTCAAATGAGGGAGTTGGACTCCATGGGCTTTTTTAGCTGCGTTCCAGGAATCAATCTACGATCCTCTAAGAAGTCATTGTGTGGAATTCAGGGGCATGGAATTCTCCTGAAAGTGGAAGAGGGCGTTAGGTTACCCAGTATGAGCTCTTTCTTAGACCTTCAAGTCAGCAAACATTTAAGCACCTGCTACTATGTGCCAGGCCTTGTGCTAAGCACTGGGGACAAAGAGATGCTGAGCTGTGCAAAGACACCAGCCCAAGTCCTTTTCCTTATCTCTACAACTCAATCTCTGTCCCATACTTGGAGAATCATTGACCAGGTTCATGGAGATGACCACACCTCAGTTGAGGTAGATGGGCAGTAGAGACTTCCACGTGTGAGATCCATTGTGTGAGATCCTTCATGGGTCTAGAAAGAAGTCTCTGTGATCTTCAGTGTTGGATCTGGTCCAGTTCCATCTAGGTTAAAACCTGACAAAGGTGACTACTTAAAGGTGATTGGGTGCAAGAAAGAGGCAGAAACATGACTGAAACCCAAACATGCCATTGCCAAATAGGAGAGAAACCAGAATGCTGTGAGAGGGATAGAGACTGGGGCCCGGTATCAGCCTTGGGCCCAGTCAGTCAGTAAACATTGATTAAACACCTTCTGTGTTCTAGTCCTTGTACTAAGCCTTGAAGATACAAAGAAAGGCAAAAGATGGACCCTGGTGTCAAGGAGCTCACATCTACTGCACAAAAATGGAGATAGTTTGGGAAGACATAGAAGATGATGAACTTCACTCTTAGCTGATTCAGGGAAGGGAGATTATTTTGGAATGGAAATACATGCAATTGAACAGGGAAATAAGGGAATACAAAGAATGAGGATAAGAATGGTTGAAGTAGGAGAGCAGAATTGGGGAGAAAATAATGATAATCATAATGATAAAACAATAGATATGCCACACACTTTATAAATATCACCTCATTAGATGTTATTACTATGCTCCTTATGCTTATTTTACAGATGAACAACCTGAGGCAGACAGAGGTCCTGTGATTTCTCCAGAGACACAGAACCAGCAAGTTTCGGGACAAGATCTGAACAGTGCTCTTTCTGACTAGGGGACCGTTGTTTGATTTTTAAACAGAATGCTGTGAAAATGTCCCCATACATATAAGATGGAAAATGGGAGGAGAATTGAACAACCTCTCTTGCTGAGGGATGGAAATTCATTTTTTGTTCTTAGTTTCCTAACTGGTGAATAAAATGAATTGTTACTTACCACATAAAAGATTCATTTTTCTACTAGCTCATGACAGGTAATTTATTAGATGATAAATGGACTTGACGATCAATTGCACAAATTCCTTTATTTTTTTTTAAATGTTTATATACAAAACCAGTTTTCTAAAAATAAAATTTCTCTGACATAACTTCCCTTTTCTTAATCATTGGCAAAGTGACTACACTCTCACTGAGACTCTACTGAATGATTAATCAGTGTTGTCAACCAATTCCTTCAAAAAGCTGCCAAAGAGAATAGTAACATAAGTGGAAGAGAAACAACCAGAAAACAACCTTTGCAATTTGAGATCAAGTTGAGTGGCAATTTGAGATCCGTTTTTAGAGAACAGTTGCAGGGGCTCCATGATGGTTTGACCTCTATTGTGCATGCCTTGGCTCTGACCACCCCCCCTCAACTTTCAGTCTTGCACTTTCAACTGTCTTTCAGACATTTGAAATTGGACGTCCAATAGACATGTTCAACTCAATTTGTCTAAAACCAGACTCATCTGTCCTCCTACATCGCCTCCTCTCATCTCTGTTGTCATCATCATGGCAATACCTCTTGCTAACAAGCTAGGTGTTATCCTGAACTGCTTAAGAACTCTCATACTCTGTAACAAATCTGTGTCCACTTTGCAAACTCCCTACGAAAGGACCCCTTCTTTCTGGTAACAGTGCCACCACAGTGCTACAAGCTTTCATCACCTTATGCATACGCTGCTCTTGCATTGCAATAACTTATTTTGGGGTCTGCCTGTCCCCGAGTCTCTCCTCACTCCAATCCATCCCCTAGTCAGCCAACAAAGTGCTTTCATTAAAGCACAGGTCTAACTTTGTCACCCGCCTGCTCAATAACCTCCAGTGTTTCATCACCTCAAGGATTAAATACAAATTCCTCTCTTTGGCTTTTAGTCTTCTTCACCTCCCATTGTCTGCCTCTTCTTACCCCTCATTTCCTTCCACTTATTCTTTGACCCTGTGACAAAGGTTTCCATGTTGGTTCGATATACTCCATTACTTGGCTCCAGTTTTTTTTTGTTTTTTTTTTTTTTTTCTGTATCCATCCAAAATGCCTGGAATGATTTTCCACCTTGCTTCTCAGTACTGACTCCTGTGTCTTTTAAAGTCGTAGCTAAGATCCCCTCTTGGACATGAAGTCTATCCCAACACTCTTCATTCTACCATCCTACCTCTTTAAATTAATGCCTGTATTATTATGCTATGTAGCTTTATTTTTTGGATATTTTACACTACAAATAGATTATGTGTTAGTTTACACAAGGGAACTTTTTTAGTCTCTTTTTCTATCCCCAATCCCTTTGCTCAGTGCTTGGCACATAGCAGGCACTTAATAAATGCTTATTGAGTGACCAATATGATCCCGTCTAGTTATTGAACACCCCAGCCCCAATTTCACCTTTTTATCATGTTTTATGTTGACATATTTATATACATGCTGTTCATGAAAGGGAGTGTCTCATTTTTTTTTCTTTGATCTTCAGCAGCTATGGCAGGTTCTGGAATGCATGAGGTGCTTAAGAAAGGCTTATTTGAAAGTTAATTGACTTTGAGTTAGATAACACAGTGTTTGGCTGCCATCTGGTGTCCAATAAGAATGTTGCAGTTTATTGAGGCAATCTTTTGAGGCACAGCTTCCCCCTTGTGGCCAGTTCCGATATTACAGTTCTAGTCTGCCATCGCGTGTCCAAACCCTAGTATTACATTTTCTTCCTTTTTAAACTTTGTTTTTCCTGATTTTTTTGCATTTGTGAAAACTCATTTGCTGTTATGAAAGGAAGAATGGAGCCAAAAGAAATCCTAGATTTATGAATTGATATACCTAATGGATTCTTTCAGTGAAAATAGAAATTCAGGCTAAATTGTCACTTTGTTCAGAAATGATATGATAAAATTTAAGCTATAATGGAAGTGGAGTGAAAATGGAGCAGGCTTGACTCTACACAGCCTGGCCCTGGGTAGCAGTTTAATATTACACCTTCACAAGAGCAAAACCGGGGAAATATAATGAAATGGCTCTTCTGAACACTGAAGAAAGTTTTTGAAATAAGTGTCTGTGTGACTGACGCAATCATCCCAGTTGGATTCAGCTCCTAAAGACTTCCAAGAACTGATTTTCACATTTTCAGGAGTTTTTCAGGTGGTTGGTACTCGGCCAGAGCAGAGTTTAACCAGTTCCTGCACAGGTGATATTATTTGTTACTTGAAAGGATTTGTGTCTTCCAAGGGGATCAAAATTCCTTCAAGACAGGAGCTGATTTGTTTTTGGTTTTGCATCTACAACACGTAGTGCTAGCAATATCTGGAATGTAGTAGGGGCTTATGAAATATTTACTAAATAATTAAGGAACATTTTGTTGCATAACCCATTCTTTGTTAATATCATGTGTTCAACCAGCATATTGCAACTCACCGAAAACTTTGTGGAATTCCCACCCTTTTGTGGCAGATTGTGAGATTACAACTTTACTGGTCCATCCAATATTTCTAAAACATGGCGTTTTTTGCCATCCTTTTCAAGCAGGATTTTTACCGAACTTTAAGCACATCGGATTACTCACTTGTTATTCAGGTGACCAGAAGGAACTCATACGAAAATGATGATTTGTGAAGGAAAGCAAGTAATGAATTCCTTCAGGGTAAATAGGAATTCAGGCATAGGAGATATATATAGGTTAAGACTTAATAGCAGTGAAGACAGCACTGATCTGGCATCACACTACAATGTGCCTGGTCCCTTGCTTAAATATTAATGTCACTCATTAATACAATTTTATTCACAAGAGCAAAATTCGGAAGAAATGAATCAAGGAAAATGGTTGATCTCTATTTAGGAGGAAATTTATGAAACAAAGCATCAGACAATGACCAAAACAGTGGTCTGCCAATGCCTATTCGCAGAGGCTCCTACAGGCTTCAAAGACCCGATCACTAGATTTCAGGATTTTTCTCTGCTGGTTGTGAAGTCAGTCAATCAGACAGGAAGCGCTTGTTAAGTATTTACTATGTACCAAATGCAGGTAGGTGGTCCAGTAGATAGAGTCCTTGGCTTGGAGTCAAGAAGACTCATTTTCCTGAGTTCGAATCTGTACTTAATCACTCACTGGCTGTGTGACCGTGGGTGAGTCATTTGTTTTTGGTTGCATCGGTTTCCTCATTTGTATTAGGAGCTGGAGATGGAAATGGCAAACCACTCCATATCTTTACAAAGAGAACCTCAAATAGGGCCAAGAGATAACTGAAATGACTGAACATCAACAATGTTAGGAGTTGGGCTTTATTGCACCTTGCTCTTATTGTGCTGGAATCCAATCCTGAGAGGAATGTTTGGAATAACCAGGAAGTTGGTAGAAGATATTCCTAAACTCGTCATTTGGTTCTGTTCAATGACATTGAATATAATTATCATTTGATGATTTCCTAACTAACCTAAAATAAAAACGTTAATCATTTTTAAATATTTCTGAATAAAATCCATTCTACTTATCATAGGTCTAACTTTTAAAATCTCCTGAAACTAGAATTTGTAGCTAAAGAACTTGCCACATTGAAATAATTAAAATTGATCCAATACCAAGATGAATGATTTGTAGTTTAGGAGCCGCACTACTATATTCTACGCTTATGCGGTGTTACATATTAACTTTTGCTCATTCTTTTCCCCATTATGTTTTGCAAACAGATTGCTGTTGTTATTGTTGTTCAATAGTTTCAATCATTTTCAGCTCCTTATGACCATGTTTGGAGTTTTCTCGACAGAGGTACTGAGCTGGTTTGCCATTTCCTTCTCCCGCTCATTTTGCAGACAAGGAAAATGAGGCAACAAGGTTTAAATGACTGGCAGAGCATCAGAATTTTTTGGACTTATGATCTGAGGCCAAATTTTAACTCAGATATTCCTTACTCTTGCCCTGAGATTAACCAACATTAATTTCTTGGAAAGTTTTGCTTTTGCGAGTGACATTCCTGAAGAAATTTCGTTAAATTCAATTGCATTTCAGTCACCATCAACTAACACTGGCCAAAGATTCATTTCGGGGAGAATAAAGACAATAGTTCAATAGTGTCTGCCTTCCACAAGTTTAAATCCTTTTGGTGGAGACAACGCATACATATACAATTATGTGTAAAATATAAAGAAAATACAAGTTGTTTTGGGGAAAGTGGTAAGCTCTCTAACTTTGGGGAGGGAGAGGGGGCAGGAAGTCCTTAAGTAAAATGAAGTGGCATGTAAGTGAACTTCAACGGAAACTGGGGGATCAGACAAGGCAGAGAAGACAAGAAATTGAATCATAGACAAGGGGACTGGCCTTTGTAAAGGCTTAAAGAGGGGAAATGCAAAGTTGTGTGTGCAGAACAGCATTAATGTGAATAAGCCTGGATCTTAGAGTACCCAAAGTGGAATAACATATGATTGCATCAGATGATTAGGTCTTAGGTGTTTACAACGGTAATAAAAGACACAGTTGGTTCAGTTTGATACTAGGTGTTCCAGTGAGGCAATGCAACATTTTGAGGGTCAAATTGACATGATCAGAACCACACAGCAAGAAACTCTCTTCAACAGCTGAGTGAAGAGTAGAATGGAGAGGGGGATGACTTGAGGCAGGGAGACCATTGTCACAGACAAGAAGAGAAGAGATAAGGTTATGTGAGTGGAGAGATAAGAAAGCACTTCTGAGGTATTGTTCAAGTGGTTATTACAAAATTTGGCTCCTGTTTAGATGTGAGAGCTGAAGCAGAGTGCGGACCATGGGACAGATAGATAATATATAGATCATCCAGGTAGAAACGTATGTTCTGGCATGAAACTTTCAGGATGTTTCGATGCCCCTCTAATAGAATAGATGTCAAAGAAGTAATGTATTATTTGCATCAAAGGCAGGGACATGTGTAATCACAGATAGACAGATAAGTAGATGGACTAAGAGGTAGATACATGCGTAAGGGCCAAATACTACATTTTCAGTCTCAGCAATTTTACTTCAAAATTTGGCAAATATTGCAAATCTGGGCTTGATTTATTTCACGAATTAGACATATGAAAGTGATGAAGATGTTGATAATACAAAATAAACTTAAAAGTATATTGTCTATTCATCTTTTCAGAGCTGGTTTTTAAATATTCGTCGCTGGCATTTATCGAGTACTTACTATGTGCCACGTACTGTTCTAAGTGCTGAGTTCAAAAAACACAAGTAAGAAAATACAAAAGCAGCTGCTGCCGCAGGGAAGCTTCTCTTCTGCTGAGATAAGAGACCAGAACACAAGGAAATTTGAAAAATGGACAATAGGGAATAATTTCCAGCTGGTGGTGGGAAATTAAGTGGAGCATTGGTTCTCGGAAAGATGAGGTGTAAGCTCCCTCATCAGATGAGGTCTTCCAGGGTGAAGCTCAAGGTGGCTGAAATGATACTGCTGTCCCAACAGTGATAGGGAAGTTAGAAGAAGGAAGAATTTTAGGGGAATAATAGTTTCTTGTGAATTTATTTTCCTTTTTTAAATCAAATCCAAACTTTTATTTACATTGTAGGAAAGGAAGCAAATACTGTAGAAAAGGAACACATTTCCTTGCCTTTCATGGACAAGCAAAAGAAAACTTCCAGAAGTCTATCAATCAGTGACTGCAGAAAAATATAAAATGGACATTTTACCCAGATCATGCTGGTATCAATAACTCAATTTTCTCATCCCGATGAAAATGAAAAAAAAATCGTTGTTATCAATGTAAGAGCAACAGTTTGATGGAATTCATCTTTGTTCAAAATGAAACTAGTTGTGAGAACAAAATTGGGTTAGTTTGACTTTCACAATATGAGTTAATTCTTAACCAGCTTTACAGTTGTCCTGGTCAGATCATGTCCAACCTTTCATCATTCACTTCTTTCAGGAACACAGTTTCACCCAGAAAGCATCAGGGAAAGGGAAAACACTCCAAGCAGCCTTGTCCCTCCAAGGAATTAACCATTCTCCTTTAGTCTGGGATCCTCTCCTATCAGAAGTCTTTGTCAGCTTGAAGGTGGCAGCTGTCAGCAAAATACCACTACTTTACACCAGTAAATGACACCACATATAACCTTACTCTCTCCTCCCAAGTTTTCATTTTTCTGGTTTTATTCTTCTGCATATAAGTAGACACTCAATGTTATTGACTGACCTAGGTCTCCAAACCTAGTTTCACTTACAGATGGAAAAAAGGGAAAAGAGATGAGCACGGAAAGAAGCAAAATTGTCAGGAATTCTATAATTATCTTATTGGTATGAAAATTTGTAACCTGTGCTAGTTTTCTTTCACTATGTTGGCTAAAATTTGACCATTTAGCAACACCTTCAATGCTGGTTTCATGGTGCTCGTACGTATTCAGGCCATGCCCTAAACATGAAGATATATTAATGTTAATACTTCAGAATTTGAAAAATCAAGTTACATTGCAGTCAAGCTCCCCTTCTGGCCTTTCTTTTCTCATTGTCCTCAACTTCTTTTTTACCATACTTCTTCTCTCATTAAGGTTGCCATTAAGAGACCCACTTGAGTATAAAGTGACATCAAAAAAATATTTTGTAATATTTCTGTATTTTTTGTCTCATTTGTCCCATTGTCTCATTCCTGCACAGATGTGGGATCCATGGCCAATCAGATAGTGTTCCTATAAAAAAATGACTACATAGGTAAAATGAAGCCAAAGTAACGTCACAGCTTTTTAAGTACTAACTTGGAATGTGTTTGTGTGTATATGTAATTGAACATTGGGGATCTAGGATTTTTTTTTTTTTTTTTAAGAACCAGCTGGCAATATTCACTTTTCTGCTACCTTCCTTCAAGAATTCTAAATTCTGGCTATTAATAATAGAGCCAAACTCTTTACTTCTAACTTCCTTTTTCCCACCAATCCCATTACTTTTTATTACTTCTATATTATCTCTGTTATATTTCTTCTCTCCTTTGCTCTCTTCTCTTCAATCTCTATCTTTCTTCTACTTCCTTGTTACTTTCTTCAACTTACTCATTTCCAGAATGGAAAATCAGAATCTCTTTGTTTTAACTGGCCTGCCCTGACCCAGCCCCAACTTGTTCCCAGTCCAAACTACTTCAGCCTTTAGCTTGCACTCTCCTACCTTCAACAGAGAGTAAAAACAAGACACTTCCAGTAGAAATGGTGGGAGAATAAAAAAATATCATCCCCTATAGGGCATTGAATCTGCAATAATGGGATGATGAGTAGGAGCTGTTTTCACGTTGGCCAGGCCAGGCTTAAACTGGCTGGGGTAGAAAGGTAAATCCCTGAGTACACCTTCAGATTAAACAAAGAATGACTCAAACAGCAAATGACCTTCTTGAAATCTCTAGGCCTTGTTCACATCTCATCTTTACTCATGTATTCAATGGCAATAGCCCTTTCAAGCCAAAGAGAGGCTTAGTCTATCATAGGCATTTCTTAAATTTAAATGGTAACCTCATTCATCAATGCTGCTTTCAGATGATCTCATTCTTCGAAATTCATTGCCCCTCCCGTTGTTTTTCACAATAGTACCTAAGCTTTCTGCAACAGAAAAAACAGAGGACAAAAAGAATCTGCCCACCACCATGAGGGCAGCTGGAGAGATGCATTGCATAGGACAATAGGATTCTAGGTGTTCGGTAAAAGTTGTATATCAAATTAAGATTCACTCTGGAAAAGGTTCATAGAGGATTCAATTCTTAGGCAAAATTTCTCCCCTTCTAAATTCACAGGGAGTCTCCTTCCTATTAAGTCCAGTGGCCTGACCTTTCCTGTGACTTTCCTTCAGGCTACTGAGTCACAGATTCAGGATTTAGTAAACAATTTTTTTTTTTTTTTTTTTTTTTTTTAATAACTGAGAATCTTATTTGAGAGAAACCTAACTTCATCCTTTTGGGCCCTATAGGGAATTGTATATGCTTCCCTCTGACCAGGATTCCACTGATGGCACAACACTCCAAAGATGAAAAGAACCAGAGAGCAGGGAAGGGACTGATTCATTAACACATCTCATCCACATCCACAAGGAAAGACAGTGTTTTTTTCTCTATAGTCCCAAGGAGTTTCTGAGTCAAAGTCCATGATGCTTGCTGGCTCCATTGTGTTCCCAGGGTGGCAGGGTCAGAGTTCTCTCACAAGTCGTTGCCTGGTTGACTTCCATTAGCCAGCCAAGGAAAGGATGGTGGCTGAAATTGTAAACAGTGATGAGTCAGCTGTGGCAAGTCCTTGCAAACCACTGACAAATTATCAACACACAATGGCCACAGATTTGAATACGAAAAGCCAGGCCAAGTGGGGAGGTACAAGGAAAGCTCAATTTGAGTATGAAAAGCCAAGGCAAATGGGAAGATTCAAGTGGAGCTCAAAGGGGGCTCCCAGAGTCTGAACCCCATAATTGGCACCCTCCTCAACATGATCTGAGCAGATCCAGATCTAGTCAGATCAAGCCCGTCAAGGAAGGCTGGTTTTTTCTAGAATCATTTTTGTATTTGCATTCAGGGCTTATTTCAATTAGACCTAGGGCAGATAAGTAGAAACAGCAGCACCAGCAGCAGTCAGAGTAGATAGCAGCAGCACCAATAGTCATTATAATAGCTCTCATTTATTTGGTGTTCCTGTTTGTCCTTTGTTGTCGAAGAAGACCATGCCATCAGAGAAATGATGACATGACTTGCACTTGACTTTGTTTTGTGTGAAGGAGGGCTGTGCAGGTCACCAGCCTCACTTCTCCTCCAGAGCAGTGTTAGGACGGTGATGAAGGCCAGGATAAACCACAAATCTGAAAGACAGAAATTGAATGAGAACATTTGCTTCTCATCAGAAATAAGGTTAACAGAAAGAGATGAATATTTTCAGACATGTCTCGTTATGAACTACACACATTTGTAAGGAGAGATTTTATTTTTATTTTGTTAAGTAGAGAGGGGAGAGGCAAAGTTGGAAGCATAGATTCTAAATGCTTGAGGAATAAGTAATTAAGACCTAAATGCTACCTTTTAGTTTTATTGATCATTTCTATGATATTGTGTTTCAAAGTATCTGGTTCCCCCCCAATACTTAATATCTCTTCTTTTGTGCTAATTTTAGGTTACCTTATTTATTGATTCTCTAATTTTTAGAATGCATATTCAGTTTATTAATTTGTTTTTTAATATTTTGCTAATGCATAATTGTTAGGATATGGCTTTTCACCTGAGGACTGCTCTAGCTTCATTCCTCAGATTTTGACAGTGCTTATTAATTATCTTTTTCTTTTATAATATAAATTATATATGACATTATATATTATATATACAAATTATAGGTTATATATTATGTTTGAAAATATATGTTATAAAATAATAGTTGTTAGTTATTTCTACAATTTATTCTTCAGTTCACCCCTTAACTAAGATTTCACCGTTAAATTTTTTCGGTCAGTATATTTTGGTTATGATCTCTTAATCAGTTCTTTTCTTCTTACATTACAACCTATAATGGATGAATTGATCATTTCTGTCTTTTTAAATTTGCTTGCAATGCACAATATTTTTTTCAAAAATTTTCATGTGGTGCAGAGGACTATGTTTATTATTTTTCTGTCTTATTTAGAAGATGTAACAAGTCTTTTCATTTTCAGACAAAGTTTATTTGGTTTTGACAAGTATTTTGAAAGTTATCGATTTCCAAACTCTCTCCTTTGCACCAGGCCCCTCCACCTCAAATTTGAGAACTGAAGCAATAAATCAATTATACATATGAAGTTATGCATAACATATTTCAATATGTCATGTTGCAACATTTAAACTCAGAAAAATAAAGTTTTAAAAACATGCTTCAGTATGCACTCAGAATTCTCAGAAATCTCTCAGATGTTCTCTTGCTTTTGTTCACTCCACATTGCTTCCATTCATACACACACACACACACATATATATGTATGTATGTGTGTGTGTATATATATATATATATATATATATATATATATATATATATATATATATATATATATATATATATATATATATATATAACATATCTTCTAAGGTTTTTCTGAAAACATTCCCTTCATGATAACTTGTGCCACAATAATTCCATTCCATCAAAATGATACAACAGAGTTGGTTCAGTCATTCCTCAATGATAAGCTCCTCAATTTCCAATTCTTTGTCACCTGAAAAAGAACTGCTATTAATATGTTTGTGCATGTAGGTACTTTTCCTCTTTTAAAAAATAAATCTCTTCATGATACAAGTCTTGTATTGGTACTGCTGGATCAATGGATAAGGAAAGGTTTATAGCTTACTGGGAATAGGTCTAAAAGTTCTCCAGGACAGATGGACCGTTTCACAATTCCACCAATCATGCCTCAGTGTCCCTTAATTTTCTACATCTCTTTCAACATCTGTAATGTTTCTCTTCGGCCATGTTAGGCAATCTGATAAGTATGAGATACTATCTGAGAATTCTTTCAATTTGTATTTCTTTAATCAATAGTGGTTCACAATTTTTTTTTCATTCCTGCAGATATCTTTGATTTCTTCTTTTAAAATTGCCCATCCATATTATTTTTGCAACTGTTAATTGGGCCTAGCTATTTTTTTTTACATCAATTTGGCTCTGTTTCAAGTATATTTGAGAAATAAAGCTTTTTTCTGAGATATTTGATGTAAATTTTCCCTCCTTTTTTGTTTTCCTTTTAATTTTGCTGGATCTGTTTTGTTTGTCGAAAAAGCTTCTATTTCATGTAATCAAAATTATATTTTACTTCCCATGTTCTTCTCCATCTTCTCATATTAATGGATCTGACAAGAATTTTGGCTGAGTGAAATGAGAAGAGCCAAGAGAACAATTCATAAAACAACAATATTATAAAGATAAACAGTTTTGAAAGACTCGGAAAATATGGTCCAGAAAATGACCAACTGCAGTCCCTGGATGACTCATGATGAATTATGCTGTCCACCTGCAGAGGGTTAGTGGTGATAAATTCAGAATGCAGATTGAGGCATATTTTTTCTGGACATGGCCAACACAGAAACT
Source organism: Bettongia penicillata ogilbyi (assembly GCA_023548195.1). NCBI lineage: Eukaryota > Metazoa > Chordata > Mammalia > Diprotodontia > Potoroidae > Bettongia > Bettongia penicillata. The sequence goes on along the minus strand of JAJHZJ010000809.1, from coordinate 26,048 downwards.
TGTTTTAATTACTATGCATGTGTCTAAAGGTTTTGCTTTTCTTTATTTATCAGTAAAGGAGAAGTAGTATGTGTAATATCTGGGGAAGGGCAGAAAACAAGACAAAAATACTGAAAACAAAATTGAATTCCAAAAAGATAAGAGGTGGTTGTTCATATTTGGTTATGAATTTTTGAATCTATCAAGCTGTGTGCTTCCTGAAAGAGAATATTTTATTTAAGAGAGAATAGCCATCACTGATAAGATAAAAATCTTTGCCTAGGATTTTTATTGGTGCAGGTGAGAGGGAAGAAACATGGAATAAGAAAAGAATTTATGAAAGTAAAAAAGTAAAGAACAGATAAAATCAAAATTACATGAAATATATTGTATTATAAATCATAGTGCAGTAAATACCTGCCAAGTACAATCTCATAAATTACATTTGATAGAATGCTTTTTCTCCTAGACTTCTGTTAGAATGTTAAGATTTTTGCCACAAGGTCTTCGTTATTTTAAGATTATGAGAAATATGACTACTTAAAAATTAGTTTTGGGTAAAATATATAGACCATCTAATCTTTTATTAAAAATAATAATAGTTGTAATATGTCTCTCTATATATCTTTTATCACCGTACAACAAAATCATATTCCAACTTCAGTATACCAAAGCCCATCTGTTATCTATACAGATATAATTACAAAACATTCTTTAAAGAAATAAAGAATAGTATAAGTAGAGAGAGAGAAAAAATTCTTCACAATTGAGTTGTCCCAATGTAATAAAATGACAAGGCTACTGAATTTACTTTACAGATTTGGTGTTATACCATTCAGACTCTCAAGGACATATGTACAGAGCTACACAAAATGCAAACAAAATTTATTTGGACTAATCAAAGGTCTAGAAAATCTAGGAAAGAAGTAGGAATGAAGCAGGACTAACACTTCCATATCTCAGAATGGTAAATCACTTATGAAGCTATTACTAGGAAATATGGCAAGGAGATTTTATTGACCAATAAACATGAAAAAAAAACTATTTGGTACTGATTAAAAATCAAGAAGTAGAACAATGGGACAAGGAAGAATCTATCATAAATAATAGAACTCAGGAACTCAGTATTCAGTAAACCTGAAAACATAAATTACCTGACAAAGATCTCCCTCTTTGACAAGAATTGATGGGAAAACTAGAAAGTGATTTGCCAGATAGCTATTAGATTTTGGACAGTATACTGTGCCATATCCCATACATTCCATTATACCATGTACCATACATTGAAAATGGATATGTGACCTGAATAGAGATAAAAACCATACCATAAGTAACAACATAAAAACCATGTCTATTTTAAATGGCATATATGACCAGTCTCTGGAACAGTTTCCACGTCTCTTGTATCTTCTTTTATTAACTCTTCAATCATTACTGAGTCAAGTGTTTCCATAGTGTTTGCTTTATTCGTTTGTGACTGCTTCCATATGGGTAGCCAATCTATGGCACAGTTGATAGGTGGTGGGTGGTATTAACACTTTCTATCCAATTTATGTGTTGTTCTTGACCATTTCCCTTTTCTTTGGCTAATTCTTCTTCTACCTTTATCCGTGTTCAGTCATAGGCACTAGGTGGCTCTATAGCTGACACTTAGAGCTAGAAAGATGAGATGGAAGCCTCTGGTAATGTGTTATCATTTGATTACAATAGCAAACTGAAAAAGTTTCAATGAATCGAGAATTCAAATTCCTTGGATACAGAAATACAGAAAGCTGCTATGCCTTCCAAAGCAGTTACTTAGAGTTACATAAATGGGAATCATTGCAATTACTGTTGCTTACCATTTGATTTTCCACAACTGTGGAATCGTCCTCCCTCCAATGGAGAATCTTTGTCACCCTTCCGCACTAACTCAGGACATCAAACGCTCACACCCAGCTACAGAAGAGCTTCTACAGATGTTAAACTTCTAAGGCTGCAAGTGCCGTAAGAACTCTTGCCCTCTGAAAAGTGTCCCAAATCTTTATCTCCTTGACCTCCACAATACTTGAGTCCAGGAATTCATTCCGGGCAACCTGCTCCAGGATTTTGGTCACTGAACCGCCGCCCCCCCCCCCCCCCCCCCCCCCCCCCCCGCCTTCTAGCCCTCAGCAATCCTATCTGGCTTTTGGCGCCCAAAGCTGCATCAGACTCCTGGAGGGTGTCTACAGGGACTCCACCTTGTCTACACTGTCTAACCAAGGGAAGGGGTACCATCCTCAAGCCCAGGAACCTGGCACTCCAACTCAGGCCCTTAGGGTCCAAGCATATCTCTTTCTATTTCTGGGATTCCTAACATTCAATAAAAGGAAAAAGAAGAGTCAGAGCACTTAGGGGACCTCTGAAGTCTTGCCCAAGCCCCGCCCCCCCAAGGCCCACTTGGTCTCTCCTCTCCTCTACAAAGCTGGCTGAAGAGGTCTTGCCATATTGCCACCTTCCCCCCATCCCCTCCCCATGCTCTGGCACTCTTTCCATTCCTGGCCCCCACCCTGAGATTCCGGGAAACTAGCCTCTGGACTCTTCCTCACACTTCCAGACTCCAAGCACTGTCCCCAGCTAAGCCTGAGGCCACCTGCCGTCTCCCCAGTGGCAGGTACACGATAGGCGCTTCTCCACGGTAGTGACTCAGGAGTGTTTCCCCCTCTGTGGGCCGCCTTGTCCTCACCAGCCTGCAGAGAATGTGACTCTGGGTCCCATAAGGCCTTTAGCACTGCGCTTTGGGGATCCCAGGTCAAGGGATTGTGTTGTGTGTGGCAGGAGCGGAGGTCCTTCCTGTTGGGGGCAGGGCTCTCCTCTCCTCCCCCTCCCCGCCCCCATCCCTCTCCTCCTCTCTTCGTCCTCTTTCCCCTCCTCTCCTCTTCCCCCCTCCCCCCCTCCCCCTCCCCCTCTACGCTTTCCGTTAGTACGGGGCCCGCCCCCTGTCCCGGAAGAAGAACTACTGGAGCACACGAGGAAGAACTTTTTCCCGCCGGGAAATGCTCCAGGCGGGAGGGGCGGGGCTTCTGACTGGTTCCGGGACGGGTTTCCCGTTGGTTGGAAGGCAGCGGCCGCAGATCTGAAAAGTCCCGCCCCCGAAGGCACGTGCGAAGCCGGAGGCTGCAGAAGTGAGTGTGTGCCCAGGACCCAGAGTGGTGGACGGAGCAGGGTCTGCCCAGGGTGGTCCCCCGAGGCAGGGGGCGTCGAGGCGAGCGGGGGGCCCATCCTCCATTTTGAAAGACTGGGAGTACTAGGTGTGGGCCTCGCCATGCGGGCCCCTGGGGCTCCAGCTTCCAGGCTGTGGCAGCTCCATCCCTTCTTCTCCCCGCTTTGGGGATCCCGGGTCCTGGGGCTGTGTTGTGCTTGGGAGGAGGGGGCTCTTCCCTGCCGGTGGCGGGGCCTTTTTTTCTTCCCTCCTTCCTTCCCCCTCCCTCTCCTCGGTCCCCGTGCCTCTCTTCCCCTTCCTCTGCCTACCCCTCACCTCGCCCCTCCCCCTCCCTCCTCTCGTGCCCCGTCCTGTCCTTCACCCTCCTCCTCTTTCCCCGCCCCCTCTCCCTCTCTCTCCTCTCTCCCTCCTCTTTTCCCTCTCCTCCCCCTTCCCCTTCCCTCCCTCTTCTCTCCCCTCCCCCTCCCTGTTCTCCCCCTCCCTTCTCTCCTATCCTCCTCCCTCTCCCTCCACCATCCCTGACACTGAGGCTTCTTCTTAAGCAAACTCATCTGAGGTGGTATGTGAACTTGGAATTCTGAAATTTGGACCCAGCAGGGTGGAGTTCACGTATCTGATTAGAGCTTAACAGGATGTTTCTATGCTTCCTGTTTTCCATAGCACCAAGGGAAGTTTTATGTTAAATTCCATTTTCAGCTAAAATGTCCACCATGGATCCCAGTTAAGGTGGCTCTGTTTATCACTTTGATTAAAATACACTTCTTGAGGTGCAGAGCCAAGATGGTGAAGTAAAGGCAGGGTCTGAGTCCTCCCCAATTCCCCTACAAACAAGTTTAAAATAATGCCTTAAAACAATTTCGGTATCACAGGGTTCATTAAAAATTTTTCCAGCCCAAGACAACTTGAAGGGTTAGCAGGAAAGAGGTGTGTCTTGTGGAAGTGTCTAGCAGCCAGCCTCCTTACAAGGAGATTGCAGGGCACCTTTGGCTGACACTGGGTGCATTATGGGAGCACCAGTGTAGGTTAGATTGGGTTAAAGGAGCTTCCTGCCTCCTGACCCTCACTCAGATAAGCCTCTTGAGGAGGAGAAGGGTAGGGGGCCTGTATTCAAGAGAAGAGGACTCGTGGCCCCATCGCTGGATCCTCAGCCCCCATGCCCTCTGCCCTGTAGTCTAACCCTAACCCTAACTCTAAATTTGTGCTGGGCCAGCCCTACCTCCCCCCTCCCATGGCTCCAGGCTTCCACTCCTCTTTCCACTGGGCTTCTGCCCTAACACTGCACTTCAGTTGTGAAAGGGAGGTCTCAATTACTAAAATACTTCAGCACTTGGAAACTGGAGCTTTCAGGAGCTTCTTCCATGAGCTATCCATTTAATGACCTTGCCCAAAGAGAAAGTCCAAAGGCTCCTACTTGATAAGTCTTCAAAGAACTTCATGGGAAAGGAGAATTTAATTGATAGAAACGGAGTAAAAAGGGTGCCTTGTACTATTCTCAAAAAGTACTTTATTTTTCATTTTCAAGTAAAATATACACAATATGTCGCAGTTTTTAAACACTGTAACCATACTCTCTGACAACTTAATTCATTATTTCACAGCATCCAGGTCAGAAGAGGAGTTAATTTTCTAAGGATACCATTGCTTCACCTACTAGAAATCCATCATGGCAGGTAGGTGGTGAGAGGGGCCTGAAGGCAGGAACTCATCTGAGATACCTCTTAGCTGTGTGACTAAGTTGTGCTTGGGAGGAGGGGACTCCTCCCTGCCAGTGGCAGGGCCCTTCTTTCCTCCCTCCCTCCTTCCCCCTCTGCCTCCTCTCCTCCTCCATCCCCCCGCCTCTCCTCCCCTGCCTCTGCCCACTCCTCACCTTGTCCCCACTCCCTCCTTCCCTTCAGCAAGTCACTGAACCCTTTTTGCCTCATTTTCCTCATCTCTAAAATGAGGTGAAGAAGGAAACGTCAATCCACTCCAGTATCTCTTCCAAGAAGAGCTCAAATTTGATCACACAGGGTTGGATGTGACTGAAAACAACTGAACACTAGAGATTATTTTTCAGATGAACAGCATTCCTTATGCAATAGTTTCCCCAAAAGCCCAACATGAGAAAAATTGGAAGCATAATAATTTCTTACTTGAAATTATGTTTAGCTTTCAACTTTCATTTTTATAAGATTTTGAGTTCTAAATCACCCCCCCCTTCCACTTCCCCCTGCCTATGAGATCCAACAATCTGCTATAGGCTATACCTGTATGATCGTAGTAAACATTTCCACATTAGTCGCATTCCGAAAGAAGAATCAGAAGAAAAGGGAAAAACCACAAGAAAGAAAAGCAAAAAAGAAAAATAATCTGCTTTGATCTGCATTCAGTCTCCACAGTTTTTTCTTTAGATATGGGTAGCATTTTTCTTCTTGAGTTTTTGGAGTTGTGTTAGACCATCAAAGTTGTTACCAGCTACAATGCCCTCCAGGTTCTGCTCTCTTCACCCACCATTAGTTCATGCAGGTCTTTTCAGGTTTTCTGGAAGTCAGCATGCTCACCATTTCTTTTGGAACAGTAGTATTACATTACATTCTGTATCAGTAAGTACCCTCACATATACAAGAGGGTTTGCTATCGCAGGTTCTTAGATCTGCATTTATAAAAAGAAAGGCAACTTTTGACTTTTTGAGAGTTAACAATCACTTTAATTACATTCAAGATACAGCGACCAATAGACAGGCTTCCAATTGTCTAACCATTACATACATACATAGCTACCAGAGAGGGAAGTACCAACTTTTGGATTTTCAAACCCAGGGGTCTGCTTAGCGACTTCCCAGGGTCTCATCTGGCACACAGACCTTCCAAAACTAAGCTCCAGAGCAAAATCTCCCCTCAGAGTATATATGTTCTTTTCAGAGCTAGAGGGCATGATCCCTGCTGACCCAGCGCTTCATTAGCAATCAGGAAAAGGTGTGGGACTTCATAGGAAACAAGCCTCCCCCGATCCAGCCTCCTTCAATATACCTGAGGCCTATCAATGGGTGGAGAAGATTTTTAACTCACATTGCACATTCATCAACCTCAACTTGTTTAGCCATTCCCCAACTGATGGGCATCCCCTCAATTTCCAATTCTTTGCCACCACAAAAAGAGGTGCTATAAATATTTTTGTATGTGTGGGTCCTTTTCTATTTTTAATCAGGTCACCTCTCCCCCAACAATGTATTAGTGTTCCAATTTTCCCACATCTTCCAACATTTATCATTTTCCTGTTTTGTCATGTTAAGTGTGATGTTGTTTGTGTGTTGTTTTAATTCGCATTTCTTAGTGTGAAAACTGACTGTAGAAGTGTAACAGAAAGTATTCCAGATTTAAAACATGGAACAACATTGCCTGTCAAATGATCTCAGTTTGGCTGAATGCACGTCCGCATTACCTCATGTAGGAAAATCACTTCATCCATCTGTTCATTTGACACGAGACTGACTGCATTCAGAGTAGAATGAAGCCATTCTGATCCAATTACATGTAATTCTGATTCTTACACCTCCAACGCTATCCCTAATGGCGAATTTTAAGTCTATATTGCATTAAGGTCAGATCTGAGGCTTAAAGATCCAATGATCCAATAAGAGAGCACACTCTCGTTTAGATGAGGAGAATTTCCCTCTGATCAATCCGCACTGACAGTGATCAATGGCCTCAAGAACCCCAAATTCCCACCCCTTTGAGTTCATCTGTTGCCCACGTGCAATCCTGGCAGTCTGCTCAGAGGAAGGCATGGGGGTGGGGAGGGACAGGCTTGGAGAGGGGGAAATTGTAAGGGAGGGGGAGGGAGGGCATTTACCCCCTGGATCCTTCTCTCTCCCCAGGTCAGTCTGCAGAGGACCAAGGCCTGGCCCAAGCAGGGAACCTGGAGCCAGAGGGAATGGCTGCTGGGAGCTGCAGACCCCCACCTCAGGTGACTGCTCTACCTCCACAGTGTCACAGTGTAATACCAGCTTCCTCCTCATTCTCTCTCTCTTTCTCTCTGCTTAAGCTCATTAGTTAAAGAAATACTCGGTTCTCAGTACTCTCTTTACATATTATCTTAGCATTTCCTGCAAGATTTGGATCCTTGAAAAGATCTTTAACAATTAAGATAGTCTTATCTTAAACTCTCCCCCTACCCAGGAAGTAAGTCTCTCACATCTAGGTCCTCATCTCAGGTTGCATCCAAGATCCATCAATTTACCAAAACATGCCTTAGAGACAGAAGGAGTGGTCTTCATGGGGCATGGAGTCTATGTCTGCCTTCTTTGACATAACCAATGATGATCCCTCACCCCTGTGATGGTAACCAATGATAGAATTTCTGTTCTTTCTTGTATGCTTGTAGAAATGAACTGTATGTTAAATTAGGGGTCTTTGGGCCAGAGGCAGGGCCATCTGACCCATCCTTTATTATCAGACTACTTGATTTAGTTATTTTTTTTTCTCTTTTGTTCATTAAAAGGGCCATTCCTTGACTACTTCTTAAAGAAGCCTGTTCACTCAATGGGTCTTACCTCTCAGTGAGTACCTGAAAAGGCCAGTCTAAAAAGCCCAAGATGTCCCGTTGCATCCTGGGCCATCTCTCGTCATCCTGATGAATATCTGGTCACTGGACCCGGATCACTCTCTTCTCCATGATACTCTCTTCTGTCTTATTTTTGGGGGCACCACTCTCTCCTTGTTCTCCTCCCTGTATATCTGGCCACTTTTTCTCTCTGTTTTGGCTATGACACGTCACCCCAGAGTGACTTCAAGCCCTCAATGTAGCCACAGACAACTCTTCTTCACTTGACCGTCTCATACCACTCAGTGCAGTTCAGACACTAATGAATAACTCTTTAGAGGACTCTTCATGTTTTTATCTAGATAAAACTTTATTTCAGGCTCTCAGGAAGCAAACTGGGTCTTGGATCTTGTTCTCTTTTAAGGGATCATGTAAAACTCTCTCCTTCTCCCCCAAATACTCACAAACTCTTAATAGAATTTCTTTTAGAACATATCACTTTTATCAGTTCTGATGAGGAAGAAATTTCACATCACTCTTTCTTCTCCACAGATCCACTCCCCTCAGAGACAGAATATTTTCTCCCTGATTCCATAGGAAGATGCATTCCATAGTAAGACATTTCTCAACTTTATTCCAGCTGATCATATAAAATGCGTTTCTCAAAGTTCAGTTGGGCTCTTGATGACTGTGATTTCAAGTGCTGACTGACACTCAACCACGTTCTCTGGCCTTCATTCTCTTCCTACAAATTGATGAGGGATGGATTATTTACCTCTGATGTGTCCTTCGGTTCTATGTCCTATGACTTTTGATGATTTAGGAGTTGGTGACATTCAAGGACGTGGCTGTGGACTTTACCCAGGAGGAGTGGGGCCTCTTGGATGATGATCAGAAGGAACTGCACAAGGGGGTCATGGTGGAGAATGCCAATAATCTGCTTTCCCTGGGTAAGGACACTTCCCCTGGTAACTCAGAGTCTGTAATAAAAGGGAATATCTTCATTCCCTGGTGTTCAGAGTCTGGAGCACTTATCATTTATTAGAGAGGGAAAAGTGTATGTTTCCTGTGTCCAAGAGACAGAATCCTCCTGCTGCCTGGTCTTCCTATAGAAAGTCTTTGCATTGTGTGATAGGGAGCTGAGGCTTTCCTCTGTTGCTGCTGAAGTTGTCTCTTACTGATTCTAGGCAGCTTCAGATCAAAGGTCCAATCAATGTGGAAGCATCTCAGATGTGGCCCTGATCTCAGATGGACATGGATTTTCCTGCCAAATCGCTGAAAACTGCTCAGACAGCTTTTCCTTGTAACCCCTTCCTCCCAGGATGGGTTGAGTATTTGGAATAACCTTCCTTTTCACAAACATCAGTTTGTAGGTTAAAGAGCCTAGTTGTGCCCAGTGTAGCAGGTTTATCCTGAATCTTCCCTCCTCTTGCCCTAAACTTCCAGCACAGATAGTGGGAAAGAAAGGGAAGGGAAGAAGCATATATTCACTCATTGTTTGCCAGGTGTAGAGCCAAGTGCCAAGTAAAGAAATTTAGAATGTTACGATACATTATTCTCACCATAACCTTCCAAGTTAGGTGATTTTATTATCCACTTCTGAGAGCTGAAGAAACTGAGGCAAACGGAGGTTAAGTGAGTTGTCCAGGGGCACCCAGCTGGTAACTGTTGGAGGCTGGATTTAAACTTAGGTATTCCTGACTCCAGGCCCAGGGCTCTCTCCAGTGGGGTGCTTGGACCCCAATTCTAAAATCACATTTCTCCCTAGCCTGAAAACACTGTTTCAGGCAGTTTCTCCTCAGCCCAAGGACAGCTTACCCTGGGTCTCTTTACCTGATACAGAAGCCAGTCGTTTCTTTAGAATTTATTAGCTTGAACCAGCTGTGTACTGGCTGAACTGGTTGTATACTGGGTAATAAAGACATTTACTACTCACTGATGAATTCTGTGTATCCTAGAGTTAGACATACGTGTACTCCCTTATGTTTATCTTGTCTGACACTACATTGATGGGGGTAACCTGGGTATTTCTCAGTCATCCCTGACTGCTAGTTGACTTAGTGGTATTTCAGGCCTAAAACCACACCTACATGTAGCCACCACTTGGGCTATTTGCCGATGAACTCTGGGTAAAATATCTGCACAGTAGATACTAAAAGTGCATGTTCCTTTAAGAACTAACCACTCCTTAACCACTCCCTAATCTCACCATGAATCATGTAAGTAGCATGTTTGGCACATTTCTTATGATAGAATATCCTATATAAGCTTGACTTTTACCCCTTTAAGGTGACAGTTTCCCTAAGAACTCTTGCCTGCTGAAAAGCATAATAAATCTTTACCCCCTTGACCTCAAGAATGCCTGAGTCCATGAATTCTTTTTCAGGTGGCCCCCACAGGGAACTCCAGGCTCAGGGTTCCTCTATCTCTCCAGCCCTCATCATCTCCACTGCCTCTAATTTCTTGGTAATGGAAACTATGGAATGAGTCCCTTCCAAAGAAGGGACACCAAGACCAAATTTTCTGATTCCAAATTGGTTCCGTGATCTTCTCCCCTACCTCTTTCCCAAAATAAATGCTATGGCAACTAACTACCCCGTGTTCCTTGCTTGCACGCCCCTGCTATTGTCAGGAAGAACACACTGGCAGAGAATCAGAATTTGGAACAACTAGAGTTTCTTGAGTTTGCCAGCAGGAGACTCTCATGCAAAAAGGCAAACACTTTCAAGGTTTCAGGGAGTGAGGAACCAGGCAGCGGGGCAGGGCCAAAGAGGATTTGTCAAGGTCCTGTTGCCTGGGCTTGAGACTGATTTGGCAGAAGAACTCTTTTACCCGGTTTTGGGGTTGGGATTTTCTGCTAGAATGGAACACCTCAGGATTGGGAGGGGTGGGGAAGCTGAGGTTCTGGCTCAGAATAGGTTGTACAAAAGGATAACGTGGAACATCCTGTTTTGAGTCACTTGCATTACAAGCACTAATGTGTGAATGTAATGGAGTGAATCTCAGCATGGAGCAGCTCTGGATGCACACCCTTTCCCCCAACGAGAGCTACATTACAACTTTCTCTCCATCCTCATCCTTCACTGATTCCCCATACCCAGGAGCTCCCATAGAAGATGTGACCTCTTATTTTGAGGAAATGGAAGCACCATGGAGGCCGGACCAAGAAAGCCTGAGGAGCCACTGTCCAGGTAAATGAGGTGAAAGCCAATATATGAGGGCTTTGATTACAAGTGGCTGCTTTGGGTTGTGGTGAAACAAGTTCTAGATTTGGGGGCAGGAGGAGCTGTCTTGAAATTCTGTTTCAGATGCTTTTGTAGCAATGACTTCCTAGGCCAGTCACTGAACCATGGAGCCTCATTTTGCTCATCTGTCAAATGAGGGAGTTGGACTCCATGGGCTTTTTTAGCTCCATTCCAGGAATCAATCTACGATCCTCTAAGAAGTCATTGTGTGGAATTCAGGGGCATGGAATTCTCCTGAAAGTGGAAGAGGGCGTTAGGTTACCCAGTATGAGCTCTTTCTTAGACCTTCAAGTCAGCAAACATTTAAGCACCTGCTACTATGTGCCAGGCCTTGTGCTAAGCACTGGGGACAAAGAGATGCTGAGCTGTGCAAAGACACCAGCCCAAGTCCTTTTCCTTATCTCTGCAACTCAATCTCTGTCCCATACTTGGAGAATCATTGACCAGGTTCATGGAGATGACCACGTCTCAGTTGAGGTAGATGGGCGGTAGAGACTTCCACGTGTGAGATCCATTGTGTGAGATCCTTCATGGGTCTAGAAAGAAGTCTCTGTGATCTTCAGTGTTGGATCTGGTCCAGTTCCATCTAGGTTAAAACCTGACAAAGGTTACTACTTAAAGGTGATTGGGTGCAAGAAAGAGGCAGAAACATGACTGAAACCCAAACATGCCATTGCCAAATAGGAGAGAAACCAGAATGCTGTGAGGGGGGTAGAGACTGGGGCCCGGTATCAGCCTTGGGCCCAGTCAGTCAGTAAACATTGATTAAACACCTTCTGTGTTCTAGTCCTTGTACTAAGCCTTGAAGATACAAAGAAAGGCAAAAGATGGACCCTGGTGTCAAGGAGCTCACATCTACTGCACAAAAATGGAGATAGTTTGGGAAGACATAGAAGATGATGAACTTCACTCTTAGCTGATTCAGGGAAGGGAGATTATTTTGGAATGGAAATACATGCAGTTGAACAGGGAAATAAGGGAATACAAAGAATGAGGATAAGAATGGTTGAAGTAGGAGAGCAGAATTGGGGAGAAAATAATGATAATCATAATGATAAAACAATAGATATGCCACACACTTTATAAATATCACCTCATTAGATGTTATTACTATGCTCCTTATGCTTATTTTACAGATGAACAACCTGAGGCAGACAGAGGTCCTGTGATTTCTCCAGAGACACAGAACCAGCAAGTTTCGGGACAAGATCTGAACAGTGCTCTTTCTGACTAGGGGACCGTTGTTTGATTTTTAAACAGAATGCTGTGAAAATGTCCCCATACATATAAGATGGAAAATGGGAGGAGAATTGAACAACCTCTCTTGCTGAGGGATGGAAATTCATTTTTTGTTCTTAGTTTCCTAACTGGTGAATAAAATGAATTGTTACTTACCACATAAAAGATTCATTTTTCTACTAGCTCATGACAGGTAATTTATTAGATGATAAATGGACTTGACGATCAATTGCACAAATTCCTTTATTTTTTTAAATGTTTATATACAAAACCAGTTTTCTAAAAATAAAATTTCTCTGACATAACTTCCCTTTTCTTAATCATTGGCAAAGTGACTACACTCTCACTGAGACTCTACTGAATGATTAATCAGTGTTGTCAACCAATTCCTTCAAAAAGCTGCCAAAGAGAATAGTAACATAAGTGGAAGAGAAACAACCAGAAAACAACCTTCGCAATTTGAGATCAAGTTGAGTGGCAATTTGAGATCCGTTTTTAGAGAACAGTTGCAGGGGCTCCATGATGGTTTGACCTCTATTGTGCATGCCTTGGCTCTGACCACCCCCCCTCAACTTTCAGTCTTGCACTTTCAACTGTCTTTCAGACATTTGAAATTGGACGTCCAATAGACATGTTCAACTCAATTTGTCTAAAACCAGACTCATCTGTCCTCCTAAATCGCCTCCTCTCATCTCTGTTGTCATCATCATGGCAATACCTCTTGCTAACAAGCTAGGTGTTATCCTGAACTGCTTAAGAACTCTCATACTCTGTAACAAATCTGTGTCCACTTTGCAAACTCCCTACGAAAGGGGGACCCCTTCTTTCTGGTAACAGTGCCACCACAGTGCTACAAGCTTTCATCACCTTATGCATACGCTGCTCTTGCATTGCAATAACTTATTTTTGGGTCTGCCTGTCCCCGAGTCTCTCCTCACTCCAATCCATCCCCTAGTCAGCCAACAAAGTGCTTTCATTAAAGCACAGGTCTAACTTTGTCACCCGCCTGCTCAATAACCTCCAGTGTTTCATCACCTCAAGGATTAAATACAAATTCCTCTCTTTGGCTTTTAGTCTTCTTCACCTCCCATTGTCTGCCTCTTCTTACCCCTTATTTCCTTCCACTTATTCTTTGACCCTGTGACAAAGGCTTCCATGTTGGTTCGATATACTCCATTACTTGGCTCCAGTTTTTTTTTTTTTCTTTTTTTCTGTATCCATCCAAAATGCCTGGAATGATTTTCCACCTTGCTTCTCAGTACTGACTCCTGTGTCTTTTAAAGTCGTAGCTAAGATCCCCTCTTGGACATGAAGTCTATCCCAACACTCTTCATTCTACCATCCTACCTCTTTAAATTAATGCCTGTATTATTATGCTATATAGCTTTATTTTTTGGATATTTTACACTACAAATAGATTGTGTGTTAGTTTACACAAGGGAACTTTTTTAGTCTCTTTTTCTATCCCCAATCCCTTTGCTCAGTGCTTGGCACATAGCAGGCACTTAATAAATGCTTATTGAGTGACCAATATGATCCCGTCTAGTTATTGAACACCCCAGCCCCAATTTCACCTTTTTATCATGTTTTATGTTGACATATTTATATACATGCTGTTCATGAAAGGGAGTGTCTCATTTTTTTTTCTTTGATCTTCAGCAGCTATGGCAGGTTCTGGAATGCATGAGGTGCTTAAGAAATGCTTATTTGAAAGTTAATTGACTTTGAGTTAGATAACACAGTGTTTGGGTGCCATCTGGTGTCCAATAAGAATGTTGCAGTTTATTGAGGCAATCTTTTGAGGCACAGCTTCCCCCTTGTGGCCAGTTCCGATATTACAGTTCTAGTCTGCCATCGCGTGTCCAAACCCTAGTATTACATTTTCTTCCTTTTTAAACTTTGTTTTTCCTGATTTTTTTGCATTTGTGAAAACTCATTTGCTGTTATGAAAGGAAGAATGGAGCCAAAAGAAATCCTAGATTTATGAATTGATATACCTAATGGATTCTTTCAGTGAAAATAGAAATTCAGGCTAAATTGTCACTTTGTTCAGAAATGATATGATAAAATTTAAGCTATAATGGAAGTGGAGTGAAAATGGAGCAGGCTTGACTCTACACAGCCTGGCCCTGGGTAGCAGTTTAATATTACACCTTCACAAGTGCAAAACCTGGGAAATATAATGAAATGGCTCTTCTGAACACTGAAGAAAGTTTTTGAAATAAGTGTCTGTGTGACTGACGCAATCATCCCAGTTGGATTCAGCTCCTAAAGACTTCCAAGAACTGATTTTCACATTTTCAGGAGTTTTTCAGGTGGTTGGTACTCGGCCAGAGCAGAGTTTGATCAGTTCCTGCACAGGTGATATTGTTACTTGAAAGGATTTGTGTCTTCCAAGGGGATCAAAATTCCTTCAAGACAGGAGCTGATTTGTTTTTGGTTTTGCATCTACAATACGTAGTGCTAGCAATATCTGGAATGTAGTAGGGGCTTATGAAATATTTACTAAATAATTAAGGAACATTTTGTTGCATAACCCATTCTTTGTTAATATCATGTGTTCAACCAGCATATTGCAACTCACCGAAAACTTTGTGGAATTCCCACCCTTTTGTGGCAGATTGTGAGATTACAACTTTACTGGTCCATCCAATATTTCTAAAACATGGCGTTTTTTGCCATCCTTTTCAAGCAGGATTTTTACCGAACTTTAAGCACATCGGATTACTCACTTGTTATTCAGGTGACCAGAAGGAACTCATACGAAAATGATGATTTGTGAAGGAAAGCAAGTAATGAATTCCTTCAGGGTAAATAGGAATTCAGGCATAGGAGATATGATATAGGTTAAGACTTAATAGCAGTGAAGACAGCACTGATCTGGCATCACACTACAATGTGCCTGGTCCCTTGCTTAAATATTAATGTCACTCATTAATACAATTTTATTCACAAGAGCAAAATTCGGAAGAAATGAATCAAGGAAAATGGTTGATCTCTATTTAGGAGGAAATTTATGAAACAAAGCATCAGACAATGACCAAAACAGTGGTCTGCCAATGCCTATTCGCAGAGGCTCCTACAGGCTTCAAAGACCTGATCACTAGATTTCAGGATTTTTCTCTGCTGGTTGTGAAGTCAGTCAATCAGACAGGAAGCGCTTGTTAAGTATTTACTATGTACCAAATGCAGGTAGGTGGTCCAGTAGATAGAGTCCTTGGCTTGGAGTCAAGAAGACTCATTTTCCTGAGTTCAAATCTGTACTTAATCACTCACTGGCTGTGTGACCGTGGGTGAGTCATTTGTTTTTGGTTGCATCGGTTTCCTCATTTGTATTAGGAGCTGGAGATGGAAATGGCAAACCACTCCCATATCTTTACAAAGAGAACCTCAAATAGGGCCAAGAGATAACTGAAATGACTGAACATCAACAATGTTAGGAGTTGGGCTTTATTGCACCTTGCTCTTATTGTGCTGGAATCCAATCCTGAGAGGAATGTTTGGAATAACCAGGAAGTTGGTAGAAGATATTCCTAAACTCGTCATTTGGTTCTGTTCAATGACATTGAATATAATTATCATTTGATGATTTCCTAACTAACCTAAAATAAAAACGTTAATCATTTTTAAATATTTCTGAATAAAATCCATTCTACTTATCATAGGTCTAACTTTTAAAATCTCCTGAAACTAGAATTTGTAGCTAAAGAACTTGCCACATTGAAATAATTAAAATTGATCCAATACCAAGATGAATGATTTGTAGTTTAGGAGCCGCTACTACTATATTCTACGCTTATGCGGTGTTACATATTAACTTTTGCTCATTCTTTTCCCCATTATGTTTTGCAAACAGATTGCTGTTGTTATTGTTGTTCAATAGTTTCAATCATTTTCAGCTCCTTATGACCATGTTTGGAGTTTTCTCGACAGAGGTACTGAGCTGGTTTGCCATTTCCTTCTCCCGCTCATTTTGCAGACAAGGAAAATGAGGCAACAAGGTTTAAATGACTGGCAGAGCATCAGAATTTTTTGGACGTATGATCTGAGGCCAAATTTTAACTCAGATATTCCTTACTCTTGTCCTGAGATTAACCAACATTAATTTCTTGGAAAGTTTTGCTTTTGCGAGTGACATTCCTGAAGAAATTTCGTTAAATTCAATTGCATTTCAGTCACCATCAACTAACACTGGCCAAAGATTCATTTCGGGGAGAATAAAGACAATAGTTCAATTGTGTCTGCCTTCCACAAGTTTAAATCCTTTTGGTGGAGACAACGCATACATATACAATTATGTGTAAAATATAAAGAAAATACAAGTTGTTTTGGGGAAAGTGGTAAGCTCTCTAACTTTGGGGAGGGAGAGGGGGCAGGAAGTCCTTAAGTAAAATGAAGTGGCATGTAAGTGAACTTCAACGGAAACTGGGGGATCAGACAAGGCAGAGAAGACAAGAAATTGAATCATAGACAAGGGGACTGGCCTTTGTAAAGGCTTAAAGAGGGGAAATGCAAAGTTGTGTGTGCAGAACAGCATTAATGCGAATAAGCCTGGATCTTAGAGTACCCAAAGTGGAATAACATATGATTGCATCAGATGATTAGGTCTTAGGTGTTTACAACGGTAATAAAAGACACAGTTGGTTCAGTTTGATACTAGGTGTTCCAGTGAGGCAATGCAACATTTTGAGGGTCAAGTTGACATGATCAGAACCACACAGCAAGAAACTCTCTTCAACAGCTGAGTGAAGAGTAGAATGGAGAGGGGGATGACTTGAGGCAGGGAGACCATTGTCACAGACAAGAAGAGAAGAGATAAGGTTATGTGAGTGGAGAGATAAGAAAGCACTTCTGAGGTATTGTTCAAGTGGTTATTACAAAATTTGGCTCCTGTTTAGATGTGAGAGCTGAAGCAGAGTGCGGACCATGGGACAGATAGATAATATATAGATCATCCAGGTAGAAACGTATGTTCTGGCATGAAACTTTCAGGATGTTTCGATGCCCCTCTAATAGAATAGATGTCAAAGAAGTAATGTATTTATTTGCATCAAAGGCAGGGACATGTGTAATCACAGATAGACAGATAAGTAGATGGACTAAGAGGTAGATACATGCGTAAGGGCCAAATACTACATTTTCAGTCTCAGCAATTTTACTTCAAAAATTTGGCAAATATTGCAAATCCTGGGCTTGATTTATTTCACGAATTAGACATATGAAAGTGATGAAGATGTTGATAATACAAAATAAACTTAAAAGTATATTGTCTATTCATCTTTTCAGAGCTGGTTTTTAAATATTCGTCGCTGGCATTTATCGAGTACTTACTATGTGCCACGTACTGTTCTAAGTGCTGAGTTCAAAAAACACAAGTAAGAAAATACAAAAGCAGCTGCTGCCGCAGGGAAGCTTCTCTTCTGCTGAGATAAGAGACCAGAACACAAGGAAATTTGAAAAATGGACAATAGGGAATAATTTCCAGCTGGTGGTGGGAAATTAAGTGGAGCATTGGTTCTCGGAAAGATGAGGTGTAAGCTCCCTCATCAGATGAGGTCTTCCAGGGTGAAGCTCAAGGTGGCTGAAATGATACTGCTGTCCCAGACAGTGATAGGGAAGTTAGAAGAAGGAAGAATTTTAGGGGAATAATAGTTTCTTGTGAATTTATTTTCCTTTTTTTAAATCAAATCCAAACTTTTATTTACATTGTAGGAAAGGAAGCAAATACTGTAGAAAAGGAACACATTTCCTTGCCTTTCATGGACAAGCAAAAGAAAACTTCCAGAAGTCTATCAATCAGTGACTGCAGAAAAATATAAAATGGACATTTTACCCAGATCATGCTGGTATCAATAACTCAATTTTCTCATCCCGATGAAAATGAAAAAAAAAAAAATCATTGTTATTAATGTAAGAGCAACAGCTTGATGGAATTCATCTTTGTTCAAAATGAAACTAGTTGTGAGAACAAAATTGGGTTAGTTTGACTTTCACAATATGAGTTAATTCTTAACCAGCTTTACAGTTGTCCTGGTCAGATCATGTCCAACCTTTCATCATTCACTTCTTTCAGGAACACAGTTTCACCCAGAAAGCATCAGGGAAAGGGAAAACACTCCAAGCAGCCTTGTCCCTCCAAGGAATTAACCATTCTCCTTTAGTCTGGGATCCTCTCCTATCAGAAGTCTTTGTCAGCTTGAAGGTGGCAGCTGTCAGCAAAATACCACTACTTTACACCAGTAAATGACACCACATATAACCTTACTCTCTCCTCCCAAGTTTTCATTTTTCTGGTTTTATTCTTCTGCATATAAGTAGACACTCAATGTTATTGACTGACCTAGGTCTCCAAACCTAGTTTCACTTACAGATGGAAAAAGGGAAAAGAGATGAGCACGGAAAGAAGCAAAATTGTCAGGAATTCTATAATTATCTTATTGGTATGAAATTTGTAACCTGTGCTAGTTTTCTTTCACTATGTTGGCTAAAATTTGACCATTTAGCAACACCTTCAATGCTGGTTTCATGGTGCTCGTACGTATTCAGGCCATGCCCTAAACATGAAGATATATTAATGTTAATGCTTCAGAATTTGAAAAATCAAGTTACATTGCAGTCAAGCTCCCCTTCTGGCCTTTCTTTTCTCATTGTCCTCAACTTCTTTTTTACCATACTTCTTCTCTCATTAAGGTTGCCATTAAGAGACCCACTTGAGTATAAAGTGACATCAAAAAAATATTTTGTAATATTTCTGTATTTTTTGTCTCATTTGTCCCATTGTCTCATTCCTGCACAGATGTGGGATCCATGGCCAACCAGATAGTGTTCCTATAAAAAAATGACTACATAGGTAAAATGAAGCCAAAGTAACGTCACAGCTTTTTAAGTACTAACTTGGAATGTGTTTGTGTGTATATGTAATTGAACATTGGGGATCTAGGTTTTTTTTTTTCTTTTTTTAAGAATCGGCTGGCAATATTCACTTTTCTGCTACCTTCCTTCAAGAATTTTAAATTCTGGCTATTAATAATAGAGCCAAACTCTTTACTTCTAACTTCCTTTTTCCCACCAATCCCATTACTTTTTATTACTTCTATATTATCTCTGTTATATTTCTTCTCTCCTTTGCTCTCTTCTCTTCAATCTCTATCTTTCTTCTACTTCCTTGTTACTTTCTTCAACTTACTCATTTCCAGAATGGAAAATCAGAATCTCTTTGTTTTAACTGGCCTGCCCTGACCCAGCCCCAACTTGTTCCCAGTCCAAACTACTTCAGCCTTTAGCTTGCACTCTCCTACCTTCAACAGAGAGTAAAAACAAGACACTTCCAGTAGAAATGGTGGGAGAATAAAAAAATATCATCCCCTATAGGGCATTGAATCTGCAATAATGGGATGATGAGTAGGAGCTGTTTTCACGTTGGCCAGGCCAGGCTTAAACTGGCTGGGGTAGAAAGGTAAATCCCTGAGTACACCTTCAGATTAAACAAAGAATGACTCAAACAGCAAATGACCTTCTTGAAATCTCTAGGCCTTGTTCACATCTCATCTTTACTCATGTATTCAATGGCAATAGCCCTTTCAAGCCAAAGAGAGGCTTAGTCTATCATAGGCATTTCTTAAATTTAAATGGTAACCTCATTCATCAATGCTGCTTTCAGATGATCTCATTCTTCGAAATTCATTGCCCCTCCCGTTGTTTTTCACAATAGTAACTAAGCTTTCTGCAACAGAAAAAACAGAGGACAAAAAGAATCTGCCCACCACCATGAGGGCAGCTGGAGAGATGCATTGCATAGGACAATAGGATTCTAGGTGTTCGGTAAAAGTTGTATATCAAATTAAGATTCACTCTGGAAAAGGTTCATAGAGGATTCAATTCTTAGGCAAAATTTCTCCCCTTCTAAATTCACAGGGAGTCTCCTTCCTATTAAGTCCAATGGCCTGACCTTTCCTGTGACTTTCCTTCAGGCTACTGAGTCACAGATTCAGGATTTAGTAAACAATTTTTTTTTTTTTTTTTTTTTTTTTTTATAACTGAGAATCTTATTTGAGAGAAACCTAACTTCATCCTTTTGGGCCCTATAGGGAATTGTATATGCTTCCCTCTGACCAGGATTCCACTGATGGCACAACACTCCAAAGATGAAAAGAACCAGAGAGCAGGGAAGGGACTGATTCATTAACACATCTCATCCACATCCACAAGGAAAGACAGTGTTTTTTTCTCTATAGTCCCAAGGAGTTTCTGAGTCAAAGTCCATGATGCTTGCTGGCTCCATTGTGTTCCCAGGGTGGCAGGGTCAGAGTTCTCTCACAAGTCATTGCCTGGTTGACTTCCATTAGCCAGCCAAGGAAAGGATGGTGGCTGAAATTGTAAACAGTGATGAGTCAGCTGTGGCAAGTCCTTGCAAACCACTGACAAATTATCAACACACAATGGCCACAGATTTGAATACGAAAAGCCAGGCCAAGTGGGGAGGTACAAGGAAAGCTCAATTTGAGTATGAAAAGCCAAGGCAAATGGGAAGATTCAAGTGGAGCTCAAAGGGGGCTCCCAGAGTCTGAACCCCATAATTGGCACCCTCCTCAACATGATCTGAGCAGATCCAGATCTAGTCAGATCAAGCCCGTCAAGGAAGGCTGGTTTTTTCTAGAATCATTTTTGTATTTGCATTCAGGGCTTATTTCAATTAGACCTAGGGCAGATAAGTAGAAACAGCAGCACCAGCAGCAGTCAGAGTAGATAGCAGCAGCACCAATAGTCATTATAATAGCTCTCATTTATTTGGTGTTCCTGTTTGTCCTTTGTTGTCGAAGAAGACCATGCCATCAGAGAAATGATGACATGACTTGCACTTGACTTTGTTTTGTGTGAAGGAGGGCTGTGCAGGTCACCAGCCTCACTTCTCCTCCAGAGCAGTGTTAGGACGGTGATGAAGGCCAGGATAAACCACAAATCTGAAAGACAGAAATTGAATGAGAACATTTGCTTCTCATCAGAAATAAGGTTAACAGAAAGAGATGAATATTTTCAGACATGTCTCGTTATGAACTACACACATTTGTAAGGAGAGATTTTATTTTTATTTTGTTAAGTAGAGAGGGGAGAGGCAAAGTTGGAAGCATAGATTCTAAATGCTTGAGGAATAAGTAATTAAGACCTAAATGCTACCTTTTAGTTTTATTGATCATTTCTATGATATTGTGTTTCAAAGTATCTGGTTCCCCCCAATACTTAATATCTCTTCTTTTGTGCTAATTTTAGGTTACCTTATTTATTGATTCTCTAATTTTTAGAATGCATATTCAGTTTATTAATTTGTTTTTTTAATATTTTGCTAATGCATAATTGTTAGGATATGGCTTTTCACCTGAGGACTGCTCTAGCTTCATTCCTCAGATTTTGACAGTGCTTATTAATTATCTTTTTCTTTTATAATATAAATTATATATGACATTATATATTATATATACAAATTATAGGTTATATATTATGTTTGAAAATATATGTTATAAAATAATAGTTGTTAGTTATTTCTACAATTTATTCTTCAGTTCACCCCTTAACTAAGATTTCACCGTTAAATTTTTTCGGTCAGTATATTTTGGTTATGATCTCTTAATCAGTTCTTTTCTTCTTACATTACAACCTATAATGGATGAATTGATCATTTCTGTCTTTTTAAATTTGCTTGCAACGCACAATATTTTTTTCAAAAATTTTCATGTGGTGCAGAGGAATATGTTTATTATTTTTCTGTCTTATTTAGAAGATGTAACAAGTCTTTTCATTTCAGACAAAGTTTATTTGGTTTTGACAAGTATTTTGAAAGTTATCGATTTCCAAACTCTCTCCTTTGCACCAGGCCCCTCCACCTCAAATTTGAGAACTGAAGCAATAAATCAATTATACATATGAAGTTATGCATAACATATTTCAATATGTCATGTTGCAACATTTAAACTCAGAAAAATAAAGTTTTAAAAACATGCTTCAGTATGCACTCAGAATTCTCAGAAATCTCTCAGATGTTCTCTTGCTTTTGTTCACTCCACATTGCTTCCATTCATACACACACACACACACACATATATATGTATGTATGTGTGTATATATATATATATATATATATATATATATATATACATATATATACATATCTTCTAAGGTTTTTCTGAAAACATTCCCTTCATGATAACTTGTGCCACAATAATTCCATTCCATCAAAATGATACAACAGAGTTGGTTCAGTCATTCCTCAATTGATAAGCTCCTCAATTTCCAATTCTTTGTCACCTGAAAAAGAACTGCTATTAATATGTTTGTGCATGTAGGTACTTTTCCTCTTTTAAAAAATAAATCTCTTCATGATACAAGTCTTGTATTGGTACTGCTGGATCAATGGATCAGGAAAGGTTTATAGCTTACTGGAATAGGTCTAAAGTTCTCCAGGACAGATGGACCGTTTCACAATTCCACCAATCATGCCTCAGTGTCCCTTAATTTTCTACATCTCTTTCAACATCTGTAATGTTTCTCTTCGGCCATGTTAGGCAATCTGATAAGTATGAGATACTATCTGAGAATTCTTTCAATTTGTATTTCTTTAATCAATAGTGGTTCACAATTTTTTTTTCATTCCTGCAGATATCTTTGATTTCTTCTTTTAAAATTGCCCATCTATATTATTTTTGCAACTGTTAATTGGGCCTAGCTATTTTTTTTACATAAATTTGGCTCTGTTTCAAGTATATTTGAGAAATAAAGCTTTTTTCTAAGATATTTGATGTAAATTTTCCCTCCTTTTTTGTTTTCCTTTTAATTTTGCTGGATCTGTTTTGTTTGTCGAAAAAGCTTCTATTTCATGTAATCAAAATTATATTTTACTTCCCATGATCTTCTCCATCTTCTCATATTAATGGATCTGACAAGAATTTTGGCTGAGTGAAATGAGAAGAGCCAAGAGAACAATTCATAAAACAACAATATTATAAAGATAAACAGTTTTGAAAGACTCGGAAAATATGGTCCAGAAAATGACCAACTACATTCCCTGGATGACTCATGATGAATTATGCTGTCCACCTGCAAAGGGTTAGTGGTGATAAATTCAGAATGCAGATTGAGGCATATTTTTTCTGGACATGTCCAACACAGAAACTTGTTTTAATTACTATGCATGTGTCTAAAGGTTTTGCTTTTCTTTATTTATCAGTAAAGGAGAAGTAGTATGTGTAATATCTGGGGAAGGGCAGAAAACAAGACAAAAATACTGAAAACAAAATTGAATTCCAAAAAGATAAGAGGTGGTTGTTCATATTTGGTTATGAATTTTTGAATCTATCAAGCTGTGTGCTTCCTGAAAGAGAATATTTTATTTAAGTGGTTAGGATAATCACTGGTGTTCCTTCTTGAGGGTCCTCCCAGTAAACCATTCTATGATTTATAGATATTTTGATATTCAATATTTCAAAACCCAGCTCTGACATCTCTTGTGCTCAGGTCTCTTCCAGATCTAGGACTTTTTATTTTTAGAGATCTTTGGGCCTCTAGACAAGACTTTGGATATCTGGCAGCAGCTACTGGGACAGGTTGCCCATAAGAAGCACACACCCCCAAGTCATCCCTTCTTGACAGAGTTCAGAGGACAAGAGAACTTACCCTCAGCTTCTAATGCCACTACACTCCAGCTGGTCTTACTGGACAGTGTTCACTCTCCAAATCCGACTGTGAATCTTTTCCCTCAGTTCCCAGGCAGAAATATTTCTCTCTCAATCAAAAGTTTAAGCAGCATTGAGTTAGTCTCAGATAAAATCACACCTTTCCCATGAACTTTATTTGAATTCTTGAAGTTAGGAATAAAATGTTATAGATATGTTCATGTAAATAGTCATTTCCTGAGGTCAGAACAGGAAAGAAACTGACTTCTTGGGTAGAGAGTAAATAATAGTGAATGAACAGCTTAGTACAGTACTCGCAATAACTTGGTCACATAAAAAACTAATTGAAAATTAGGTAGGATCATACAGAAATTAACGTCACCATGAACCAGACAAAACATGTTGGAGCAAAATCAAAAAACAGAAATAGATCATAATAGAGAGGTGCTTTAAGTCTTACAGTAGTACTAAAAAGGTTAAATACAAAATTCCTAGATACTATATTTCAAAAAAAAATTACAAAAGATAACCTGGGTGAACCAGAATGTGAAAGGAAAAAAAAAAAACCCAATTGTTTTAGCTCCTCATATTGTAAGATCTAGAAATTTTCGTAACGAATGTCAAGATCCTCAAATTCAATGAACTACAGAATGGAAAAAAGAAAAGAAATAATATATATATATAATATATATGATATATATATATTATATATAATTATATATATAATATATATATATAATATATATATATATATATATATATATATATATACCAGGTAGTCAGTTAACATCACTGAAGATCTCGAAGCTACAAGTGAAAAGGAGAGGAGAGATTATTTATAATATTTCTGGGTGAAACAGCCCATCAAAACTGAATTAGCGTAGGGGAGTATAGTATTACAGGTGGGAAAATTGGACTTTAATGAATGGAATGGAACAAGGATCTCTGTGCCTACCATTGTGCTAAGCACATTTTAAATATTTTCTCATTGGAGCCTGGTATCACATGCGAATTTAGAGTAGACTTTGAGTGAATCTTTGCATTGCATTCAGAACCTCTGGAATGGCTCAATACATTTTGTTGAGTCTCATAACCAAAAGAAAAGACAAGAGGGCATGGCCAGATGAACAGCAACTCAGCCAGGGTTCCATGGGAACATAGACCTGTAGCAAATTAGACGTAACTCAGGACCTTCTGTGTAAAATGAATGAATTGGACCAGATCATTTCTCTAGAGCTTAGGTCATGTGACCTGGCTGAACAGAGCAGGAAAGATTTAGAACGTCTCATGGCTAGCTTCATCAGGCTCTAAGGTGGACAGTATCACAAAGTGCCCAAGAATTATCCTGACTATTCCTCTGGGATCTCTCAGTAAACAGACCTCAGAAATCACATTTTCAGTGGGCTGAAGCGTTGGAGCAGGAGGAAGTATTTCTTGTTGTTTTTTTTGTTTGTTTGTTTGTTTGTTTTTTTGTTTTTTCGGCCAACGTTGACCAGTAGAGAATCCATTCCCAACAGGGAGGTGGACCCTGGCTCTGACGAGTAGAAGAGAAAATAAAAGACAGGCCCTGGCCTCAGGCATCTCCCAACACGTGGACAGCATTGAGATAGAAGCTGGGGAAAGCCCCAGGGGGCTAGCCATGTGGGACAGGATGATACCAATGCACTATAAGGGTGTGGAGTTGAGAGGTTAGTTTGGGGCCAGCATAACTGAGAAGCTACTCGAGTCAGGAGTAAAAACAGTGTGCACTGGTGGGGAGAGTAGTTCTCTTCTAGTTGGCATTCCTTGGAATCACAGCCACCATTTTACCCATGGCCAGATCTTTTCCTTGCAACCTCCCACCATTTATAGATTGAGGTTTCCTCCTGAGTGAGAAAATACTGGCCCTGGTTATATTCAGAGCTGTTTCTACCTTTCCACAGAAATTTCTCATTCGAGTCTATGAGGCTCCAATTATGAGCAAGGTATATTTTTAATCTCTCCTTGTGAAGTTGGCCCTGTTCATCAGTATATTTTGATGTTCCTTCCTCTCTCTTCCTGTCCTCAAATCTAAATGAATTAAAGAAGGGGAGAGAACATTTAGGCCTTAAGTGGAATATGCTCTTTCCTCTGTAGGATTTGAACTCCTCTTTCTCCACGATTGGCACCTCCGTGACATGGGCTGTGAAGGAAGAAAACATGTCAGCCAAAATGTCACCTCTTCCAGACCTCATGGGCAG
>JAJHZJ010000808.1:6978388-7189131 GCA_023548195.1 Bettongia penicillata ogilbyi | reverse complement strand
ATGTTATTAGGTGAATCAAAAGGTACACACCAGGATAACCAGAGCCAGCAATCAGAAAACAAGATTAAAATAGTCAGTACACCACAGCCAAGAAATGGAAACAGAGTAAGGCCAGCAGTAATGATAGCTCAGATATCCGCTAGAGGGGTGGTCTTGAGCATGTTAGCCCAAATTAGCCCAAGTTTATTCATCTTTAAAATGGAGATAATCATATTCCTACTATCCACCTCTCTAGGAAATTTGAGGAAAATATCTTTAAGCCTTAAAGAACCAGGGAAATGTCAGCTATTGTCACCACTATAATTCTTCAATGGAATTGTCATCTTGCTATCCACTTGCTATCTAGCTTCTATCTACTTTTGCACTGAAGTCACCAGGTAGTAAATTATATGTTCACTTGATTGGCAAAGTTTCTTAAATTCTTGAAAAATAGAGACTCATCAGCTATTCTTATCTGGATAGCAATCTTTGCTGATACTAAGCATGAGCATTTCAATGACCAAGAATTCAAGTATCTTATGTAATCATATTCTTTGTTGCCTTTCTTTACATGATTGCTACAGCAACTCTATATTTCCTTGAAAAAGAGAGCTCCATATAGTACGTTTTGTTGTTGCTTCGTTGTTTCAGTCATGCCTGACTCCACATGAACCCATTTGGAGTTTTTTGACAAAGATACTTGACTAATTGGCCATTTCCTTCTCTAGCTCATTTTATAGATGAGGAAAACTGAGGCAAACAGGGTTAAGCAACTTGCCAAGTATCACATAGCTAGTAAATATTTGAGGTTGGATTTGACTTTCTATTCACTGTGCTATATAGCTGTCCCATAGTATGTTATATAACAAAATAATTCTTTCTCATACTTATCAGCAATTAATCAAGTGACATTCAGGTGTTAATATCAGGTACTAGGGATCATAGAATTTGGTTGAAGTCCTTTGTGAGTGAAATCACCTTTCATAGTCTTAGTCTAGGGATATGTTGGCTACCATGTTTCAGGTGGTATTTAGGTAAATACAGGTAGGTATAGCCCTATACTCAATACTCCATAGTGAGTTATGCAGACAAGTTACTTCCTTTCATTTACACCAGGGAATAAATGACCTGTATGCAAGGTCTCAGAACTTGGCTTTTTGCTGATTTTTATTACTCTTTTGCTGTTATAGATTAGTTCAGAACAAGATGGGTTGTATGATTCACAAGTTGGATAGGCAGCCTTGATTACTCTACTACAATGATGAAACTAATTACTGCCAATGCCTATTTTTGCCTCTCCAAAGAGACTCTGTATGTCATCCTACCACTTAGTTGCAACTTCCCTGTATCTTTGAGATATTTTTATTATAAGAACATAAATATTGGTTTACTTCAGCTCCTCCAAAATATCAATCCGCCATTCAATGGACACAAATTCCACACTGGGAGAGATGCTGACATTTACAGAAGACCCCAAACTGTACAATTCTGAACATCCTTTGCCCTCTTTTCCATTGTTCCACTACAATACCCTCAGAAGTGGAGGAGGCTTATGCAGGGCTGAATATCATTCTGTATTTGTTTTTGTTTCACCAGTTGATTAGGTTAATTAACTCATTACTTAATGTTCAGTCTACTGATGAACCTCTTCAAACTTAGCTAGGTTGACCCTTGAAGAGCAGACTCATACTACAGTGAATATAATACTCAAAATCCCTCTAGCATAGCAGAGTCTGCCAGAGTTTGTGATCCACTGGTATAGCTTGCAAAAACCCAGTGGACTCTTGGCTATCATCATCTGCATCTGCATCGGCATCATCATCAGAACATTTATGTAAAAGGAAGATGAACAACATCAACATATTACAACTGACATTATTTGAGGGAATAAACACATGAATGAGAACACATCCACTAAAATAATATTGTGAAAATTAGTTTGATTAAATCTTAACTAACTCCATTTCTTTCTGGAGCAATTACAGAAGCTTATTCACCTTACATGGCTGGAAATAGAAAGTTCCTTTACCAAAACGTTATATTGTTCCTGGCACAACAGATCACACATCAGAGCACAAACCTCAGGAAGATGCTACCCCAGATAAATTCACTATCCACTTGGCAGAAGAGCCACAGAGAAAATAGTCCATTTGATTATTTACTGCGAATCGTAGTCTCTACGCTCATGAATACAGACTATTTTAATAGCATCACATGGCACATACAACACCAAGATAAGAAACTTTTATTACCATAATGCCATAGCAAGACCCATCTATTTTAAAAGTTTTCCTGATTATGAAATGATTGTTTTTAAAATTCTAATTATAAACAAGTACTATTCAAAAGATTATAATCTAGAAAATCAGAAATTCATCCCTATAAGAGTAGCAACCATCACTCCTAAGTGAATATTTCTGTTGAGCTATACTTTGCTTTTAGCTATGCATTGTTTACTTATTAGACACTGTTACATGGATGAGAAAGCTTTCAAGTCCTGAGAGGGAGTTGTTACTAACTTGAGTTGTCAGGTGAAATAACCTAAAACAACAAATTATTAACAATCAAATTCTACAAGTTACTTGACAGAAAACTCAAAGAGAGGTTAAAGAACATTTTTTTTTTACCATGGAGTGCATTAAGAGTGCACTTCTGAGACATAGAAAAAAAGAAAAATTTTCCATTTCCACATTTCACTTTACTAAAATTTCATTTTGTTACAGTACAATGAACTGAACATTTCTGGAAGAACCTAAATCTGATGGATTCTTTTGGGATTTTTCTAAGAGGGTATGGAATAAGCAATGAGTGTGAGGAAAGAAGTCAGGTAGTTCAGTAAGAAACACTTTGGCTCCTAGGACCAGTCCTTGCTATGAATTAGGTAGAAAAAGATTCATATCCATGAAGATGACCTTGAGTGTTTGTAATAAATATTTTTACTAAATATATTTTATGATTTTAACTATATTCACTAATAATGATGGTGTCCTTTTTTGTAGATATCATGTAATATTAAATTAGGATCTGTTGTTAACATACATAGATGTATTGAATGATTTAATGTCATGCTCACTCATCCTACCACCTGAAAATTTGAGGTTTTTGTCTTTTAGATCTACTTTCCTTTCTTAGGAAAGGGTTCTCACCTTATTTTACCTGCAATCTTCCTTAAGAAGAGATGAGACCATGTGGATTACATACTCAATAAATGCTAGTCTTCCTTTTGTGTTCAGAATAAAATATAAACTCCTCTGTATAGCTTTTAAATCTCTACATAAGTTCAAACCCACCTCCAACTTCATTGGACATATGACTACTATCCCAACCCTTAAGCTCCCTTTTCGGCCAAGCTGGTGTTTCTGTACTTCATACATGACACTGTTCCATGTTTATGCCTTTGCCTGGTCACCCAACAAGCATATAACACAATCATGTGAAATGAGAAAGGTGCAGATTTAGAGACATCCCCTCCCAATTTTTCATACACACTATTTGTGCCCAACCTGTGACCAAGTCTTCCAAAATTGTACTGGTATAATCTACCACAGCTAGATACACTTTCCTTGACTCTGTCATTGTTATGTTATGAAGTCAAACAAGGCCATCACTCCTTACTAACACCTTATAGAGTCTCTCTGTTCCTTTAAGGTGTCACTCAACCACCATCTTCTTCATGAAGATTTTGCTGATCTCCCTCCACACCCCCCACCTCCTCTACTGGTAGTGCCTTAATTCCCAAATAGCATTACATTTACTGGGGGACAACTCCAGTTGTCCAGATCTATATCTTTCCACAGAACCCAGATGACTCCAGAAGAAAAGATTTTAAAAGAGAGCGTTAGGGTTGGGATAGTAGTTTAAGGACCAAAATTTCTGACAGTCTGTGTTTTTTAAGTATAAAATGAGGATAATAATGCCACCTACTTCACAAGGTTGCTACGAGCATAAGATGAGACATCTGTGAAGCATTTCTAAAACCTAAGACCAACATAAATATTAGCTATTTTATTGTCATCATCATCACTATTGTCAGAATATTTTGGAGATCCCCTGTTTTCCAGAGCTAAGGCCTAACAAGTAGGCCATTCCCTGAGCTTGGCATAATAGTAATCCTTTGCACCCTGGATATCACCTAGAAAGGTGTATTCCTTAGACCAGCACCAGGTATTCACTGAGGGATTTAGCTCTCCCTATTTCCCAAGGCTATCCATCACATGTTCATAATCCCTGTTCCTTGTCATTGGTAAGTACTGTATAGCTGTTTCTGTCACAGAACTGATTTTGTACCTTTCAAGGTGGTCACAACCCGTAAGACTTGAGACAATGACTGTTGCCACAAAAGCCAAGAAAGCCTGTATTGTCCCAATAAATGCCAACCATGAGAACTCTCTCAAGATCTAAGTATGACTTTGTTGTGGGCCAATCCCTTTCATACATATAAATGACCCCAATCTTAATAGCCATAAGCCCTCCTTCTTGGGGTGTGGGGGAGGCATCCATATGCATATGTCATTTTCCTCACTCTGAAATTAATTAAACTTTTGTTTCTTTCCTTACTCTCTTGTCTCCAGACTGCTCTGTCTTTGGCTCTTATCACCCACAGGTTAGAGACTGTTTCCCGTTCAATTGACATCATTAAGAAGGTATGCCGAACAATGCTAAAGAACAAGGACTGAAGGGACATTAGAAGAGTTTAAGTTAGATGCTAGAAAAAAATTCTGAGAAAACTTTTTTACCTCAAAATGTTGCGCAATTTCCTTGATTGGAAAAAATAAATCAAAGAATTTAATTTAAAGAGCTACAGGAAGGAAAGTTTTCCTAGAGGCAGAGGGACAGAAAAGGTGTGTGTGTGTGTGTATGTGTGTGTGTGTGTGTGTGTGTGTTTGTGTGTATGTATATACATATATGTGTGTATGTATATATAGTGTATACATATAGTATATATATATATATATATATATAGTGCATATAAATGAAATTGTCAACTTTATGACATAATCTAGACAATAGGTCTTCTTGATTTATTTGGTTTCTTCCATGTGGATAAGTAAGTAGATCCCTTGATTGTGGCCATGATGAATTTCTCTCTAACACTTTAGGAGTCCTTGAAATCATTATGATATCATATATCAACAGAAACATCTGAAAGACTTCATCATCAATATCAGGGATCCTTAACCGGGGATTTATTAACTTATTTTTAATAATTGTATTACAATATAACTGAGGTTTCCTTTGTAATGTTATGTATTTTATTTTATGCTTTTAAAAACATTCTGAGGAGTCCATTGGCTTCATAAGACCACTGTGACAAAAAGCAGCAGCAGTAGTAACAACAAAAACAACGGAACGTTAAAAGCCCCTGATTCATAGATATTCAAATATTATATCAGAAAGCCCAAAACACTAGCAGGTTATGCCAAGGTGTGAAGGCAAGTAGCACAGTTCTTGTGACAGACTGCGTCAGCTTTCCAAGGACCAGTCTAGTCATTTTCAGAAAGATTCCTCTCCATTAGATTGGCTGGCAGGTGTTGACATTTTTGCCATGAAGACTCTTGGCACAACAAGAGTAAGCATTAAAAAGTGTTCCTTAACATCTCGTATGGTCTCTTAAACATAAAATCTTGTTTGGTGTTTAACATTTTGCATAGCCTCCCCCACCTTTCCAGTCCTTTTACACCATACATCTTATGTATTACATGGATCTAGCTATACTGGCCTCCTTTCTTTTTCTCAAATAAAACACTCTATTTCTTGACTCTGGGTATTTTAATTGTCTGTCCCCCAGGCCTGGAATGTGCTCCCTCCTCTTTTCTGCATCCCAGTTTCCCTAGATTCCTTCAAGCTCCAACTAAAATCCCAACTTCTATAGGAAGACTTTCCTAACCCCTTTTAATTCTAGTACCTTTGTTCTGTTATCTCTAATTTTTCCTATATATAAATTATTTGTATATAGGAGTTTGCTTCTTATCTCTGCCATTAGACTGTAAACCCATTAGTAAATATTTTTGATTATCTGACTAGCCCCTTGTATTTTCATAGTGAATGTGGAAAAGTAGAAAGAAAGGCAAATAAAAGATGCTACGAATTCTAATATTCAGACTATCTTTAAGTATTAATTTAACTATTCATGCTCCAAATTTAAGGTTTTTGTACAACTAATAAGTTGATAAACTATTGGAGGAAATAAATCAAATTTATTTTGATTTTTATATCCTTACTATGAGAAGAAGTGTTATCTAGTAGATGGAGGATTTACCTTGGAGCCATGAAGCCTTCGTTCAAGTCTTTCCTATGATCTATACTAGTTGTGAGACTATTAATAAGTTTCTTAAATCCTCATAGCCATCACAGATTCCTAAGAACTATAAATTATAAATGAGTGTCAATTTCTATCAGTGAAGAGAATGCCTACCCTGGTTCATTCCAACACTGATGTAATCAGGTATGTGAATAACTCCATCCCCCTCTTTTTTTCTTCCTCTCTTTTTTTCTATAAATGAAACCAGAATACCGAAAGAAGTCTTTTTCTTATGGAAAATCAGCTCCCAAGTTATCATTAAAACAGTGAGAAAAGGAGAACAAAGCAGATGACAGAGTTGGTTTTATCACATGCACAAAGTCACAAAGAAACATTGCTTCATGGCATACGTGATCATTTAATCTTGAAGCTCTAATGATAAGCAGAAGAAAAAGAAATATAAAGAACTCCTTACATTTATCTGTTACAGAAGATAAACCAGTGAGATTTTACAAAGGCATCTGCAAAACTTCTTCAGAACAATTCAGTTTATACCTTAAGTCTCCATAATGTTAATAAGAACATAGACAAAAGGAAGAATGGGGGAAAACATGTCAAAATTATCATGTCTATTAATACCTGAATGAATCTTAAGTTTTATTGATTATTTGAAAGCCTTAAGCTTTAATACCACAAATATTTTCTTCAAAAAATGTCCAAAATGTTCTAGGCATATCAAACACTGAAAAATATCATTAATGATTGACTCTAACTTACCAGACAAGAAGCAACTGATTGCCAATGCAGAAGTCATTTATAAAATAGTTCCTGAATCTATATGCAATCAGACAATTCATAAGTTAAAGCCAGTGTTGAAATCAGCATCAAAGAAAAGAGAAGATAAGTAATGTCCAATTACAACAGCTCCAGCCTAATCTGTTTCAATATGCTGTTGATTCAGAAAACCGGGAGACAAAAGTCATTTATTCTGAGCCTCATCCCTTAGTAAAGTTTAACTAATACAAAACTGTTGCCACAACAAGGGGATCAAAAAGAGCCAGGAACTATCTCAGTCAGCAAATAGTGGGTCTCTCTGCCAAGTAAAAACTAAAGCAGCCAAAGGCAACCCTAGCTGAGAACACAAACACATTTTCAAAATATGGTGTAGGAGGACGGCAGAAGCTTATGAACAATATTACCTCAGACAACAGTGAAAAGCAGTGAAAGGGTAAACGAGTCTAGAGAAAGCTCGCCAAGAGGCCCAGCTAAGCCCAATTACCACAAGAACATTTGCAGTTACCACTGGCAAGACAATGAATAAATGTAAAATGTTAAATTTCCAGCATTTCGACAGGGATGTATTATCTTCATTGATTACAGTGGAATCACCACATTCAGAATCAAATGTCTCAGTATCCAATGTACAATATAAAGAAGTAGAAGTGGGCCTTAAGACACAGCCAGGAAGAAAGAGCAAGTTATTCCAACAATGCTAATAAGTCAAAACAGATTTCAATATAAAATTCAATATCAAAATATAAACAGAATTCAATAAAAATTATATATATATATACCATCAAGAATGGCCATCTTCTTCAACCTGAATGGCATCTTTATCAGAATCTTTTGAGGATCATTAGTCATCCCCTGATACCTTAGCATCCGTGTCTCCATGAGACTTTTTCATAGGTGGTCATGTTAAAACTGTCATATACGTATAAAAATTTTATTATTTGGAGGACATGAAGGCAAGGGTTACTCAGCAGAAATGGAAAAATTAGGTAAGACGATGTAGGAAAGAAGGACATTTGAATATAT
This sequence comes from Bettongia penicillata ogilbyi, assembly GCA_023548195.1. Lineage (NCBI taxonomy): Eukaryota > Metazoa > Chordata > Mammalia > Diprotodontia > Potoroidae > Bettongia > Bettongia penicillata. The sequence continues at coordinate 7,181,093 of JAJHZJ010000808.1, read as the reverse complement.
GTTGTGCTTGAAGTGTGCACAGGACATCTATATGGATGAAAATTAGGAGCAGATATGAATATTGCTATCCATGTGAAAGAGTCAGCATGGATGATTGGATATACAGATTTGAGAGTAGGACTTTCTCTTTTCTCTCTATATTCTCTCTTTTGGTGACCCCAACAGATCTTGTGGATTCAGTTATGACATCTATGCAAATAACTCTCAAATCTGTATTTCAGTCATAACTGGTCCCATACTGCGATATTCATACCTGCTCCTAAATTCCATCCACATAGAAGTCATGTATACAATTCAAGCACAACATATATACAGATGTCCTTCTTTCCTAAAAAGTCTTACCTAATTTTCCCACTTCTGCTGAAGGAACCATGAATACATCTTTTAACTCTTGCCCTCATATCATCCAAATAATGAAGTTTTTGATACATATGTGACAATTTTAACATGACAAGCTATGAAAAAGTCTCATGGAGAAAGATCAGGTGAGAGATGCCAAGCAAGAGATCCTCCTCTTCACCACTCCACCAGTCTGAGAAAATGTTATCCAGAAACTAGCAATGCATAATGCCAGGGTATACCATCTTGTTAAAATTAAAAATTTAAATTCATTATTTAAATTTATAAAAATGAAATAATTGTACAAAGGAATATGAGCCCATTCCAGGGTTTATTGGACTTCTTTGGAGACCAATGTGTTTACTACTTTGCGGCTGCTGGTGGTGCTACTGCTGCAGCCCAGAAAAGATCTCTCTCTCTCTCTCTCTCTCTCTCTCTCTCTCTCTCTCTCTCTCTCTCTCTCTCTCTCTCTCTCTCTCTCTCTTTCTCTCTCTCATTACATGTTATCTATGTATCACATACATGAGATCATGATTTTGATGCAAGTTCTCTTGCTTGATCAGAAAAAATATAGGGGAGAGAAAACAATACCTGACATAGAAAAATGATAACAATTCAGGTCAGAATCCATTAACCTCCTGACATAAATTACTTTATCCAAGTTGAATGTAAACTTCTTGAAGGCAGAAATTTTTCTTTTCCTTTTTTCTTTTTCTTTTTCTTTTTTTTTTTTTTGGTTTAACATTTTTATCCTCAGCATGAGATGAGCTGACCAGAGTCCTGACTTTCACATTTATTGAATACATGAATCTAGGAAAGTTCCTTGGACTCTCAGTGTTGTGAGTCATACTCTGTAATGCTAATGAGATTATAGATTACTCATTGGAAGTGTCTATTTGACCAGATGAAACTCTGGGTAGCTGCTAAGGAGTTGCCCGGCTTTGAAAACCCAAATGTTGGTGCTTCTGTCTCTGGTATCTATGTGTATATTATTAGGCAGTTATCTGTCTGTTGATTGGTCAAACAGTTAGAAGTACTGTCTGTTGGTTTTGATTTCTCTGTATTTTCTCTGAAGTTCAGGGCACTATTTCCCCTGAACTAAGTGAATGATACATGTGCTTTATTAAAGTGATTGTTGACCCCTCAAATGTTGCCCTTCCTTTTAGAAAAGCAGATCAAAGAACCTTTGATAGCAGGACCTCCTGTGCATGTCAGGGTGCTTGATTTTACATCCTCTAAAATTATAAGTTGCAGAAGAGATACCAACTTGCATTGGTGGCAGGGATTTCCTCATCCAGCAGCTCTCTATACCAATGGTCTTGTCTTCATTCTCCCTTCTACAGCATGTCTCAGAGGACCTAGAGACTCCTACTCCTACTGCCACTACTATTAGCAAACATTATATAACACTTTAAAATTTACAAAGCATTCTGCATATACTATCTCATTTTATTTATTCAATAAACCTCTGTGGTAGGTGCTAATAAATGCTACCCCCTTCTAGGGAAGCTGGGACACTGAAGAGAGGAGGGAGCAAATTCCAGGCATGGGGGACAGACAGCCAATTAAAATACCCAGAGTATTAAGTGACTTGCTAAAAGTCATACAGCTAATAAGCCTTGAGGGAGGGATTGGAACCCAGGTTTCTTCTTCACTTCATAGCCCAGTTTTGTCACTATACCATACTACCTTGTTGTTGCTTAGTTTGGACCATTTGTTGAATTGTATTCAACTGAAGAAACAGCCAATCACATGACAAAAAAAAATAGATGAATAATACAAAAGACTTTTTTGTCTGATAACATGGTGTAATGAGAAGCCTGCTAGAAGAATGGAATACAAATAAGAAAATGACAGAAGGTCAGACTTGGAAGTGACCACAGAGGCCATCTAGCCCTACCCACACCTGAAAAAAGAGTTCCTTCCCCTACTCAAGAGTCATCCAGACTTTACTATAAGAATTTTAGTGAAGGGGGGAGGAGCCAAGATGGCGGAGTAGAAAGACTCACATATGCTAGCTCCAAACCCACAACCCATAAATTTCCTGAAAAAAGAACTCCCCACAAATTCTGGAGCAGTGGAAGCCAAGCAGCAACACAGTGGAGGAGATTTCTGTTCCAGAGAGCGCTGAAAAACTGGCAACAAAGATCCGTCATGCACCGGACGTGGAGCAGAGGCCCTGCCCTGGCCATGGCACCAAAACAGCAGATCCGAGCAGGCTTCAGGGATGGAGTTTCCGGCGGCTGCGAAGGTCCCTCCACCCACAGGCGTTACAGGTCAATGAGAGAGACTTCTGGGATGGCCAAGAGGGGAGCAAGATGTCTCCATAACTCAGACCCCCTTGGGAGGCAGCGGCAGAGGCAGCAGCAGAGGCAGTGGCAGAGGCAGCGAGTGGCCAGGAGCTCCCGGAGCAGCAGGACCTCAGATCCATTACTGAAGATCTCTGCATAAATCCCCTGAGGGAACTGAGCCTGGGAGGGGGCCCTGCCCCCACCTGAGAACCTGAATTTAATCTTACCCTGAACAGCAGCCCTGCCCACCACTGAAAGCCCTGAGGCTGGAGAGCAGCATTTGAATCTCAGACCCCAAGCACTAGCTGGGTGGATCTGGAGGCAAGGCAGGAGTGGAGAGGAATCTCAGAAGTCAAGTAACTGGCTGGGATATGCCCAGTAAAGGAAAAAAAAAAAATAAGACCATAGAAGGTTACTTTCTTGGTGAGCAGATGTTTCCTCCTTTCCTTTCTGATGAGGAAGTACAATGCTTACCATCAGGGAAAGACATAGAAGTCAAGGCTTCTGTATCCCAAACATCCAAAATAGATATCCACTGGGCTCAGACCATGGAAGAGCTCAAAAAGGATTTTGAAAATCAAGTTAGACAGGTGGAGGAAAAACTGGAAAGAGAAATGAGAGAGATGCAAGAAAAGCATGAAAAACGGGTCAATACCTTGGTAAAGGAGACCCAAAAAAATGTTGAAGAAAATAACACCTTGAAAAATAGGCTAACTCAATTGGCAAAAGAGGTTCAAAAAGCCAATGAGGAGAAGACTGCTTTCAAAAGAAGAATTAGCCAAATGGAAAAGGAGCTTCAAAAGCTCACTGAAGAAAATAGTTCTCTCAAAATTAGAATGGAAGAGATTGAGGCTAATGATTTTCTGAGAAACCAAGAAATCACCAAACAAAACCAAAAGAATGAAAAAATGGAAGAGAATGTGAAATATCTCATTGGAAAAACAACTGACCTGGAAAATAAATCCAGGAGAGACAACTTAAAAATTTTGGGACTACCTGAAAGCCATGATCAAAAAAAGAGCCTAGACATCATCTTTCATGAAATTATCAAGGAAAACTGCCCTGAGATTCTAGAACCAGAGGGCAAAATAAGTATTCAAGGAATCCATCCAGGATAGGATGGAGGGAAATATAGTTAGTCTTACACAATATGACTATTATCGAAGTCATTTGCAAAACTACACAGATAGGGCCTATATTGAATTGCCTGCCTTCCCAAAGGGAATGGGTGAGGAGTGAGGGATTGGGAAAATTTGGAACTCAAAGTTTTAGGAACAACTGTTTAGTATTGTTCTTGCTACTAGGAAATAAGAAATACAGCTAATGGGGAATAGAAAGTCATCTGACCCTACAGGACAAAAGAGAAAATGGGGACAAGAGAAGGGAGGGATGATAGAACAGAGGGCAGATTGGTGATAGGGGAAATTAGAATGCTCGGTGTATTGGGGTGGGGGGAGGGTATAAATGAGGAGAAAATTTGGGACCCAAAATTTTGTGAAAATGAATGTAAAAAGTTAAATAAATGAATTTATATAAAATAAAATAAAATGCAAAAAAAAAAATAAGAATTCTAGTGAAGGAAGACCCAACTCCCTCTAAGGGGACCTGGTCCATGTCTAGATGACTCTGATCTTTAGCAAGTTTTTCCTACATTAACTCTAAGTGTTCCTCTTTGCAAATTTTGTCCATTGCACTCCGGTGTCAGGACGAACTTCGTGTCACATGGAAAAATCTTGAGACATTTCCCAATCTTCATCGCCCTCCTCTAAGTGCTTTGAGGCTTGCCAAATTTCTTCCTATCATATGAAGGCTAGAACCGAATTCCTTATCACAAAAGAGATGGTCATTAACCTAGTTCTTGACATTGTACCTCTCTGAACTGAGCCCAAGACCACTTACATTGGTTTTTGGCTACCAAGCTATACATTTCCTGTAGCATGCTTGGAAGTTGATTTTTTTAATGCAAGTGTCAGACTTTACATCTACAATATTGTATAAAATATATACAATACAAGTATATACAATAATATATGTATATATATGTGTGTGTTTATGTATATATATGAAATTATGGCACATAAAACCTTTATAAAAGTATATATCATTATATTATAGAGTTACTTCCATATTATTATTGATATGTAAATTGTATAAGAATTGAACACTGAAGAACATGCATATCTGAGTATTATGTAATATAAATATTATAAAAGTATATAAGCACCATGTAAACAAAGTACAAAGTATAAAATATTATTTTACATATAAAAATATGCTTTAATAAGTTGAAATTTCCATATTTATATATTTAAACCTATATCTAAGGATATATACTAATATATATATGAATTTTAAATTTTACTTTATTAGCATTGGTTCAACATTCTATGCTTGCATGATTTTTCTCAGATCTTGAATCTCTCAGCCAATGTGTCAGCTATTTTTCTAACTTTCTATCCCCTAGAAATTTAATAAGCACTAGATTTTTTTCTTCATTCCAGTGATTGATAAAAACATTAAGTAGCATAGGTATAGTCATCCTATTTGACAAATAACTCATCTTTCTCAGTCTCTGTTTCATAAAGTGTAAAAATCTTACCATTCCTTCCTTACAGAAATATTGTATTAGATAGGATTTTATATGTTAACCACTCTGAATATCTCAACTCCTATATAAATGAAAGTTAATATTATTACTAACATCAACATTATCAATATCATCAAATAAGATTATCTATTTAAAGCCCTTTACAACTGTACTACTGTATAGAAGCAAGCATTGTTATTTTGAAGGAGAAACTAACGATCCAAAACCTAGTGAGAGCAATGGTGTTTGATAGAAGAACACTGATGTTGGAGCCCTAAGACCTGGGATCAAATTCAAGATTGGCCACTTACTAGCTTAACACCTAAGACAAGACACTTCATTTCCCTGAGTCTCAGCATCCTCATTTGTAAAATTAGGGAATTGAACTGGATAATCTATAATATATTTGATGATCTCTAATAAATCTAAATCTATTTTTAAATCTAGATAGAATGGATAGCCATCCAGAAGTAAGTCACTGAATACTTTGAGAAGTGAAGGAATAACCAGAGAAAGGAAGAGTCAGAGTTTCCAAAAAAGGCAAACTAATAGATAATGCCAACGAAAATTCATATCTTTATAATTTAATTTGAACACTCTTTAATTAGGGTCATATTTCAAGATTGGGAAGGCAGTAAATCCAATGACTGGCATAAAACTACAGAGCAATTTAGGGAAGGCTCCAAGAATATAAGTGAGAACTTCCTTTGAGTTTTCAGCCATTTTTTTTAGAACAGTAAATCACTAATCAATAACCATGTGGTAAGTGATCAATGTGAGTCATAGGCTCTGGGATACAAAGAGAAAATGAAAATATTCCCTGGTTGCAGAAGTCTAGCTTCTGTTTGGGGGAGGTAACATGCACAAATGCATTATAAACACAAAGTAATTTAGTGAGAGAAGATACTAAAAGTTGGAGAATCAAAAAAACCTTCATGTAGAAGGTGGTGCCAGAGCTGAGTCTTGAAACCAGGCATTGCACAAGGAGTCATGGAAGAGAGGGAGCACATTTCAGGGTTTTCTCATGCATATTAAAATAAATAAAAACTGATATCCATTTAGTATTTTTAAGTTTGCAGAGCAATAAATATGTGTGTGCATGCATATGAATATAAAAATTCTCAATGGAAATGCCAGACTCTAAGCAACATTAGAACCCCAAGTATTTTAGAACCGCTATTCTGTTGCTTTACTTGCTTTCACAAAAGCCACAGTTAGTCCAGAAGTGCTGTGATGAATTAGAATTTCCTATAAAGAAGAAACTTATTTCAAGGAGATGATGCCCTTAGTCAGGCAGGATCTTCCGAAAGTTGGGAAATCAAGTATGCTGACTAGTTGATGATAGAGAAACAATACAGAATACCAAAGAGATGATAATATGATAGAATTCCCCTAATTAGCACCCCCCATGGAAACAAAAATATGCTAATTAAGCAATCATTCCGATTAACAGAGACTCCAAGGAATAGCTTGTACAGCATAACGTTCACTTTTAATTAATGAATTGTTTTTTAAAAAGTAACTGGAAAGTGTGACCATTTTTAATGTATACAGAAAGTTTGATTCCATCAAATGGATGTACCAATTTATTGTTAAGAATTTGCGCTGTGAAATAAATAAAGTGAATGGTATTGAATTCCTCAGTAAGCATATTTGTAGCCAAAATCTTTGGGGTACTGGTAGAATTGGCTGGATTTCAGGATTTTCTGAATGGCAACCTTGCTCCTCCATTTAATATTTACTATGGTGGTCACATAATGCTAATGAAACCACATGTGGATGTATAATCAGTGACAAATTCACAGTTAAATAATGGATCTGAAACCATACTATACCTTAAATTGGGTCTGGGACCAGCTACCACACTGATGACATGCCAGCTTTCTTGTTAGAGTTTTCTCCTGTTTTACCTGTCAGCTAATCATCTGCCACCTGCATGTCAATGTAGTAGAATCCGGGGACAATTTCCAGCTCCAGTAAGTACTATTTTGAGGGTATCAGAAACAGACAAGGCCTCCAATATGGCTCAAGTTTATTACTGTGCAACATTGGGTATTTGATTCATAGAGCACCCTTCAACTACTGTCATTCCAAAAATAGAAAAACAGTAAATGAAAAATATTGTCAGTGACATATCTTTACATATGGAGTATTCACTCTAACATATGCATACAATACACTCACTGGTAGAAATATCTATAGTCTTTTAACAAAGCTCACATTTTACCTAGCAAGCTGGTACCTTATGGTGGATCTTTCTCCGTGTTAGGTGGTGAAAAGGGGTAGAAAAATGTCATTTTAGCAGCTGTAGAGGCCAGAGAAAATCAGAAACACCTGGAAAGGATGCATTAGACGTGCTGTGAGTGGAATATTCATCTTACCTCCAACCACTTTCCACTTGGGGCTCCCACTCTTAAATCCCCAAACTACCTGCCTCTGAAGGCATAGACCAACAAAATAAAAGAAACTAACAAAAATAACATAAACTTCAGTGAAAACACACAAAACAGCCCACTGGACGTAACTCTTATCAGAGAGATGTCAAAATCGTGTATAGATAGAAATACATCAGGAAAAACACCTGGTGAATCTTCAACCACTGGCTTTGTAGTGGATGACTGCATGGAAGTTTCATTGCCTATGTTTTTCTCACTCCAGCTTAGTTTTTCATCTTGCATCTGTAGAATGATGAGGCCAATTTCAGAAACATCAGTGGATCCTCTCTACCAGGCCTTCCTTTAAATAAATCATTTAATTATATTTCTACAGGTGCAGAATTGTAAATAAGCTTCCTGGAGCAAGGGCTTTCCTGCTCATAGAACCTGGCCAGATGATGTATTAATCCTATTCTTGACTCTGCTGTTGATGATAGTTTTATCTTAATTAGGGTCCATCCTTTTCTATTTTCCCTATTGGGTGAAGAAGAGCCCTTTGAGTATTTTGATGAAAATCACTCACCTGTTACATATGAGATCCTCAAGGACAAGGGCAGTTTTGATTTTGTCTTTCTATTCCCAGCATCTGGTACACAATAAGAATGGAAATATTGCTATTTTTTTAATTGGACGAAATCCTCCCTTTGTTTTTTTCTTCAGTTATTCAACCCACATTCACATTCCTGGATAACACCCATTTTATTTATTATAAATTTATTGTACTTTATTATACCTTTTCTTTGTACCTCCCACAAATGGTCCAGCTTTCTCCTGTTACTACTAAAGGAAAACTTTAAATTAGCTCAATTTAGTGGATTGAGAAAACTCATGTGAATCATGATACTTTGGGCTGTAGGTATGGATTACAATTACAATATATTAAGTATGTGGGATGGAAATACATCTGTAACTTATCATCTTAGAGAAGTTGCCTGAGAGGTCAGCAACTTCATTGTTTCTTGGATCCTCTCCTTCTGGAGATATCTGCTTGAGATTACATGATATTCAAGGGTATGGAGATAATTTCTAGAACCACTGTTCCACTTTGGATATTTTCTTGTAGGTAGTAGTATTGTCTTTTTTATTAAAAATTGTATCTTTGACATCCATATAAGACACTAATAGGCTTTCCTTTCTGTTAACTCAGGAATTGAGTTGCAGCTCTTATGGGGTGATGTTGATGGTGGTGGTGGTGGTGGTGGTGATGATGATGATGATGATATCATAGACTTGCACTTCCAATCAATTTTGTGTATGCAGTTGTAAAAAGTAATGAGACTAGAAGGTACAGATCATATTTGATCCATGGGCTGGATAGCAGCATCTTTATTATGGGGTTATTTTATTCCTATATTATCTAAATTTTATTATTGAATAAATATTATTATTTTATTCCTATATTACCTAAATTAACAGGTGACATGGCATATTATCCTTTGAGGCTAATTACTCCAACAGCTGGTCAACCAATTTGCGAACCGTTCATGAAAAATCTTGTTACCCAGGCCTTCTTATTTTTTTTTTTTAGTTTTATTGATTTTTCCCATTATGAACATATTCTCACTTCATGAGTAATTAATTAAAGTGCATGCAAACATTTACCTCTCAAGCACCACCCTCACTTTTCTATTTTTTATTAAACTAGCAGGAACATATTTTATCTCCTTTCTACCTTGACCCTATTTTAGAAGAAAAACAAATTTTCTTTAAAAAATGTGCATGGTCAAGCAAAACAATTTTCCTCAAAGGTTGTATAGGATATGTGTGTGTATACACATATATGTATGTATGTATGTATATGTATAGCTATGCATATATACATATAGAGAATATGTATACCACATATCACTGAGTATATATGTACATATATGTATGTATGTATATATATGTATACGTATGTGTATATCACTATTACTTCAGCATTTCGCCATCTTTTTGTGACAAGGCATTAAAAGTCAGTTTATATCCAATCTCACCATTTAAGTACACAGATGAGAGTAACTGAAATTCATGTACACCTTATCCTCACTTTCCCCATGCCTCCTAAATCCTACTCCAAGGAGTAAACCCAACACTCCAGAGATCCAAATGTGGACACACTGGCAAAGCACTCATGCTTAGTGAGTAGCTTCTACACAATTACATTACTCTTGCACCACAGTCTTGCACTGCTGTGCAGTGTCAGTCCAATAATCAAATCATCAAACTCTACACCCTAAACAGCAATCAAAGCACTCTGTCACAATCAACCAAATGCCCATTTCCTAGATACCTGTGTTCCATTGATTACCAACCTCAGGAGAATATCCTGATTTTTTTTTGTATATAGTCTATCAGCAGCTAATAACTATAAGTCATTGTGAACTCTCTTCTCTTTAAATACAGTGCCCTTCCACTTATATCTCTGAGGAGGTGAACAATCGGAATGACATACTCCAATAATTAAAATGCTCATTGCACATGCAAACTTTCACTCAGCTCCAACCCTTATCTGGGCAATGGCATACTTTTTCCTACTTGGCTTGACACTCAAAAGACTCAGAAGATTGTTAGCTGGAATGGACCTTAGTGATCAAATCCAATCCCCTCATTTTATAGATAAGAAAACTGAGGCCCAGAAAGACAAGGTAGGTTGGTCATGGTTAACCTATAAGTGTACGATACTGAATTTGAACCCAACTTCCCAACTCTATGTCCAACATTTTGCTAAATTTTTATATATATTGGACCAATGCACTCCTCTAAAAATATCAGCAATGAGTAAAAATGAACAGTGATTTAAAATGAAATTGATTTCATCATTTATCATCAATGTAGCTACGATTCTCCCAACTTTCTTGTGCATGAATAAGAGTGAAGTCCTGGTGGTAGCTTTTGAGATCCAGACCATTAAAGTTCTTTTTGTAGATTATCTGGCATTTATTTTTGAACAAGTGCCACGTCAATTCTCAAGAAAAAAATCTAGACTCTTGGGATAAAGACATTCCTGGCAGAATGTCAATCAGCAGTGGTAGCCATAATGTAGGGGGCAGATAGGGGGTGCAGTGCAGGAGTCAGGAGGACCTGAGTTCAAATCTCACTTCAGACATTTAACACTCACTAGCTATGTGACCATGGGTAAGTCACTTAACCCCAACTGCCTCATCCTGGGTCATCTCCAGTCATCCTGATGAACATATAGTCACTGGATTCAGATGGCTTTGGAGGATAAGTGAGTCTGGTGACCTGCACAGCCCTCCCTCACTCAAAAAAACAAAGTCAAGTGCAAGTCATGTCACTATTTCTCTGATGGCATGGTCTTCTTTGGCGATGAAGGACAAACACACATTCATAATATGGAGAAAACTAATGTGATATAGACTTACATGCATTTCTTCTGTTTCCCTATACTTTTATTTCACTTCATTCTTGAGACTTTGAGACCTTTCTCATAACTGATTCGAAAAATTCAAATGATATTCCCATTCATTGTATTTCAAATTTCTTCATCTTAGTACTTACTAATATACCTGGATTTTATTTTCCTTTTGAGCTGAACTCAAATGGTTAGCCTTCTCTACCACCAAAAAATCATTTAAATTTGATGGCATGTGCTATACCTTTATAATGTTCAAACATCATTATCTAGTATCCACACACACACACACACACACACACACACACACACACTCACACACAAAGTGTAGATAAATACTTCCTATTAGTCAAGTATGGCTATAGTAGGAGTAGAGACTATGTCTCCTATTAAGTCTGAATGTCCATAATAACTAAATATTATTTATGTCCTGTCACATCAGGGTTCTTCTGTTTCCCTAATGACTCTTCCATGACTCTTAGACAAAATTGACCCCTATTTTGATATCTGCAAGGCATATTATATAGTCTTCACTGGATATACATGAAAATGAAAATAATCTCTGCAAGAACTATTGAGCAGATGACAATTAGTAATTAATGCCTATGATCCTTCATCCCATCTTAGCCAATGTCAGGATAATTCCACAAAACTTTATCCAAGTAATTTCCAAAATTGCTGCTTTGATATTTGTGGCACAGTGGCTAGGGCAGTAGGTTTGACTGAAAAAAATCTATGTTTTGAATTCTACTTCAGATATTTCCTAGATGTGTGACCCTGGGCAAATCATCAAACCTCTCTCAGTCTCATTGGCCTCATCTGCAAAATGGAAAAAAATAATAGCAGCTAACTCACAGGGCTGTCGTGAGTATTAAATATGATAATATACATAAAGGTCTGTGTAAAACTTAAAATATGCTTCTATGTGGTACAGTGGATTGAATGCCAGCCCCAAGTCAGGAAGACTCATTCTTCATGAGTTCAAATCTGGCCTCAGACTCTTACTAACTGTTTGACTCTGGCCAGACTACTTGATCCTTACTTTTCACATCTACAAAGTGAGCTAGAGAAGGAAATGACAATCCACTCCAGAATCTTTTCCAAGAAAACCCCAAATGATGTCACAAAGTGTTGGATACAACTGAAAATGATTAAACAAAAACTTAAAACCCTCTAGATGTTATAATTATTAGTCACAATGTGCAAATGTAACCAGTGGTATTCTCACACCAGTCCTTTATTATGGAATCATAAGAGTAACAGACTTAGAAAAAAAAACTTTAGAACTCTTCAGTCCAAACTGTACTAAAACAGTATAAAGTGAACTGTTAGTCTAATTTAAAGAAGTAGGGTGACTAATTATTCTATGTTTTTTACAACTTTCAGCTTCCTGAGGAGATGAGAGGACACAGGAGAGAAAAGGCTATGTTTTGATCCCAAAGGAAAAAGAGAAAGCAGCAATTAGCCTCAAAGACCTTATACTCAATGGAAGAGAAAATACATATAAGCATACTAAATAAAAACAGGTAAAGAGAGAAATCTGAACACCGAACTACATTTACCATGATGCTTAACGTTATTGAAGCCATTTGTCCTATAAATAATTCAATAGGGTTCTGGGGTGCTGCAATTTCATCTTACTTTCAGCTTGTCAATATTTCTGAAGTGGTTTCCAAAGCTATCAAACAGATTACAAAAATTCATCCCTAGAATCATTCTTTATGACTAAGTTGGATTTATACTGAGAATGCAAGGATGGTTCAAAGTTAGAAAAAAAACAATAAACATAATTAATCATAATAGAAACCTCAAACTGCATAAGTGTCTCAATAGAAACAGAAAAATCCTTTGACAGAGTAGCATATCCAATTATACAAGGGTAGCTAGTTCGTGCCATGAATTGATTGCCAGACCTAGAGTCAGGAAGACTCCTCTTCCAGGGTTCAAATAGGGTCTCAAATAGTTCTAGCTGCGTGACCATGGGCAAGTCACTTAATCCCCTTTGCCCCGGTTTCTACATCTATAAAATGAGTTGGAGAAGAAAATGGCAACCCACTCCAGTATCTTTACCACAAAAATTCCAAATGGGATCACAAAGGATCTGACATGACTAAAACAAGTGAAACAACAAAAATATTTATTTATGCTAAGAAATAAAATAAAAATCTTATGAAAGAAAGGCATAGAAAGGTCTCTCTTTTAATACAGTAAGAATATATCTAAAACTAAAAAAGCAAGCATTATATGCAATGACAAAACGCTAAAAGCTTTCCCAATATAGAAATAAAACAAGGTTACCTTCAATATTATTATTTGATATAGAAATAATAGCAAAAAATAAGGCAAATAAATTAAAGGAATAAAGATAGAAAAAGGAAACAAAGCTATCTCTATATGATAATAATAGCTTACTTAGAAAATCTTGGTGAATCATCAAAGAAATTAATTGAGACTATAATTTCCGCAAAGTTACAGGCTACAAAATCCACAAATATCACCAGAATTACAAATAATAGAAATAAAATGAAATAGAAAAATAATAGAAATGAAAATATCATTCAAAATAAATACAAAATATATAAAATATCTTGGATTGAGTAATCAAAACACAATCAATTCCCATAGAGATCCAATTAAAAATACTCCTTAGAGAAATAAAGAAAACTTAAACATCTGGAGAAATATTCAGAATGGATGGATGGACCTTGTCAATACAATAATAATGAAAATACTATACTAAAATTCATTTACAAATTTAGTGCTATAGCAAATTTAGAGGAATGTTTTGCAACCTCCAATACAATAAATATAAAATTCTTTTGGAAGAACAAAAGATCTAGTATGTCAAGCAAATGTGAAAGTTGAAGGTAGAAACAAATGAATTCACAATTGATAAATCCCAAAGTATTAATTACCTAGGAAAGAACTTTTTAAGTAGTAAGAACATTAGAAAGTAATGTGATGGGGGGAGGGGAAGAGCCAAGATGGTGGAGTAAAAAGATTCACATATGCTAGCTCCTAACCCACAGTCCGTAAAATAACCATAAAGAAGAACTCCCAACAAATTATGGAGCAGCAGAAGCCACACAGCAACAGAGTGGAGGAGATTTCTGTTCCAGAGAGAACTGAAAAACTGACACCACAGGTCCGTCGGGCACGGACCCAGAGCAGAGCCCAGCCCTGCCTTGGCTGCACAGCACCAAGAGGAGAAGATCCGAGCAGGCTTCAGGGGAAGAATCTCCAGCTACTGAGCAAGTCCCTCCACCAACAGATGCCAAAGGTCAGTGAGAGAGTCTGTTTGGCTGGCCAAGAGGGGAGCGGAGGTGTCTCCATGATTCACACCCCTTCAGGAGGCAGCAGCAGAGGCAACAGCAGACAGGGGCTCCCAAAGCAGAAAGGAGCTCAGATCTATTGTTGAAGGTTTCCACATAGGAACGGAGCCCTGATAGTGGCCCTGCCCCTACCTGAGCACCAGAATTTAATCTCACACTGAATAGCAGCCCCACCCTTGCTGAAAGCCCTGAGGCTGGGGAGCAGCATTTGAATCTCAGACCCCAAGCACTAGCTGGATGGATCTGGAGGCAAGGCAGGGGTGGAGAGGAATCTCAGAAGTCAAGTAACTGGCTGGGAAATGCCCAGAAAAGGGGAAAAAAAAATAAGACCATAGAAGGTTACTTTCTTGGTGAGCAGATGTTTCCTCCTTTCCTTTCTGATGAGGAAGTACAATGCTTACCATCAGGGAAAGACATAGAAGTCAAGGTTTCTGTATCCCAAACATCCAAAATAGATATCCAATGGGCTCAGACCATGGAAGAGCTCAAAAAGGATTTTGAAAATAAAGTTAGACAGGTGGAGGAAAAACTGGGAAGAGAAATGAGAAAGATGCAAGAAAAGTATGAAAAGCAGGTCAACACCTTGCTAAAGGAAACCCAAAAAAATGTTGAAGAAAATAACACCTTGAAAAATAGGCTCATTCAATTGGCAAAAGAGGTTCAAAAAGCCAATGAGGAGAAGAATGCTTTCAAAAGAAGAATTAGCCAAATGGAAAAGGAGTTTCAAAAGCTCACTGAAGAAAATAGTTCTCTCAAAATTAGAATGGAAGAGATGGAGGCTAATGACTTTCTGAGAAACCAAGAAATCACTAAACAAAACCAAAAGAATGAAAAAATGGAAGAGAATGTGACATATCTCATTGGAAAAACAACGGACCTGGAAAATAGATCCAGGAGAGACAACTTAAAAATTTTGGGACTACCTGAAAGCCATGATCAAAAAAGAGCCTAGACATCATCTTTCATGAAATTATCAAGGAAAACTGCCCTGAGATTCTAGAATCAGAGGGCTCAAGGGATCCACCAATCACCATCTGAAAGACATCCAAAAAGAGAAACTCCTAGGAACATTGTGGCCAAATTCCAGAGCTCCCAGGTCAAGCAGAAAATATTGCAAGCAGCTAGAAAGAAACAATTCCAGTATTGTGGAAATACAATCAGGATAACTCAAGATCTAGCAGCTTCTACATTAAGGGATCGAAGGGCATGGAATAGGATATTCCAGAAGTCAAAGGAACTAGGACTGAAACCAAGAATCACCTACCCAGCAAAACTGGGTATAATACTTCAGGGGAAAAATGGTCTTTCAATGAAATAGAGGACGTTCAAGCATTTTTGATGAAAAGACCAGAGCTGAAAAAAAATTTGACTTTCAAACACAAGAATGAGAAGAAGCATGAAAAGGTAAACAGCAAAGAGAAGTCATAAGGGACTTACCAAAAGTGAACTGTTTACATTCCTACATGGAAAGACAATATTTGTAACTCTTAAAACTTTTCAGTATCTGGGTAGTTGGTGGAATCACATGCGCACACACATACATGTGCATGCACACACAGAGACAGAGAGCACAGAGTGAATTGAATAGGATGGGATCTTATCTTTATAAAATGAAGTTAAGCAGTGAGAGAGAAATATATTGGGAGGAGGGAGGGTGAAGTGGAATGGGGCAAATTATCTTTCATAGAAGAGGCAAGCAGGAGACGTTTTAGTGGAGGGAAAAAGAGCAGAGCTGAGAGAAAATCATGAAGTTTACTCTCATCACATTCGACTAAAGGAAGGAATAAAATGCACACCTCATTTTGGTATGAAAACCTATCTTACAAAACAGGCAAGTGGGAGAGAAAGGGATAAGAAGGGTTGGGGGGATTATGTAAGGGAGGGCAATGGGAGGAGGGAGCAATTTGAAATCAACATTCTTGGGGAGGGACAGGATCAAAAGAGAGAATAGAAGTAATGGAGGGCAGGATAGGATGGAGGGAAATATAGTTAGTCTTACCCAACATGACCATTATTGATGTCATTTGCAAAACTACACAGATATGGCCTATATTGAATTGCCTGCCTTCCCAAACGGAATGGGTGGAGAGGGAGGGATGGAGAGAAGTTGGAACTCAAAGCTTTAGCATCAACTGTTGAGTATTGTTCTTGCTACTAGGAAATAAGAAATACAGGTTATGGGGAATAGAAATTTATCTGGCTCTACAGGACAGAAGAGAGAATGGGGGCAAGGGAAGGGAAGGATGATAGAAGAGAGGGCAGATTGGTGATAGGGGCAATTAGAATGCTCGGTGTATTGGGGTGGGAGGAGGGGAGAAATGGGGAGAAAATTTGGAACCCAAAATTTTGTGAAAATGAATGTAAAATTTCAATAAATAAATTTGACCAAATTTAAAAAAGAATTTAAAAAAAGAAAGCAATGTGACACAAATTAAAGGCTAGCATCTAAGACATACAATGAGATGAAAAATAAGACCTCAAATAAATAAGCAAAAAAAGAACTGAGAATAACACAAATGTCTATCGGTTAGGGTATGGGTAAACAAACTACAACATATTCATATAATGGATTATAACTTACTGGACCAAAATAAATGATAAATATTATGAACAGAGAAAAGTTTGGGAAGATTTCTATAAACTTCTGCAACATGAAATTAGCAGGACAATGTATTCAATGCATTCCACATTGCATTCTATGTAAATAGAAGTAATAGTAACAAGAAAAATGAATTCTGAATGTTGGAAAATTATATTGTTCAAATCTGACCCTCAAAAAGAGGATCCTTGTAGCATTAGGGTCCATAAGTGTGAAGCACTCAACACAGCTTCAGAATTTTGGGATGTTTTGATTGATATCACTTAGCATTTCTTTTTCTTTTCTTTTTTGATAATAGCCTCTCATCAGACACATCTTTTTTTTAATTTTCTTTTTAATTCTGAACTTAAATATTAAAAAATAAATATGCAATATTTATTTCCAATATAAAAAATTATGTTCTGCACACTAGAACATAAAAAGAGGATTCTATAAAAACTATAAATCTCTATTTCACTCTACTTTTATTTTTAAGTATATAACACATTCTGCCTGTTGCCTTTATAACTGTCCTGCTCATCTGCACTACTGTCTGGACTTTCTTCTGTTTTTTTATGTGTATTTTTTTTAAAAGTTACAAAGCTTTCTTTTGTTGACATTCCTATTGCTAAACTCTTTCCCTTCCTTCCTTCTCTTCCCCATCATTAAGCAAGAGAAAGTGGAAGGGGAGGGGGAATAGATCTTTCAACCAATAAGAATCCACTTAGTGATCCTATCTGAAGATGTGTGTCTCTTCAGCAACTATCTATCTATCACCTTTTTGTCAGGAGATAGATACTATATCTCATGCTAGAACTTCTGGAGATATGGTTAATAATTTTATTTATCAGAGTTCTTAAGATCTACTAAGTTTGATTTTTGCTTTACAATGTTGTGTGGTCTTTGGATTAAAAATGCTATCCTGGTTGTTCTCACGACAGTCTATGAAAGATTGTCTTAAACGTTCCCTTCATCATTTCTTCTGGCACAATAATATCTCATTATATTTATAAACCTAAATTAGTTGAGTTATTCACCAGTTGTATAAGAGGCTCCCTAAAGCACCCCTTGAGTTTTTAAGCTCTTTTCTTGCTCCCCCTTAATTCACCTCCTACAGGATCAAGAAGTCTGTCTGATTTGTGACTACGTGTTCAACCTCTTTTTTTTATTTTGTAATGGACAAATATTGACTTTCAATTTTATGGAACTAAAAGTGAGTTGTATCTAATGTCCACCTTCTTAGTTTGTCTCCACATTCTTCTTTTCATTCACCCCAATTATGGGAAATAGAAGTTTCTACTCCCTTTCTCCTCCTTCCTAGATCAGAGTATTACTAGCTTAACCCTCCCTTTTCTTTCCCCTTTTAAAACCTAAAAATTGCCAGTCCACCCCTAACAACCAATAATTTTATTATTGAACTTTCAATATACTTTGAAAATATTAGGGTTCAAAGTCATACTTGTTTCTTCTCTCCTCTTAGAACATGAGCACTGTAACCTCATACAACTCCATTTCAACTGTTCCAATAAATGTGCCTTTCTGAGTTTCTCTGGGCTTTGGGTTTGTATTTCATAACTCCTACTCTGCTCTGGTCTTTCCGTCAGAAAATATTGAAACTCTATTCCATGATTCTTAAATCATTTCCCCTCAACATTATCTAAGTCATTTGTTTTTGATATCAGATAATTTATATTTTTCCTATTTGTTTCAATCTTTAAAAAAAAATTTGTACTATTCCATGCTGTCTCCTGGAGTCATTGCTTTCTTCTAAGTCTAGTCTAGTGTTCAGGGAATCCATTTTTTGTAAAGATATATCACTCTCTTATAAACTACTCATTCTCCAAATTTTTCCAGTGAATTTTTAAATTTTATTAAAAAAAATCTCTGCCCAACAGTAAAATGTAAGTACTCAAACCCTCTCTTCTTGACCTTGAAAAACACATTGAATGTTGCTCCAAGAAAAATCCGGGAATAGTGGAGACAGCAGAAAGGACACAGTAATCTTTTAGCTTGGGGAACTAGGGAGATTGGTGGGAAAGGTCCCTCTTGCTGTGGCTGAAGGGGACTAGTGCAGGACTGGAGGCATCCCAGGAAGCCCCAACTCAGCAGACCAGTAGGAGATCCTGAGTCCCAGGGAGTTGGAGCCAGTAAGCACCAACACCAGGACCACAGGCATGCCTTGCCATAATCATGGCAACCGGGCAGATACTAGCACAGACAGGGTTCACCAGCAACTGAGCCTGCCCATGTTCCAGTGCAGCCCTAGGAGAGGAGAAGACCTCCAGCAGCCAGACCACTCTTCTCCACACTCCACTTTGTAAACTTCAGGGTAACCATAGGAAAATTAGATAATTGTCGCTTCACCTTAGACTTGGCACACACCAGTCAGTTCAGGATCAGGTAAGCTGTTGCTTTATATATCTTCTTGTTGAAAGAACCAGAGACCACAGCATCCAAAGCCATTAACCAGGCCCCTAGCTTCCAGCACAAGAAATATGAGGCAGAGTTCCTTGTGCCCCAGAAGTAGTGATCTACTTTAAAAGCCAGGAAAAAAAACAATAAACATGAGCAAGAAGCAAATTAGAAAAGCAAAGGCCATAGGATGTTGTGACAAGGACAAGAAAGATCAAAATACAAATTCAGAAGAGGACACCATTGACACCGTAGTCACATCTGAAACTTCAAAACGAAATAGGAACTGATCTCAGCTCAAAGAGCATTCTTGGAAGAGCTCAAGAAGGATTTTAAAAGCCAAATTAAAGAGGTAGAAAGAAAACTGGCCAATTATTCTAAAAATACAATCAACTCTTCAAAAAAATAAAATTGGCCAAGTGGATAAGGAGGTAAAAACCTAACTAAAGAAAATAAATCCTTAAAAGGAAAAATTGGACAAATGGAAAAGGAGGTATGAAAGGTAATTGAAAAAAAAGTCTGTTAAAAATTTGAATTGCACAAGGAGAAGTTAATGACTCTATCAGGCATCAAGAATTAGTGAAACAGGATCTAAAGAATGAAAAAATAGAAGAAAATGTAAAATATCTGATTGGAGAAGCAACTGATATGGAAAATAGGTCCAGGAGAAAAAAAATCTAAGAATAATTGGTTTACTGAAAAGCCAAGATGAAAAAAAGAGCCTGGACAAGAAATCATCAAGGAAAACTTCCCTTTGGTCCTAGATCCAAAGGGCAAAACAGTGATCAAAAGAATCCACCAATCACATGTTGAAAGAGATCCCAAATTGAAAATACCAAGGAATATCATGGCCAAATTTCAGAAATATCAGGTCAAGGAGAAAATACATGCAGCCAGAAATAAACAATGCAAATATTAAGGAACTACAGTCAAGATCACAAAGGACCTTGAAGTTTCTACACTAAAATATTGGAGAGAATGGAATATGATATTCCATAAGGCAAAAGAGCTTGGACTACAACCAAAGAACAACCACCCAGCAAAACTGAGCATAATCTTTCAGGCAGGGATATGTACATTCAATGAAATAATGGATTTCCAAACCTTCCTGATGAAAAGGTCAGAGCCCCATGGAAAATTTGATCTTCAAACACAAGATGCAAAAGAGGCATAAAAAGGTAAAGAGGGGAAAATGTTATTCAATATGGACAAATCATTTACATTCATATATGGGAGGATGATGCTTTTAATCCTGAGAATTGTATATTTATTATCACATTTTAAAGGGATATACATAGATAGAGGGGAGTGGGTGTAAATTAATTGATGTAAAGAAAAAAATGTAATTAAAGGGTGTGAATGGATTTTAATTGGAGAAGAGGAAAGGAGAAGGCAGAAAAGAATAAATTATATCACATGAAGATCACAAAAACAAATTATAGTAGAGGGAAAGAAGGGAAAGAGATGAGCATTGTTTGAGCTTTATTTTCATCAGGTTTGGTTCGACAAGGGAACAACATAGTCAAGTATAGAAATCTAACTTGCCCTACAGGCAGTAAGAGAGCAAAGGGGAAAGAAAAGGGAGGTTAGAAGGGTGGTTAGAAGGGAGGGAGGAAGTAGTAAGGGAAAAAGGAGGGGGCTAATAGAAGGGAGGGAAGACTAAGGGAAAAGGTGGTCAAAAGTAAAATTCTTGAGGTGGGGAAAGGAAGGGAGAAATAAAAACATTAATGGGGGGTGGGGAATAGAATGGAGCCTCATAAACAGAGGCTGATAGCAGAATGGATTAAAAGCCATAATCCTACAATATATTGTTTACAAGAAACAAATTTGAAACAGTTTACAGAATGTAAAAGTAAAAGGCTGGAGGATAATATATTTTGCTTCAGCTGAAGTAAAAAAAGAAGAAACACAGGTAGCTATCCTAATCTCAGACAAAGCAAAAGTAAAAATAGATTTAATCAAGAAGATAAGGAAGGAAACTTATCCTGCTAAAAGGCATCATAGATAAAGAAGTAATATCATTATTAAACATATATGCCCCAGCTGGTATGGCATCCAAATTGTTAAGGGAAAAATTAAGGGAATTAAAGGCAAAATTGTACTAATGGGGTACCTCAACCTCCTCCTCTAAGAACTTGATAAATCTAACCTCAAAATAAACAAGAAAGAATTTAAGGAAGTGTATAGAATTCTGGATAAGGTCTTCATGATAGTTCTTGGGAGAAAAGTGAATGGGAATAGAAAGGAATATACCTTTTCCTCAGAGGTACATGTACAAAAACTGACCATACACTAGGGCATAAAAACCTCACAATCCAGTGCAAAAAGGTAGAAATAGTCAATATATCCTTTTCAGATCATGATGCAATAAAAATTGTATGTAATAAAGGACCATGGAAAGATAGACCAAAAATTAATCAGAAACTAAATAATCTAATCCTAAAGAATAAGCAGGTCAAACAACAAATCATAGAAACAATCAATAATGTCATTCAAGAGAATGACAATAATGAGACCACCTACAAAAAAAGTTACGGTGTGCTATGAAAGCATTTTTCAGGAGAAGTTTTATATCTGAATGCTTCCATGAATAAAATAGAGAAAGAGGTGATCATTGAATTGGGCACGCAATTGAAAAAGCTAGAAAAAGAACAAATTGAAAACCAAATACCCAGTATCGAAAATGAAAAGGGTGAACTTGCCTCCAATGAAAAAGAAATTAAAACAATGATTAAAAAGTATTCTGCCCAACTCTATGCTCATAAATTTGACAATCTTAGTGAAATTGATGAATATTTACAAAAATATAAATTGTCCAGGTTATGAAAAAAGGAAGTAAAATATTTAAATATCCCCATCTCAGCAAAAGAAATTGAACAAGTCTACAATGAATTCCCTAGGAAAAAAAATCTCCAGGGCCAGATGGATTTACAAGCAACTTCTTTCAAACATTTAAAGAACAGTTAATTCTAATACTATATAGACTATTTGGGGAAATTGGCAAAGAGGGAGTCTTACCAAATTCTTTTTGTGATACAAATATGGTGCTGATACCTAAAATTGGGAAGAGTAAAAACAGAGAAAGAAAATTATAGACCAATTTCTCTAATGGATATAGATGGAAAAATTTAAATAAGATATTAGCCAAAAGATGACAGCAAATGATCATGAGAATAAGATCAGGCAGGATTTATGTCTGGAAGGCAGGGCTGGTTCAATATTAGGAAAACTATCAGCATAATTGTTCATAACAACGACAAAATTATCAGAAACCATATGATTATCTCAATAGATGCAGAAAATACTTGTGACAAAATACAATACCCATTCCTATTGAAAACAATGGAGAACATAAAAAATAAATGGAGCTTTCCTAAAAATAAGTAGTATCTACCTAAAACCATCAACAAGCACTATATATAACAAGGATAAGTTAGATGCATGTCCAATAAGATCAGGGATGCACATTATCACAGCTGTTATTCAATGTAGTATTATAAATTTTAGATTTAGCAATAAGAGAAGAAAAAGAAATTGAAGGAACTGGAATAGGCTAAGAAGAAACTAAGTTATAACTCTTTGAAGATGATATGATGATTTATTTAGAGAACACTGAGAATCAAGTAAAAAACTACTCGAAATAATGAACAACTTTGGCAAAGTTGCAGGAGACAAAATAAAATCTCATAAATCATCTGCATTTCTATATATTACTAAAATAATCCCAAAGCAAGAGATAGAAAGAGAAATCTCATTGAAACTTACAGTAGACGCTATAAAATCTTTGGTAGTATACCTGCCAAAACAAACCCTGGGACCACATGAACACATTACAAAATACTTTTCACACAAATAAAGTCAGATCTACATAATTGAAAAAACATCAGTTGCTTGTGGGTAGACCAAGTTAATATAATAAAAATGACAGTTCTACCTAAATTGATTTACCTATTCAGCACCATACCAATCAAACCACCAAAAAAATTACAGATCTAGAAAAATAAATCATCCAGAAGAACAAAAGGTCCAGAATATCAAAGGAATTAATGGAAAGAAATGCTAGGGAAGGTGACCTAGCCATACTAGATCTTAAATTGTATGATAAATGAGCAATCATCAAAATCACGTGGTACTCACTAAGAAACAGAGGGGTAAATCAGTGGAATATGTTAGGTACACAAGATGAAGTCAATGAATATAGCAGTCTGCTCTTTGATAAACCCAAGAACCCCAGCTTCTGGGATAAGAACTCACTGTTTGACAAAAATTGCTGGGAAAACTGGAAAATAGTGTGGCAGAAGCTGAGCATAGACCAACACCTGACACTATATACCAGAATAAAGTCCAAATGGGTACAAATCTAGTTATAAAGGCTGATTCTATAAACTAACTAGGTGAGCAAGGAATAGCTTATTTCTTAGATTTCTGGACAATGGAGGAATTTGTGACCAAACAAGAGAGGGAAAACATCAAGAAATGCAAAATGGATAACTTTTATTACAACAAATTGAAAAGTTTTTGCACAAAGCCAATGTAACCAAGTTTAGGAGGGAAGAAGAAAACTGGGAAAGAATTTTTACAACCAATATCTGTGATAAAAGCCTCATTTCTAAAATGTATAGAGAACTGAGTCAAACTTACAAGAACACAAGCCATTCCCCAGTTGTTATTGTGTTCATCCTTCATTGCTAAAGAAGACCATGCCATCAGAGAAATGATGACATGACTTGCACTTGATGATTTTTTGAGTGAGAGAGGGCTGTGCCAGGTCATAAGCTTTACTTCTCCTCCAGAGCCATCTGAATGCAGTGGCCTGATATTCATCAGGATGACTGGAGATGGCCCAGGATGCAACAGGAGACCTTGGCCCCTTTAGACCAAGGTCTGTTCAGGTACTCACTTAGGGGTGTGGTAATGCCCATTCAATGCCTGTTTAAGAAGTAATTAGGGGATGGCCCCTTTAATGAGTCAAAGGAAAACAACTACATCATGCTGGGTGGGAAACAGCAACAGTTACTATTGATAATCACTCTTAAGCCAGGAGGATCCAGAAAAGAGCCCTTAAGTGGAGCTTGGTCAGCGGTCTAGTGTTGTCCAATCTATGGGCTTCAGAGTGCAGTAGATCATTCCCCAATTGATAAATGGTCAAAAGATATGAACAGGAAGTTTTCAGAGGAAGAAATTAAAGCTATCTATAGTTATATGAAAAAATACTCTAAATCACTATTAATTAGAGAGATGTAAATCAAAACAACTCTGAGGTACCACATCACAACTGTCAGATAGGCTAGCATGACAAAACAGGAAAATGATAAATGTTAGAGAAGATGTGGGAGAATTGAAACTCCAATTCCTTGTTGGGGAAGGTGTGACCTGATCCGTTCATTCTGGAGAGTAATTTGGAACTATGCCCAAAGAGTTATAAAAGTGTGCCTACCCCTTTGACCCAGCAATATCCCTTCTAGGGCTTTATCCCAAAGAGATCACGAAAATGGGAAAAGGACCCACATATATAAAAATATTTATAACAGCTCTTTGTGTGATGTCCAAGAACTAGAAATCAAGGGGATGCCCATCAATTGGTGAATAGCTGAACAAGTTGTGGTATATGAATGTAATGGAATACTATTGTGCTGTAAGAAACGACAAGCAGGATGATTTCAGAAAAACCTGGGAAGACTTGTATGAACTGATGCTGAATGAAGTGAACAGAACCAGGAGAACCTTATACACAGCAGAAACCACAGTGTGTGAGGACTGTTTTTGATAGACTTAGCCTTTCACAGAAATGCAAGAAACTAAAACATTTCCACAGGACTCATGATGCAAAATTGCCATCCACATTCAGAGAATTAACATGGATTCAGAACACAGAATATAGCAGACTATTTTCTCTTTTCTTATGTTTTTTTTTTGTTTTTCTTCATGATTTCTCCCCATCGTTTTAATTCTATGCAACATGACCAATGTAAAAATGTGTTTAATAGGAATGCATGTGTAGATTCCATATAAGACCGCATTCCATCTTGAGGAGGGAAGGCAAGAAAATTTGGAAATTATGGAAGTGATTGTTGAAAAGTGAAAACAAATAGATAAGTAACTTTGAGGAAAACCATTAACTTTTGCCTTATGGCTTAATAAATGGTTATGTCTAAGAAAAATACTCTTTAACTTATTTAGGTATTCATGTAGTCCTCAAGGAAAATCCATTTTTATTTAAGTTTCAACTTCAGTTGTCATGGAGTTAAATTTGTGAATTATACAAACATCACATAATACATATACATACATATGTCTACATATATATATATATATATATATATAAAATTGTAAAAAATATATATGCATATGTCAGTTGTGAGAAACTTGTGACCTCAAGGCCACATGTAGCCCTCTAGATCCTCAAGTTCAGCCCTTTGACTGAATCCAAACTTCACAGAACAAAGCCCCTTAATAAAATGTTTTTTCCTCTAAAACTTGGACTCAGTCAAAAGACCACACTCGAGGACCTAGAAGGACACACACAAATGCATGCATATGTACACATTTATATGCATATATACATGTATGTACATATACATATGTATGTACACCTCATTGATATTTCATTGATTTATTCATTTCTTTTGCTTTAATTCTTAAATTGGAACTTTCTTCCAAAGCTAGGCACCACCCCCTACCACATTTTTGAGTGAGGTGCTCAGTCCTGGATTTGGAGATTGACTTCCAGTTACCAGAGTTCAGCCTCCCTGAATTATTATTCTTCAGGGCTTCATATGTATTCTCAGGTTATGGAGGCTGAATCTGATTAGTTATCTAATTATGTGAGTAGACCTACAATGTCTATGATGGGACAGTTTTAACAGCAATACCCCATCCATTGTCAGGAGACATGAGGTGTCAGCATTAGTAAAAGACAAAAACTTTTAAATGATTAAACTGATAGATGAGATGTGTAGGACTTCAAATTGACAAAACATTCTAACGACAGAAACTACTCTTTGTAAAACCCTAGTTTAGGATTGCAGCAAAAGCTTCAATGACAGTAACTCAAAAGAATTAATACCTTAGTGTTATAGCTCTTTAAAAAAGAACCAAATCATGGTGCTCCTATAGGAAAAATATCATAGTTTTCTCTAGGTTTCCCCTGATGATAGTTGGTATAAGAACAGAGGCTATTTCAGACAGACACTGATCCAACATCACTATGCTGGCTTTGTCAGGTAGGTTGTGATTTTCTGTGTTTGTGCTCTAATGACCACATGCAGAAACAAGCACATTTGCAAAAAGGTCAGTGTATCCCTTAATTGACAGGCAAGACCCAATGAAGAGCTAAAGCTTAATTCTGAGCTTACACAAGGAAATTAGTAAAAGGAAAAATATTCAAAAACAATTCAAACCTGATCCAGTTAGTATAGATTTTTTTTTTTAAATTCCATGAAAGGCAGTTTCAAATCATGTAATTTAAATACTTTTTTTTTTAATGAAAGAGCAAAATTAAGGCAAAAGGATGGAGAAGTTAATCAAGTTAGGCTTATTATGCCCATTATTTTTTATGTCCTTTCATGGCTAACTTTATTTTCTGTCTGAATATCTCAATTAACACCACCAAATGAGTGGGCTTAAACTCATCCTACTGTGTACAACAAAGAACACCAAAGAATTCAACGCAGTGACCTGCTAAAAGTATTTTTCCCAAGAAACCAGAGAGAAGCCACTCAAATGACAAAAGGGGGGCCAATGTTTCCAGTAGCAGGCACAGGGGAAGAAAAGGGAAGCAAATAAACACTGGGATAGCACCTACTATGTGCCAGGAAGGAGACAGCTAGTTAGTGCTACAGTATAGAGTAGCAAGGTGGCACAGTGGATGGAGTCCTGGGCCTGAATTCAGGAAGACTCATCTTCCTGAGATCAAATCTGGCCTCAAACACTTACTAGCTGTGTGACCCTAGACAAGTCCCTTAACTCTGTTTGCTTTAGTTTCCTCATCTGTAAAATAAGCTGGAGAAGGAAATGGAAAATCACTCCAGTATCCTTGCCAAGAAAACCCCATACATGGACAGTCAGAATGAAGAACAAAAGTGCCAAGTGCCATGCTAAGCACTTTAAGGGTCTGAGGCCAGATTTGAACACAGATCTTCCTCCAAGCTCAGCATTGTATATATTGTAACACAACTGCTCTACAGCATTATGTAACAGAAATGGCATTTGAAAATTTTCTCTCATGGAACGAAATATATACACCAAAGGCTGAATAAAGTATATGTCATGTATTGCTGTTTGTTTCACATTCTCTTTTATGGAAACCATGTCTAGTTTACCTAAGCTTGACTGTTATCTGTTGATCCATTAATACAGTTAAATGACATACATCAATATGGAAGATTTCACTTAAAATATCAAAATGTATCTTAAAACATAGAGATAGAGCAATATTAATGTTAGGAGTGGAATTTTTATCAAATCCATACCAAAGTAAAAATGGATAACATAATGCTACTTCCCTGTGTTGGGCCTTGTACTTTTCCATGTCTGTGCATTCATTTTTACTTTCCCCTCCTGCTAGAGGATTCCCCTCACATCTATATCTGCTGAAATTCTATCTAGAGTAAATGTAAGTTTTCCAGGAAAGCCTTTCTTTATGTCACCAGGAATGACAACTTTCTTCTTGGAACTCCTAAAAGACTTACAATTATTCTTTTGAAATTCCATTATTTTTATGCATGTATAACAAATAAGTGTGATAGATGCTTACAATGGAATGCCTCATACCACACAAGTAAGATTTACGAACACCTACTCTGAGCCAATTTGCTTATTTCCAACTGCACTCACGCTGGCAGATCCAGCTTTCCAGATAAGGACCACCACCACACAATTATACTCAAACTCTCTCTATGTCATAAAAGTAATTCTACTATAAGGGAAAATATTTATCCTATTCATATCTTTAGCTCTAGAGGCCCCACCAATATACTTTCATTTGCAAAAAGTCACCCATTCATAATAATACACATTTATATCTTAAACATCACCATTTACTTAACAATAAGTGAGACAAAAACAATAATACTACCACAGGTACATATGGATTTTTAAAAAGTCATTATTTATTTTCTAATTTCTGGAATAAAATAAGCATGTCCAAAACACTATAAAGAAAAGCTGCAAATCTTTTATGTACAACTAGCTCTTCCTTTAAAACATAAGGATATCATGTGAATGTAAAAGTTTGTTTCTATACTTGTTATTAGTGCATCTAACAGTAATTTTTGTTATTCAATCATTTCTCAGTGATGCCAGACTCTTCCTGACCCCTTCTGAGGTTTTCTTGGCAAAGACAGTGGAGTGATTTGCTATTTCCTTCTCCAGCTCATTTTACTGATGAGGAACTGAGGTAAATAGGGCTAAGTGACTTGCCAGGATCACAAAGTTAATAACTGTGTGAGAGCAGATTTTAATAAATCTTCCTGACTCCAGGCCCATCATTCTGTTCACTGTGCCACCTAGCTGCCTTATATTATACCACCAATCTTATTATAATTTCTACCAACAATTTTCATTTCAAATGCTATATTTAATACAAATAAATGTTTGTTATATGTTTACATTCTATTTTTAGTTATTAATTCATATTCATGTAAATGACCTTATGTAGAAAAGGTATCAGTTTTAAGCACATTAGTTTTATATGTCATAAGCTACAAAACTGTTTGCCTCCTATTTTTTCATTATAAATTCCTCACTGGTAAATGTGATGGAAATGTTCCAGTAGGTGAGAAATCAATTTTCAGCAAATAGAATTATAAAATTGCGGAATTGGAGGAGACATCAGAGGTTTTATAGTTTAACTCCTACCCTAAGTGTGAAATCCATCTGCAAAAATATAAAACCACATACAAAAAGAGACAACACATCAGATTTGGTCCTTGGGTTGTAGTTTGCCCGCACATGAATTCTAAAGCAATGGAAAATAAAGCAAAACAAAACTTCTATTTGGCTTTAGAATTCATGCCTTTGTTTTGTTTTATTTTTGCTTGTTCATGGATATGGAGTTACCCATTAAATATTAAATACCCATTAAATACCCATTATACCTAATCTAGTATATTATTAGAATTCTTTGTTCTTAAAACATTAGCTTTAGAAGGTCTATGAATACCAAAATAATTTTAAGTATGGCACCAATGAAGGAATGTATAACTACATCCAAAGGATTAGACTGAATTTGGTGAAGTTCATCAACATATTGGTCTTAGGATGATGAACTATTTGGTCCTACAAATTCCAAAGATTCCCCACAAATGTAGAGTTGGTTTGTAACTAGATTCAATGGCAGCAGTATCTAGATCCACTAAACTAGAAATTCCTGAACTTAGAGTTTTATACACACACACACACACACACACACACACACATACATGTGTATATATGTATGTATACATGTTTATGTATATTTGGTGGATCTAGGAATTTTATGAACACTTTATATACAAAAATTCTGTAAAACCACAAAGATACGATGCAGGACTGACCAAATGGGTTTTTAAATCTCTTCATTAAACCAGATTCTATGCTAGGACTAGATATGGCCCCATTTAAGATGTAAAGCACCTGCCTTAACAGAAATTGTCAGTTTTCCCAAAAGCCTCTAAGCTTGATATGTATCTGACTCACACTTTTCCTAGGAAAGGGAATGTGTTAGATTAGATGATTTTCTTTCTTATTGCTTGAGCATGATGGTAGGATTTTAAACTAGGGTAGAGCCTAGATTAAGAATAAATTCTTAAATATCCTGAATTTATTGGATACCTAAAATTAGGAAGGGTAGTTAGAGTCTGAACCTGTGATTTCATTCTAATTTCCTCTACAAATATGGTTTGGCATTTTTATTTAATAATCTTAGAAAGCTGTATATAGCACTGAGAGGTTAAGTAATTTTTCTAGGGACGCAGAGATTATATGTCTGAGGGAGGATTTGAACCAAGATGTGTCCAATTCAAAGGCCAATTCCCTATCCACTGCAGCTTCCAGTTAAAATTATCTTTTCAAAATGTAAAGAACTGTCAAAAATAAAATGCATGTTTTCACTTGCTTTCTCTTTCCTTTGACTTTTTGAGTCAGATGAACCTTGTAAAGTGATTAAATTGGCTCCAATTTTTACAATGATCCATAATGGTTTGCAACTTGGCACTTATACAATAAATAGCTGTTTTAGTATTTAATGAAATGGCACCTTAGAAGAATGATATCTGTTGGAAGAATGAAATATTTTTTTTTTCAGTCTTCTCTGCTTGAGAGTCTGTCATCAGCAAGTGACAGAAGCCCTCAATGATTTCCTCAAGTAACTGATGGAGAAATAGACATCTTTCATCGACTTGAGAAATGTCTATTTCACTGACTGTCAGTTCCATTCATAGAAGTATCATCAGGGAAAATGCTGGACGGGACTGTCCAGAGCCCATCATCCTAATATTCCATCAAACCTACTCTACGCTGAAAAAAATTATACCTTGAAGCTATTAAAAATCTTTAAAGTATCAAACTGTCAAGATGAAATGGAAAAGAAGGATGTTATATAGATTGTTTCTTTAATTTAAGTGGAACCAGTCCAAAAAAGTAAAAACTCACAGCAATGTCATCATCTCACTTGAAGCGAGATGAAGAACTCATCAATTCATTGGAATGTAAGTCATTTTTATGTCATTTCATTAATGTGGAGAAAGTTAAGCATGATTTGGCTAGGAACCAGAATTCATAAAGTTATCTATCACCATTTCCAATTGCATAAAACCCAAACACTCTATTTCCATTCCAAGTTTTGAACACATAAAGATCTGCAAAGGGTGAGACCAGTTTATTGGTACATAAAATAGCTCAGCTCAACTACAACTAATTCTTTGATAATCTCCTCAGCAACAGCAAGTGATGGAACATTTTTTTAAATTTTATTTAACTTATTTTTTTTCCTTTGGAGGAGGTTGGGAAGGTCTGAAACTACAGTGAGGAATTAGGATCTGGAATATGAGGTTCAAAGATGGGTCTTTTGAATTATAAAGATGCAGAAGCTGGAAAAACACTAACTCCTCTTGGTTCTCTCATTCCTCCCAAACATTTGTTTAGGTAATTTCGGAAGGCTCACACCAGTTTTGAAAAAATCATTATTCTTCTCCCCTCCTACAAAAGGGAATAAGCAAATGAAAACTTGGGATGTCTTCTCTCAAGGGTTGCCAGCTCTTCCTCTCAGGTTACACTCCTGGAGAGGCTACTGTGGTGGGTCATATTCAAAAGCAGATTTGGCTGCAAATTGTAGAAGCAGCAGATTTTTCCATGTTACATATGTGTGAGAACTATTTTTTTTATGTAAGTATATAATCACTATTGCAAATCCAGTCGCTATATATTACTATGTCTGTGCACATCAAGCTGCTTAAAGCATAGTACCATTTTGACCCCTTGCATCATTAAAAGAAAGCTAAGCGATATCATTTGGGGAATGACTAAACAAATACTCATAAGGGAATGCAATGAACTATTACTATGCTATAGGAAAGGAGGATGAAGACTTCACAGAAGTGTGGGAAAATGTATATGAACTAACTGAGAGAAGTTAGCAGAAACAGGAAATCAATGTGTACATTGGTCATAACAATGTAAGTAGAAAGAACGAATGTCACAAAAAAAAGAAAAAAAAAACTTTATGTTATGTAATTATAAAGAAGATTACAGCCTGAGACCATAAAACATACCTCTCCTTCTTCTTTGCACATGTTGGGGACTGTGGGTATGTAACATTTAATATATTTTCAGGTTTAGTTCATATCTTCTTGTGATTAATTTTATCATACTGCCTTTGCTCCCTCTTTCTGTCTATTATTCCTTTTTTCCTCTAAGGGATGATTCCATGGATAGGAAAGTGGACAGATTATATTAAGAAGTGAAGATGACACAAAAAGAAAAGATGTCAAGAAAATTATTTTAATGAATAGAGGTTACAGTAATCAGGAGCGCATCCACAATTCTGCTAAATTTCCTGAATGTCATATTGCAACTGTCACTGTTTGCTCTGGACACCCAACTTATTTTATCCCTTTGTCAAGTTTCCCTACAACTACTTATTATCCTTCAATAACACATACCGTACCAATGAAGTTGTCAAAGAAGCTTCAAGATTGTTAATATTCTAGAATTTACTGGGTAACCTTATCCCATCATTTAATGTTAAGTATGGCTTACCAAAGAAATAAAAAATGACTTTAAAAATGTTGCATTTGTGACAGCTTCAAACCCATCAACCATGAAGTTCTGACCACTACTTAAAAGAATATAGTAAAAAATAATTAAGAACTCCAAATCTCATGGCAAACTTAACTGAAGAAAATAGTCCTTTTAGAACAGAAAAGCATGTCACAATTTTGTCTGAGTCACAGGTATTATTATCTATTATATCTTTAGATTGCTTTTAGCATTCCATAAATTTATATTAAACATATTTGATGCATGAATTGAATATAGAGAAACATGCATATTCTCTGCCTGAAGTTAAGACAACAAAAGAATTAAGAATTACCAGAACTTTGGGGAATTAACATGTGGGGCTGATTAATGGAATTTTCATTCAAAAAAGACTTCCTTATGGAAAAGCACCTGCTGTCAACTTTTGATGGCTATATAAATGTTTTCTGAATTCCATAAAAGAAATACAGTACGTGTTTTATTTTTCTTGTGATTATAAACAGTTTAAAGTCTTCTGGAAAATTAAACTGAAGAGTGGAATGGAAGTGATCTTTCGTAGAGTGATTTATGATTTTGGCTTCTATACAGGTACATGAAGCTCAATTTTGTAAAAACTCAACAGAATCACTCATCATAACTCATTACTGCAACATTGTGCCCCTAAATTTCAAGATGATCTGATGGATATTGGAAGCAAATAACCCTCATCAGACATTATTTAGTAACACAGCTCAATTTATAACCATATAGGGCATCAGCAATGGAATTATTGAGCCTAAACATTAACCTGAAATATATTAGTGGAAAATCCCAAGTACATATTTATTATGATAATAATGGCATGTAATTGTAATCAGATCTGATATTTATATGAACTTTTTAAGATTAACAAAATTCTTTATATAGATTTTCTCATTTGATTCTAATGATCCTGTGAGTGAGGCACTATTATTTACCCCATTATATAGATGAGGAAAATTAGGCTGAGAGATGTTACATGACTTCTGTGGGGTAACATGACTATTACATATCTGAAACAGGATTCAAAACCCTAACTACTCTACTTATGTTGCCCTACTGGAGACACCAAATACAGCTAACTAAGGAACTGTAAAAAATACAAATGAAGCATAAGAAGATTAAGACACATTCTTCAAACTCAAGGTTTGTTATACCTAGTGGAGGCCACATGAATGAAGAAAAATAAATGGATGATGAAGGGGTTATAGAAATTCCATCAAAGTGAAGACTTCTTGGAGACAAGACAGCAGATGAAATCACCCTAACTCTCCAAACAACCAAAATGGTGCCCACAAACAAATTCTGGAACAGCAGAACCAGCAAAAAAGATGGAAGTGAAACAATCTTTTAACCACAGAAACTTGGTAGATCATCAAGAACAATCTGTTTCACTTGGTTAAAAGGGGAGCACAGTCCAGGAAAGGAAGTATCCCAGCCAAACCCACCTCAGCAAACCAGCTGGAGATCCTGAGCCCCAAGGCAGTAGAACAGGCAAACACCAACATCAGGACCCCTCCCACACATTCCTCATCATAACCAGGAGAACCTCAGACTCCAGCTCTGAGAACCACCCCCCTGTTTCAGCACAGCCCTAGGCAAACAGGTAGACCCAAACCTGATGGATTTCTAAGCAAAATGTCATTCACCATCTGGGTCCACCACCTTATTCAGTGTAGCCCTGGGGAAATGCAGAAACACCCCACTGGCCTTAGCACACATCAGATACCAGCACTAGGACCTCCGTTCAGTACCAGCTAAGCTCCCAGAAACCCTATGGCTTCCAGCAGTGCCACTACACCCACAGCATGTGACACCAGAGATGAGGGTCCCCTGGGGGATGCAGGCCAACATCACTGCAACACCAGGTAAACAACCAGGAAGCATAGTCCCTGCCACAAGAAGTATGAAACAGTGTCCCTTCTAGCCTGGGAGCAGAACTCAAATTTAAAAAGAAAGGGAAAAGGTCAAGAAAAGATCAACAACAAGCAATGAATCTGACCATAGAAAGTAATTATGGCGGCAGAGAAGGCCAAGATATAAAGTAAAGAGTGGACAACAGCTTCAAAACACTATGGGAAAAACCTCAAAGAAAAATGGCGTTACCCCAAGCCTAGAAAGAGCTCATGGAAGAGGTCAAAAAGGAGCTTAAAAATTATATAATTGAGGTAGAAGAAAAATTGGGAAAAGAAATGAGATGCAAGAGAATTATGGGGGAAAAAAAGAATCAACAGCTTGGAAAAGGAAAATAAGTCTTTAAAAAGTAGAATTGGCCAAATGGAAGAGGAGATCCACAAATGCACTGAAGACTACAACTCCCTGAAAAAAGTATAGTTGACCAAATGGAAAAGGAAGTACAAAAGCTAACTGAGGAAAACAACTCCTTAAAAGTTAGAATTGGGCAAATGGAATCTAAAGACTCTACAAGACATCAAGAATCAATCAAACAAATTCAAAAGAATGAAAAAATAGAAGAAAATGTAAAATCCTCATTGGAAAAACAACAGACCTAGAAAATACATTCAGGAGAGGCAATATAAGAATCACTGGACTATCTGAAATCAATAATCAAAAAGAGAACCTGAACAAGAAAAACCTAGACATCATATTTCTAGAAATTATCCAGGAAAACTGCCCTGATATCTAGGAACCAGAGGGCAAAATAGGCACTAAAAGAATCCACTTATCACTTCAGGAAAGAGATCCCAAAATAAAAACTCCAAGGAGTATTATGGTCAAATTACAGAACTAGCAGATCAAGAAAAAAATACTTAAGTGGCCAGAAAGAAACAATTCATATATCAGACAACCACAATCAGGATTACACAGGACTTAGCCAATACAACATTAAAGGATAAGAGGTCATGGAACATGATATTCCAGAAGCAAAGGAGCTAGGACTGCAACCAAGAATCACTTACCTGGCAAAATTAAGCATAATACTCCTAGGAAAAGATGGTCATTCAATGAAATAGAAGGATGTCAAGCTTTCATAAGACCAGAACTGAACAAAAAAAATCTTCTGATTGATTTCTTCAAATATTCTAGCATTTTTCCCTCTCTTAAAGAATATGTATATTTTCATAGGTATAGACCTTTTTTTTTTAATCTTTGCTTTGGATTTAGATGGAATATTTTGTGGAACCACTGAACATATATCTCTCTGACCTCAGATCTGTACTTTCAAAGGAACTACCTCAGATTCCATATCTTCTGGAAATACAGGCCTAGACTTGTACTTTTTTAGTTAAGTTCTGATATACTAAAAAAAATATGAGTGAGGAAGAAGCCAGAATTATTTCTTTTAAAAACTTCTGAGTCAGTTGCTTTTCTAGGGTAAATAATTAATTCTCTTTGGACTATCCTAACCCTATCCCTCCATCATGGTGGCAGATAATGACTTTCTTCATGTACATGTGTAAGTCCATGGGAAGCAATATGGGGTTACTGCATTGAATAAAGAATTGAAATTCTTATACAAAATAAGTTCACTCTAATTGATATGAGGACTAGGAACTGAAATGCAGGCCCGTGAGAATTTAACCGCTCTGTGAACTTTATGTCTTGGCTCAAGCTAACAGACCTAGATAGTGATTCTAGGAACTAGCCCCTCCTGGAATTGTTTATGCAAGGGGATCTGGCTACTCCCCTCCTGCATAATCTTGTCAAAACATCAAAGAGCAGTCTGTTTCTTGCACCTAGCCATGACACTCCACTCAAATAGTTGATTAATTGACTTATTTCCCACTTTAAGTCACGTATGCAGAATCCTATTGCTAAGACTAGTTGGCTGAGTGCCTTCTTTGTTTAAAGACCTATATTAGCTAGCAAGTCTCAGAGCCTCTTTGGAATCTCACCCATGGAGATGACGATCTGCCTGGGACCTTCCCGTTCGGGACTCAAAGGCTGTGAACCGGGATTCCCCAGCCGTGACTGTTAGAGTTGGTGCTCCCCCGAATCGGTGATGTTTTCTTTACCTATTTCTATTATTCTTCTTATATTGTGTATACTTCTTGTTACTTGTGGTATTTGGTGTCTTTGTAAGCAACCTATTCCTTGTATAAAAAATGTAACTCATACCTTAAATGATTGTACCTGGCAGTTGGAGCCCTGCCTTCTCCCGCATTCTTCTAACCTTTGTATTTTCCTTTTTACTCTGGCAGGGTGATGATTTTTACTTTTTCCCCTGATACAGATGTTGTTCAGCTCTCCCTCAGATTTCTCTATCTTTCCATTTTCTTAGTATTATATAATTGTACATAATTAAATTTTACTTTCATTTTTAACTGCTGTGTCCAAGTGTCATTTACAGGAGCGAATCCGAACCATAATAAATTCTCAAAACATGCATCATCCCAAAGTATAAATCTATATTAAGTCAGAGTAAAAGTCACCAAAGGGAGTGAGGACCACAAGAAATGACAAAGGCATAAACATAGATCTTTACATGCTCACATTATAATACATATATATATATATATTCTTTTACAGTGCTACTCCTACTGTCAAAATAGCTTTTGACAATCTTATTTCTTGAGAATGAGGTATTGCTTTCCAGAGACACGTTGCAGTCAAAGTTAGTCAATCCTGTCTCACTGATTCCTACCTGATCAAATTCCCTTTTTATATTAGAGTCCTCAGTTCATTTTGCTTAATATACAAGCTTGGTGCACTTGTGCATAAATATGGATCTTTTAGGTTTCTCATCTGACTCTTTTCTTAGATTTTGTCTTCTGTGAACTTTTGGGCATCTTCCCCACTATTCTTGTTAGTATAGTTACTTCTATTTTTTATCTATATTGGTAGCAATACATTCACAGTTTTCTTCCTCTGACTTAGCTTCTAAAATTTAAAGCCCTTTTGATTACATTATTAAGATTTCCAGGCAAAGGTAATTTTACCAGTTCTACTTCAATCTTTTCCAACTCTGGTTAAAATTCTGTCATTCTTATATTTCAAGCTACAGTTCAGAAATTCCCCCATCCATCCTTAGATATCACTTTCTTAGCCATCTATTACAAATTGTTTTTCTTTTCTAAAGCTCCTGTCACAGTCAGAAGCAGTGATGAAGATACCACCTGCACCCCTAGAGAACAGACAGAATTTCATAGATGATTTTTTTATAGCAGATCTCACTTTCCTAGTCACACACTTTACTGAATGATGTGGAGAATACAAAATCCCATTTTTTCAATAATTTGTTCACAGCAAAATTCAGCCTTATATGCTCTACTCTCCTATGTGAATATTAAGATCATAGGATATTCCTTGATGGGTACGATAAAAGAAATAACTGTTCAACAAACCTCTGATTATCAATGTCAGATGAAGTACAAACGGAAGATGTCAGCATACCAAATTGTCTGAAGTAGCTATGAAAGTGTAGCCTTAGAAAGAAGATATTTTAAAGGCTATAATGTACAAGAGACACTTGGCTTGTTTTGCTTCATCCCAAACAAGAGAACTTAGATCAATGTGTGAAAGGGACAGAGAGGCAAATAGTGTCTCAATATAAAGAAAAGTGGCACAATTAGAGCTGTGCTAGGAAGCTACAGCTTCTTTTTAGTTTTTAGTTTTTACTGTTTAGGCCAAGGGACCTAAAACTGAGGATCTAAGACAACTCCAAAAGACTCGTAATGGACAAAGCTGTCCATATCCAGAGAAATAACTTAGGGAGGAAGGAAGGAAGGAAGGAAGGAAGGAAGGAAGGAAGGAAGGAAGGAAGGAAGGAAGGAAGGAAGGAAGGAAGGAAGGAAGGAAGGAAGGAAGGAAGGAAGGAAGGAAGGAAGGAAGGAAGGAAGGAAGGAAGGAAGGAAGGAAAACATGCATTAAGTGCCCATTATGTGTTAGACACTTTATAGATATTGTCTCATTTGATGTTTACAACAACTCTGAGATATAGGTGCCACTGTTATCTCCATTTTAAATTTGAGGAATACAAAGATTAGATGACTTGCCCGGGGTAACATAGCTAATAAGTGTGTGAAACTGTATTTGGACTCAGGTGTTCATGACTCCAGGTCTAGCACTCTGTCAACCATGCTACTTGTTTTCTCCAAGAGGTGTTGAAGAAGGGCTCATATTATGAAGATACCCCGTGGAGGATTTGTGAGCGGATGTGGATATGAGTCACTGGAGTGAGCAGATTTGAATAAGCCAGGATCTGCCTCACTCTAGTGAATCGGCACAGTGACTCATTCACAGATCCATCAAAGTATTTTATTTCTTCAGAATTAGAAAGGATATTAATCCTTGGTTGGAGTGAATACGTTAGAACCTACTAGTTCTTTATCCTTGATTGAGTAATTTTATATTTCTGCTTCTTGGATGGATTCTTCATCTGAAAGTGAGAGAGTTAAACTGGAAGGTCCACATTGCTACTTTCTGCTCTGAAATTTTATGATTCTCATTATAGGAAGACATTCAATATGGGCTTACCACAACATCAACACAAGACTACCTTCGGAATTGATTGCATCCTTAATTCCTAATTGTTCTTCTTATTTGGATTGTGACTGTATTTGGTGCCCCACACACACACACATACATACTCAATATGGAATAAGGATTATATTTCTTCTTTGTTCCAAAGGTGAAAGCAAAGCCTGATTCATTCACATATTTCAGAGAACTGGAAGAGGATTTTCCTAGGGCTTTGTGGGGTTCTTTGATAATGTATTAAGAGGGGAGTACTAGTTCCCCAAAGTCCTTGGAGTAAAATAGGAATAGTTGGAGGTTCTGGAAATCTTAAATACTGTTTCACAAATAATCCCTGTTTGCAGTCTAGTTGTTCATCTCACTACAGACTCACAAGAATCAGGTTCTCTTTAATTCTATTTTCTCCTTTCCCTGCTCATCCTACATCTCTGTCTACATTTCAGTTTGCTTTTTTTCTAATTGGTCTGCTTTTGTTTTCATACCCCATAGAAATGAGACTCCTGACACCAAACCAAGCACAAACCAGTTCAGATGTAGCTATATATTCATCTGGAGCTTGCTAGTGAGGGAACTCATAATATAGCCAAGGATGGGTCAGTGCAGTTTAAGGTTGGAAGGTCAACAATATTTTTAAGTTGAATACTCTGGAGGTGAAGGATATTCTTTGGGGAACTGTCCAGGTCTGTGAATTTCAGCAAAGCTGAAAAGAACTTAGTAAATGACCCTGTGGTTATCTAGGTATATGACAGCTACCAGATGTCCCCAATTTGTTCAGGAAGTGTCATGCAATTCTGGAAAAGTTACCAAAGCATAAAAAATTGTAATTAACTTTATTTTTAAAGGCACACAACTACTTTCCTTCCATTAATTGCCTTTGTTGGTTCATCTCTATGTATGCCTAACTGGTTTTACCTGGATGTAGCTAGGTGAAGTATGTTTCTAGTTCATGTTTAATATGAAAGACCTATAATAGAATGATCTTGGGTTCAAATTCTGAGATGATACCAGAATGTAAAGATGTAGATGCTTTCCTTTTAAGTGTGAAATCCTTAGGACAGAGAATGACAAATGTTTTCTTTTGAAGAACTCCATTAGGTAACCCTAATCTTTTAAGGATGTCTTTAAGGATCAATATATAAGTAGATAGATACACAGATGCTAATGAGATACACAAATAAATATAGATCATACAAGTAATGATTGAGTGAGCATTGATCAAATGTTTACTCTATGCTAGTAATTCGGGGGTAGTGAGATGAAGCACTGAAAGTATGCAAGATAAGGTAAAGAACCACTTATCAGAGAACAGGGTGGTTCTAGGCTGAAGTTACAGAAGGATTTGGAATAGATGGATGAGGTGAAGTCTTGTGAACAAGAACTGAAGTCATACATAATCCATAAGTCTATGAGCCTAAGTTCTAGAGAGGAAATTATTTTTCCTATTAATTACTGAAGATGCCTGATCAATAGCAATCAATGATCCAACCTACATTTAAATCCAGCTACTTCTGTAAGATACAGTTATGGCTTTCCACCAGCATATTCAGAGAGAAAATAAGTCATTCTTTTCCTATAGTACAATAGAAAGAGGAGTGTCTTTGGACTCAGAGGACCTGCATTTAAATACTTCATATTTCATTACTTGTGTGATCCTGGGAGAATCAAATAACGTCTCTGCACCTTAGTTCCTCCATTTGTAAAACTAGGGAATTAGAGAAGTACTCTAAGTTCTTTTATATTTCTAAACTTGTTATCCTGTAAACAAAGTGCTGAACCTCCACGGGATACAGCTACCTACCTGCAACGACCTTAATATGTAACCCAACTAGGGCTAGCAAATCATTCTCTATTTCTATTTCTGAGAACATAACTTTCTCTCTAAAGCATTTTGCAAAACTCTTTCCTAAACATTTCCCCAAATTCAGAACTGTATTTTCTTTAGTTCTTGTTGCTCTTTTGTGAGTAATCAAAGGATCCTTGAAATCAATGACACAAAGCTCATTCTAGAAATAAGTGGCTCTTTTGGCACAGGTCTCATGAAGCTGATGAATCAGATAGTTACAAATAGCAGAACGTTCATAAGAAGAGCTAGATCAAAAATTAATCTTTCTTTGTACCACATAACTTGCATTTCACGTTAATTATCATCTGTATTGACATCACTTTCAAATATGAGGGATAAGTGAAAATATTCTCTATGCTTTACAGTGTCCTACAGGAGACATTTATCCCATGTGCAAATAAATCCATTTTCATGAAAATATATGAATGATCTCATTAGTGTGAATATCTGAAACTCCATCCCAAACTGGTCATCCATGTCTCAGCCTGTTTGCTGCCCAATATGCTGAGAGTCTCCCTTTCTTTTGACATCTCAAAGATAGAAAAAGAATATTAAGATTCCCAACCAGTTATTCCTCATTCTTTTCACATGACCAACCTACTTTCTTTTATGTCCATATGTAACTTTAATGATATCCTTTACACCACTTCATAATTACTAATTTTTCATAGTTAGTACCTTACTCATTTACTACATGAGCTTCTCTGTTTCCCTTTGGGTGATTTTATTTCTATTATCTACTATTCAATTATTTGTCACAAATGGCAAATGTATCACACCCCTCCCCCATAACTGGTCAAGCAAAAGAAACACTAAGTTCTCTCCATTAGCTCTAAGCCAGGATGATTTTTTTTCTTTTAGTGCCTTTTAAACAATGTCATAATTCTCCTACTCCTTTAAGAAAAGGAAGAGAGAGCTATGCCTATGAAATATCCAGAGCTGCCCTTTGTTTTAAATTATAAAGTCATTCACATAGGATGAATAGCCCAATTCCATGCTACATTTTAAGTAATACTCTAAGATGACCTGAGTAAAGAATGGATATATTGTACTCTTTATAGACAGTTGTTCTGAATCCAAAATCACACAAAGAAGAATTGATAGCCAGTAGAAGAGGTAAATAGACATCTGGTCAGCCTTAAAGGGAAAAGAATAGTCTTTCCATTTTGAAAAATAATAGATCACCATTATTCTGATATCTCTTACTCATTTGAAATCTATTACAGGTATGAAGTAAGAAGCCATAACAGTTTTCAACAGGGAGAAACTGTTGTGACAGAGCCAAGTGTAGTACCCATGTTTTCATTGTGACAATACTGTCAGAATCTCATTTGACCAATACCATGTCAAACCTTGTTATAAGCAATCCTCACTTTATAAATTAATTGTTTCAAAAATTTATTTGTATAATTTATAAGAAAAAATGAAAACCAAATTACCAGTATCAAAAATGAAAAGAGTGAACTCACCACCAATGAAGAGAAAATTAAAGCAATTATAAGGAGTTATTTTTTGCCCGATTATATGGCAATAAATCTGACAATGTAAAGAAAATGGATGAATATTTACAAAAAATATAAATTGCTCAGATTAACAGAAGAAGTGGAATATTTAAATAACGCTGTCTTAGAAAAATAAACTGAACAAGCCATCAATGAAACTCCCTAAGAAAACATCTTGTAGGCCACATGGATTCATAAGTGAATTCTATCCAACATTTAAAAACAATTGATACATAAACTATTTGTAAAAATAGGCCAAAAAAGGAGTTCTACCAAATTCCTTTTACAACACAAATATGGTGCTGATATCTATACCAGGAACAGTAAAAGAGAGAGAGAGAGAGAGAGAGAGAGAGAGAGAGAGAGAGAGAGAGAGAGAGAGAGAGAGAGAGAGAGAGAGAACTATGGACCAATTTCCCCAATGAAGATGGATAAAGAAAGTTAAACAAAATACTAGCAATAAGATTATAGTAATATGTCACAAGAATCATACACTATGACCAGGTAGGATTTCTATCAGTAATGCCAGGCTAATTCAATATTAAGGAAACTATAAGTTTAATTGACCACACCAATAACAAAACCAACAGAAATCATGATTATCTCAACAGAGACAGAAAAAGCTTTTTGCCAAAAGATAGCACTCATTCCTTTAAGAAAGAAAACGTTAGTGAGCATAGGAATAATGTTGCTTACCTTAAAATGATAAGTAATGTCTACCTAAAACAATAGGCATGATGAAATGTATATAAGCTGGAAGACTTCCCAGCAAGATAAGGAATGAAGTAAGTAAATCCTTTATCAGCACTATTTTTCAACATTTTCAATAGAAATACTAGCTAGGGCAAAAAGAAACTGAAGAAATTAGAATACAGAATGAGAAAACAGAGCTATTATTCTTTGCAGATGATATAATAGTATAATCACAGAGTTCTCAAAAATTTGATAAAAACTGCTGAGAAAATTGGAAAATGGTATAGCAGAAATTAGGTATAGATGAACATCCTACACTGTATGTCAAGATAAGGTCAAAATAGGGACATGATTTTGACATAAAAAGTGATACCATAATTGCAAAGCAAGAAATAATTTATCTATCAGATCTATGGGTTAGGGAAGAATTTATCATCAAACAAGAGATAGAGAATTACAAAAGTAAAATGTAGAATTTTTATTATATTAATTTAAAACATTATTGCACAAGCAAAACAAATTCAACCAAAATTAGAAGGAAAGCAGAAAGCTAGGGGGAAATTTTATAGCAAGTGTCTGACAAAGGCCTCATTTCTCAAATATATGGAGAACTGAGTCTCATTTATAAGAATACAACTCATCCCTCAATTGATAAATGGCCAAAGGTTATGAACATGCAGTTTTCAGGTAAAGAAATCAATGCTATCAATAGTCATGTGAAAAAAAAATGTTCCAAATCACTTTGGATTAGAGAAATGCAAATTAAAACAACTCTCAGGTACCACCTCCTACCTATTGGTTAATGTGACAGAAAAGGAAAATGATAAATGTTGAAGGGGATGTGGCAAAATCAGGACACTAATGCATTTTTGATGGAGTTGTGAACTTATCCAACCATTCTGGAGAACAGTTTGCAATTATGCCCAAAGGGTTATAAAACTGTGCAAATCCTTTGATCTGGCAATACTGCTAGGTCTGTATTCCCAACAGATTTTTTAAGGGAAAAAAAACCTATCTGTATAAAAAAATTTATGGTAGCTGTTTTTGTGGTGGCAAAGAATTAGGAATTGTGGGGACATTTATCATTTGGGAAGTAGCTAAATGGAGATATTGTTATACATAATTGTAATAAAATACTACTGTGCTATGAGAAATGATGAGTAAGATGGTTTTACAAAAAGCCTGGAAAGACTTACATGACCTGATGCAAAGTAAAGTGAAGAGGATAAGACACTTGTACATAGTAACATTACTGTACAATAGATATGTATTGTGGTGATCAATTGTGAATGACTTAGCTATTCTCAGCCATACAATGATCCAAGACAATTCCAAAGGACTCAAGATGAGAAAATGCTGTCCACTTTCAGAGAAATA
Organism: Bettongia penicillata ogilbyi; assembly: GCA_023548195.1. Lineage (NCBI taxonomy): Eukaryota > Metazoa > Chordata > Mammalia > Diprotodontia > Potoroidae > Bettongia > Bettongia penicillata. The sequence goes on along the minus strand of JAJHZJ010000808.1, from coordinate 7,136,657 downwards.
ATGGAGGGCATCTGAAGGCAGATTGAAGCATACTATTTTTTCTATTTAATTCTTTTATCTGTTTTCTTTCACATTACTAACATGCAAATATGTTTTATATGACTTCACATGTATAACCTATATCAATTGCTTCCTGTCTCAGGGAAGGGGAAATTGAGGAAGAGAGGAACAGAATTTAGAATTCATTTTTTTTAAATTAATGTTCAAAACTGTTTTTACATGTAATTAGGGGAAAATAAAATATTTAAAAAGTAAAATAAATAAAATGCATTTAACTAGGACAAATGGTACATCTTATTTTAAAAATAATTATAAATGATATCTTTTGTTTGTTATTCAAGAGAATTTCTTTCAATATTCATTCTTCCCCCTCGTGACAAAGAGCCATTCTATCTGGGAATGGATAGGGGCAAGAACTGAGGAACAACCGTATTTTTCTATCATTCTTTCCTCTCTGGCCTTTGGTTACTTACAAATTAGCACCAAGCCAGCAATCTCTGATTAATAACAAATGAAAACTGAAAAGTTACTTTTTTTCACAAAAGGAAGAAAAAATAATATCTAACTATTATTATTTTTATGTTCTCTGAAATAATTTCATGGGCCCAATCAATTAAAAAAAAAAAGTCTAAAAGGTCTCTGACTATCCTTTGTGCAATATGGGTGTTCCCGTTTTTCCTTCTTCTATAAGATACAGTCAGAGTTTTTGCTGATATTTCCCATTATTGGAAGACAGTGGTTGGGATCCCAGAATCATGACTCAAACAGGATGAAATAGGCCTTCATATGTTCAAAGGGAGGGTGGAAAGTATGGGCAACCAAAGAACTGGTGCACACCAGGATTAGGTCCCCCAGCCTAATGCTACTTAAGAATTCTCACTTGAACTTTTGGAGATGCCTCTTAATTGATATTCCTACAACTAGCCACTCTCCAATCTATCCTACGCACAGCTGCCTAACTGATAATCTTAAGTACAGATCTGAGCATGTCACATCTCTGTTTGTCTATAAAATAAAATATAAGTCCTTCTATTTGGCATTTAAAGCCCTTTACAATCTGGCTCCCATCTACCTTTTCTTATTTATTTCCCATTGTCCTCTTACACTCTATATTTCAGACAAATTCTCCTTTCTACTCTCTACATATGGCTTTCCACTCCTACCTCCATGCTTTTGCATAGGTTGCCTCATTTTCCTGGGAAAACACTACTTACATCTGTTTATTGAAAACCTTCATTTCTTTAAGCCTTAGTTCTGGTGTACCACCTCCCTACATAAGGTTTTAATCTGATCTTCTCCCAGAGGAAAAATTCCTTTGTATCTATATTGCATAAATTTTGTGTTTACCTACTTTTGTATAAGTTATATACCTCAGGGAATGCTTAAGATCTTTGAGTACCTTAAAAATCTTAATATCTATCTTTGAAACTCCAATATCTATTATGGTATATTGAGGGCAATCACCTACTCTTGTATACTCATAAAATCAGGCCCGATTTTACTTTCTGTAATGTAGAAGAATATATATTTGTTGAATTCAATGAAATTGAGCATATTAGCAAATAACATCCTAAGACATCATTTCTCCTTGAGGTAGTTGAATATCAATAGGTTAGACTTGAAGACTTTTTAAACTTTAAGAGCCAAAGTATATTTCTCATTGTACCATCTGAAGCACTGATACAGTAGGTAAAAGATAAACTGTGGAGAAGGGATCCAAATCATACCTAGAGCTACTCTGTCTATGTATAAAGGCAGGCCTGATTATATATTTAATAACAAAAAAAAACCCAAATTCTTCATTTTATATGGTTCTGTAGTCTTTTCTTCATTACACACTCTTCATACACACATTCAAATGCCCTTAATAAATTATCCCTTCCAGATAACACTTATACATATATTTTAATGGGTCCACTAGACACATGTATAAAATGCAAAGGAGAAAAGGATGATGGCAATTTTAGGCTGTGGTAGAGAGAGGTGGGGTGGGTGGAACTGGGTATGAGTGGGACTTTGGGTTGCATGTTTCTGTGTATAACTGTGCATAAACCTAGTCCTACCAGAACTTTTATTTAAAAATCTAGCTTTTATATTTCTAGCTTGTGAACAAATTACAATATAAAATATGAAGTATTAATGGACAAAGAAAAGACTATCAAAATATGAGAAGACATATATATGAATTAATACAAGTGGAAGAAAACTTGAACCAAGGTGTAACTTACAAACCCTTCAATGTGGACCTCCTGAAATGAATACTTGAGTGCAATGTAGCTGCTCATATCTGCAGCTTGTGAGTCCCTCTTCAATGACCCATTTTCCCCAAACCAAACCAGATGACATAAAACATTCAAGATAAAGGGTATTTATTAAACATAAAAGCAAGATAACCATCAAGGAAAAGCACCCATCACACATGGTACAATCTCCCACAGATCCAAAACCAACAATAAGAGGAAATACTTCTTGGACATCACACTTCTAACATTACATCCCAGCAGGAAATTCTCTGTTTCCAACACTGTAGCTTACCGCTTCCTATAGAGTAGTTGTCATTGATTGCTAGATTGGCCACTCTCTCCACTGAGATGCTCCGCTGGCTGTACGTTTGAAATGCTGGTTATCTGTTACTTTTCCAGGGAAAAGTGTTACCAACTTGCTTCTTCTTCAAAAGGAGTGTCTATCATTCTTTGGGGAGGTAGACAATGCCTAGGGCTGTAGTAAGACTTGCAAGTCAGGTTTATGGTCTTGCAATCAGCACAATGAGCCCCTCTAGACAAATCTTTCTCACAACCTTGCTTCCCCCCACAAGGAGTTTTCTCAAGCTTGCTTGATATTTGAGACATGATAAGTAAATTCCTTTCTAATGTCAACATGAACCTAGCAGTTAATTTCAATTTTGCTGGTGCTTCTATTAGCCATACTGGAGATATGAATAGAAGTCAGTATCATTTGATCCAAATTTCTACTACTATCTACATTCAGGTAAGAGCAACATATATACACAATGACTATATATATATATATATATATATATATATGCCAAATACAAGCTCCTAAAAACGGTAATAGAAATAAAAGAAACAAATTCTTTTATAATGCAAAAAATGGAAAAAGACATCAGAAGGAGACACAGAAGCAATCATTTTTATATAATTTAAACAAAGTATACTTTACAGTTTCCTGTAAAATTGTTTTTTAATTTTGTTCATATACCAGACTATCTGCTTTTGTTAAACTTTCTAAGTTTACATTCATAATAAATAGTCTAGTCTGCTTCTTTCTTACCTTTCTGTGCTGCTCCATGTTCTTTGGAAGGTTGTGCTGTAAGTACTAGTATCTGGAATTTGTTTGCAGAGCTACACTTTAGATTTGCTTAAATAAATTGAACTGGCAATCCATGGTACTACTTGAATATCTGTTTAGTATATATTCTTGGAGGGCCATTTCTATTAAAGTATTATTTCAACCTAGACTTCCAAATGCCTTCCAAGGGATTCATAATCATAAATTGTTCAAGTAGAACTATAATATTTCAAAGTGCTGACTACCTTCTAATTCTACTGATGTCCATTTAATTCCTTCTTTATAATATTCTCCATACTGCTGAACATTTGTTTGCCTTCTAAGAATTACTACTTAGAAATGGATATTGCAGATATGACAGTGATTTATATCACAGAAATCTAATGAGACATAACCTATGTGTTCCTGAATATTGGTACCACTCTGTGACAAAAGATACATATTTCACTTCAATTTCTGCTTCTCTGAGAGCTAGTTGAATTATATTTGCAGGGTACTACACTTGCAAGGAATTTCAATAACAAAACCTTGTCTTTGCACGCATTTATAGGATCCAGTCATTTAGGATAGAATTTGACTTAAACATTACTTATTAACACTAGTGGTGGATGAGTATATACTTTTCCCTCCCCCTACCCACTGAAAATTGAACTAAAAAAAGTATGATAGGGATTCCTAGCCTTTGCCCCCCACCCCAAACCTCCTCTCAATTAAAAAAGTACACAAGATTAACCTAATTCCTAATTGCTTCCCTAAGGCTAAGGTGATAAGATTTCTAATAATGTTGCAACTCAAAAGATAGACATCAATAATGAGAATTTTAGGTGACTAAAATAAATCAACCTGAGCTATATTTCCACATTCTTATTAACCAGCTGTGGTATCCTAAACTGTCCTAACTTAGATTGGAGGCTGACTCACAAACTTGACATGACTTCAGTGAAACTGGGCCCTGGGTATTTCCCTGTTCAAGGCAAGTTCCCAATCAAAGGGAAGTTGCAAGGTGGTATAGAATTGTGGAGACAAAAACCACAGGTACTTAGGGAGGCTCCAAGAATCAAGTTAGCCCAAGGAAGCTGGCAGGTGATTACAACAGATGCAGGCAAGATAGCCTAAGCAGAGCCAGGAGTCATACAAAGGACTCAGGTGGTATTTGGACACACTAGAACCGAAGCAACCTGAACATGAAGGGAAGTTGAGTGGGGATATACTTTCAATAGAAGAGAAGTACTAAAGCATAAATGAGGAGGGACAACGCTAAAGAAATTTTGAGGAAAATAGTAATGTGGTGAGTGGTAGGAATGCTAGGGCTAGGGTCAGGAAGACCTCAATTCAAAGGCAGGCTCAGATAATTACTAGTTGTGTGATTTTAAGTGAATCACTCAGCCTTCTGTCTCAGTTTCCTCATCTGTAAAATGGGGCTAATAATTACATCTACTTCTCAATGTTGTGAGTACAAAATGAGATTATATTTGTAAATCATTTTGCACACTTAAAGTGTTATATAATTCTAGCTGTTACTACTACTACTCAGACAACCAGGTCATTCCACTGGAGTTGGGCTCTGTGAATGAGAGTTTGAATACGTGGCAGTTTAGTTCGAGTAAGGACCTCAGCATCTGGTATTTTATCCTATTAATGAGCTTCAGAATCTTCCTAAGACAGTTCAAATGGAAGCGATCCAGTTTCCTGACATGTGCTGGTAAATTGTCCAGTTTTCACAGGCTTATAACAATGAAGTCAGAACCACAGCTCTGTAGACCTTCAGTTTGGTAGTCATACCCTTATCAAAAGACTGTTTTACGGAGAACTGACACAAGGTGAGTGTTCACATGGTGGTCAGAAGAAACGATACAAGGACAGTCTCAAGGTCTCCAAAGAACTTTGGGATTGTGTGACATGGATGGGAGATACTGGCACAGGACCGCTCACCATGGCATGCCCACATCAGAGAAGGAGCTCTGCTCTACGAGCAAAGCAAAATCGAAATAACTCAAAGGAAATGCAGCATGCACAAGTTTAGAGTATCCATCCCACATGGACTATTTGTGTCCAACCTGTGGTTAGAGCATTCAAAGCCCCTACTAGTCTGATCAGTCATAATTGAACACATGATACTTGACTCCAGCATAGTGTTGTCATTTTGGTCCTCTTCGAGAATGGATAACAGCAGCAACAACAGCAACTACTACTATTAGTAGAATATTTTTATCAAACTATACCAATAATATGTTACAGTCAACTTTTTCTGTAAGGATGTTAAAAAATAGACTCTCCCTATCTGGCATAGAAGGATTCATTGATACATACCTTCTTTTGAGATGAAACGGTTTAAATGAACAAAGCGCTCCTAAGATCAAGTCTCTACTTACAGAATAATTTGGAGATCTAGCAAAGGCTCTAAAGTAGTTATGATTATCTGTGTTTGAAAAAGACCGAAGGAGGAATGAAGGAGATCTACTTCTTTCTATTTTCTAATTGTTCCCTAGTAGGGAAAAACTAGGAAACTCAGACTAAAGATTCTGTCTTGGAACTTAACTATAGCTCATCAAAATAGATGTGTCCTAACTTCTTTCCATAAAATATAGATAATCCTTATGAATTTTGAAAGAGTACTGAAAATTGAATGAAGTATGAATATATAATAATAACTAGTTAAGATGTCTTTTTGTTCAATCTGTCTTCTGTTCAATTCCCTCTAAAATGCTAAGTATGGGATCTGTGAGCAAATTTGAATGGTGCACATGAATTCTTGGATTTCTTCCCTTGTTTATGAGGTTTTTGTGGTACTAATGGGTTTGGTTGACTTATTTAAATGCACAGAGGAACTTGCAAAAGCAGAGCCAAGATGTCAGAGTAGAGGAAACAGCTGAAGTCTCCCAACATTCTCCTGCAAACAACTTTAAAATAATGCCTCAAATCAAATTCTGGAACAGTAGAGCCAAGAAAAGGCCAGGATGCCGCATTTTTCCCAGCCCCATTCAAGCTAGGAAGTCAGAAAGAGAAATCTGTGATACTGGGGTAGAGGTGGGCCCAGTGCCCATACGGCAGCAATACCAGCAGGGCCTTACAATAACAGCAGCAGCAGCTTTGGGAGTTGTTAAACACATTATAAGGGAATGTGGCAACTGGTGAGAAAGAAATTACAGGAGACAATTGTGCTAGTACTGGCTGTAGGACCAGGTACTGCTTAAAAACTCCATTGCCTATGCTCACTTCCAGGTCATGGTTCCAGAAACAACTGCAGACACAAGAGAGCAGAGGTCCTGAGGAGTAGTATCATTGGTGCTGCAAGGGTTCACATGACTTTCCTGAGTAAGGAGTAGAGTACATACTTGGAGAACAATGACTATTCTCTCCCTGGATCATCCACCTTGGAATCATTAATAACTGCCAGACACCAAGAATTAGCTCTGAAAACACAGCCCAGAAAATTCCATAGCTAAGGATAGTGCCCCCCCCAATATCACCCCATACCTCACTCTGGGAACTGAATTTAATTTTAACATAAAGTTGAAAGTCAAGAAATAGGCTGGAAAAATGATAAAATGGTTTAAACAAAAGAACCTGACAATAAAAAGCTTCTATGATAATAGAGAAGATCAAGACACAAACTCAGAAGTAGACAACTATGTCAAAACAGCTACAAGAAAAACCTCTAAGAAAAAAAAAACCTGGATTTGACACAAGTCCAACAAGCATTCCCTAGAAGATCTAAAAAATTATTTTAAAAACCAAATAAGAGTAGTAGACAAAAAGTTGGGAAAAGAAATGAGAGTAATGCATGCAAAAGAGAAGTAGCAGCTTGTTAAAAGAGGCACAGAAAATACTGAAGAAAAGAAAACTTTCAAAAATGGAATTGGGAGGATTTTGGGAAAGTGGTGAAGTAGGTCAGATAATTCCAAGTTCTCAAGATTTTTCCCCACATAAAGAGATGAAATAGCACCTCAGGGTGAACATAGAGCAGTAACAATAAATAGGAGTAGGGGCAGAATAGTCCTCCTGGGACAGTAGAAGAATATCTGAATAAAAGACCCAGGACAAGGTTTGGTCCCAGTAAACACCTCCAGACTATAGCCTAGATCCATTTAAATAATAAAAGGTAAGCACTGGGGTGAGTTAAGTTGGGAGGCTGCATTGGTAGAAACTTTTACCCCCAAGACAGGGAGAAATGTTGGATATCTGAGTCCTGGAAAATCAAGGAAACCTCTGCTAACAAAGAGTGCCATACCCAGGTTTGCTGTGAATATCTGAAGACACAGTACGGGATAAAAAGGAACCCGGATATGCCTGGTAAGTGCAGAAGCAGTGGAGCAGGGGCACCACTGGCTGTGAGCACATAGAGGAGGTTGGAGTCCAGTTCCCAGCCAGAGGGGAAAACTGAAAGAGGATCTGAAGGCAGAGGTACCTTCCCCCACACTCCTGGACTAGAGATGATTACTAAAAACTAAGCTACTACAAACTTAAAAAAATGTACAGGCAAAGGAGAAAGAATCCAAACATAAGGAGTTATTATGGGAATAGAAAAGACTGGGGGTTTGATCTTCAGAAGGGGATACTGAAGCAAAGAAACCATCTTCTATCCCAAAGAGCAATCTCATACTCTTTGGTGTATGAGTAATGGTTATCTGATCAAAAAGAATTCAGGAAAGAACTTAAAAATTTTAAAATTAAATAAGAGAGATTGAGGAAAATATTTTTTTAAAAAAGAACAATCCAAGAAAAACAAGATTATGAAAATAAAGTCAATCAATTAAATCCAGAATCTTAAGAAGAAAATGACTCCTTGAAAACCAAAATAGGGCAAGGGGAAGTCAGAAAAGTTATGAGATCAAGGAGTAATAAAACAAAATATTTAGAATGAAAAAATAGAAGAGTACATTTCATAAGAAAAACAACTGATCTGGAGAGAAGTTCAATAAAAGAAAACCTAAGAATAATCAGGCTACCTGAAAGCTATGATCCACAAAAAAAAAGAATCTTGATATATTAATACAAAAAAATTATTAAAGAAAATTATCCTGAAGCATTAGAAAAAGAGAGGAAAATAGAAACAGAAAAAACATCCTCTGATCACTGCCTGAAAGCAGTCCTATGAAGAAAATCTATAGGTATATTATTGTCAAATTCTGAAACCCCTAGCACAAGGATAAAACATGATGACCAAAAAGAAAAAAGAACCAATTTAAATACAGCAGTGTCACAATGAGAATCACACAAGGCATAGCAGTAGCAACATTAAAAGACTGGACGTCTTGGATCACTGTATCAAAGAGCAAAAGAACTGGGGCTCTGGCTAAAAATATCATATCCAGCAAAGTTAAGTATAATTCCAAATTCAAAAAATGGACACCTAAGGAACGATCAGACTTTCAAGACTTTGTCCAAAAAAAAGAAATCCTAAAGTTACTAGAAGATCTGACATAAAAGTGCCAAGAGAAATATAAGGTACATATGAAACTAATTGAAAGGAACTCAATAAAAACAGCCTTTGTACTTTTTTATGTAAAATGTAAGGCTCATGTATAAGATTTTTAGTAGGAATTGGGAAATTTATAAGAAAGATGAAGATAGGGGTGGAGCCAAAATGCCAGAGTAAAAGCAAGGACTTCCCTGAGTTCTCCCCCAAAGCCCTCTAAATATCTGTAAAAAAACGACTTTAAAACAAATTCTGGAGCTACAGAACCCATAAAATGACAGAATGAAACAAACCCCCAGACAAAGACAACCTGGAAAATTGATAGGAAGGTTCTTTCGCACCTGGGGGCACAGAGGGGAGTGCATTACAGCATGGGTCACACTGGCACAGAAGGGTCTGAGCAGGCCTCAGGGAACTGAATCATTGGCAGGTGTGACAGTTTCCAGACTTTCAACTCATAAATTCTGAAAAGGTCAGTGGAAAAACCCTGTGGGACCTGGGTAAAAGAGCAGTTCATGGTCTGACCAGGTCCAGCCACAGCCCCAGGGTGATGCAGCTGTAACAGCAGCAGACGTGGCTTCCAGAGTTCTGGGCCCACTGACTGTGGTGAATCGAGTGGCTGATACAAAATCCTTGCAGCCTGGGACAGTACACTCACCCCCAACTTCATCACCTCTGGAAGCAGAGTTCTATCTTGACAAAGAGTTAGAAAGTCAAGTGTTTAGCTGGGAAGATAAGCAAACATTGTACGATAACTCAGACTATAGAATCTTACTTTGGTGACAAGGAAGATCAGGGCATACAACTAGAGAAGGAGGACAGCAGAGGACAGCTCCTACATCAAAAGCCTTGAAGAGGAATATGAATTGATCTCAGGCCGTGGAGTATCTCAAAAAGGATTTTGAAATTCAAGTAAGAAAAGTAGAGGAAAAGTTGGAAAGAGAAATGATAGTAATGCAAGAAAATCATAAAAATCAGGTAAATAGCTTGCTAAAGAAGACTTCCCAAAAATACTGAAGAAAATGACACCTTGAAAACTAGACTAACCCAAATGGCAAAAGAAATCCAAAAAGCCAATGAGGAGAAGAATGCTTTAAAAAGCAAAATTGGCCTAATGGAAAAGGAGATTCAAAAGCTCACTGAAATAAACAATTCCTTCAAAATTAGAATGGAGAAAATGGAAGTTAATGTCTTTATGAGAAATCAAGAAAATTATAAAACAGAATCAAAGAACAAAAAAAAAATAGAAAATGTGAAATGTCTCATTGGAAAAAAAACTGACCTGAAAAATAGATCCAAAAGAAATTATTTTAAAATTATTGGATGATCTGAAAGCCATGATAAAAAAAATGAGCCTAGACACCATCTTTCAGGAAATTATCAAGGAAAACTGCCCTGATATTCTAGAATCAGAGGGTAAAATAGAAATTGTAAAAATCTACCAATTGCTGATGGAAAGATATACTGACTGAAAAACTCCTAGGATTATTGTAGCCAGATTTCAAGGTAAAGGAGAAAATTATTGCAAGCAATCAGAAAGAAATGATTCAAGTATTGTGAAAAAACAATTATGATAATACAAGATCTAGCAGCTTCTCCATTAAGGGATCAGAGGGCTTGGAATATGATATTTTTGGAAGTCAGAGGAGCTAGGATTAAAACCAAGAATCACCGATGAGCAAAAATGAGTATAATTCTTCAAGGAGAAAAATTAGTATTCAATGAAATAGAGGACTTTCAAGCATTCCTGATGAAAAGACTATAGCTGAATAGAAAATTTGACTTTCAAATAGAAGAATGAAGAGAAGCATGAAAAGGTAAACAGGAATGAGAAATCATAAGAGACTTTTTAAAGTTAAATTGTTTACATTTCTACATAGAAAATTATTTTTAACTCATGAGACCTTTCTTAGTATTAGAGTAGTTGGAGGAGATAGGTAGGTAGAAAGATAGATAGATAGATAGACAGATAGATAGATAGATAGATAGATAGATAGATAGATAGATAGATAGATAGATAGATAGATAGATAGATAGATGGCACAGAGTGTGTTGCATATGAAGGAATGATATCTAAAAATAAAATTAAGAGGTGAAAGATGAATATATTGGGAGAAGGAGAAAAGGAGAGATAGAATGGGTTAAATCATCTCACCATAAAAGAGGCAAGAGAAAGGTTTCACAATGGAGGGGAAGAGGGGGGAGGTAACAAGGAATGAGTGAACTTTACATAGGATCTGACTTAAGGAAGAAATAACATACACATTAAATTTGGTATCTTATCCTATAGGAAAGTAGAGGGCAAGGGGATAAAAGAGGGTGGGATGATGGAAGGGCAGATTAGGGGTGGGGTAGTCAGAAGCAAATACTTTAGAAAAGGGACAGGGTCAAAGGAGAAAATAGAATAACTGGTTGGTGGAATAGGATGGAGGGAAACATAGTTTTTCACAACGGCTATTATGAAATTTTTTTGCATAACTACATAGGTATAACTTATATTACATTGCTTATCTTCTCAATGGTGGGGAAGAAAGGAGAGAAGTTGGAACTCAAGAGTTTAAAAACAAATGTTAAAATTGTTTTTACATGGAACTTAGAAATAAGATATACAGGCTATAGGGTATAGAAATCTATCTTGTCCTTCAAGAATGTAAAGGGGAAGGGAATAAGAGGGAGGGAGGAGAACAGGGAAGGTAGTAGTCAGGGAAGGGAAGGAGTACATGCCATCTCAGGGTGGGGGGAGGGAAATAATGAGGAGAAAATTTGAAACTCAAAATGTTGTGGGAATGAATGTTGAAAACTAAAAGTATTAAATTTAAATTTTGAAGAAAAAAGGAAAGATTGGGGTAGACCTGAGTATGATTTGACTTTAAAAAGTAAAACTGCTTAGGAACAGTTAAAAATAGAAATTATTTTTATACAAATGATCTGTAAGACGAAGAACTTACACAAAGGAATTAGATGGGGGAAGAGGGGTGTTAGTTCTAGAAACCTACTTTCATTGGGGATGGGTTCAAAACAGAACTATATGTGTGTGTGTGTGTGTGTGTGTGTGTGTGTGTATATACATACATATGTATGTATAGAAGTCTTCTAAATTTGAAAAGAAATAAAAAGCTAAGAGGACTGGGAGGGTGCAGAGGATAATTGAGGGATCTCTAGCATGGAGGGTGAGGGAATATGCTAAATTGAACTAGAGAAGGGTGTTCAGATTTATGGGAGAGAAAGGATAAAAAGGGGAACCTTGGAAGGAGCGGTAGGTTAAGTAGCAGGAGGGCAAGGTAGTAGGTAGAAGTAAAATAGAGAAATTTGGAGGGATAAGAAATGAGACATACACAAACAAAAACAAAGATCAGAAGTATAATTTGTTAAGGAGAGTATATGTATATATATGTATGTATATATATATATCTACATACATATATATGTGTGTGTATAGACATACGTTATATATGTATGTATGTGTATATATGTGTGTGTTCATGTATCTATATATCTGCGCTTAATTGCAGATGGGGAGGGGGGAGAAAGGAGAAAAAAGAATAAAGTAAAACGTGCACAGCAGAGAACAAAAGAAAAGTAAAAAGAAAGCAAAGTAAGAGTGGTTAGTTATCAACACAATACATAATATTTATTATATAGGCTTTTTCTGAAATGGAAATTCATTGTTACCTATTTTGAATCATAACTACGTTCTGCTGTGCACATGGCACACTTTCTTTTTCTTTCTTCTTTTGTATTTGTTTATTTTAGGTTTGTTTTATTTTTTTTTACTTTTCTTATTTTGTATTTAAGTTTCAGCTATAAGAGATGAAAAATAAAATGTATTGGCCAAATGGTAAAACAGGCAGAAAAAATACTGAAGAAAAGAATTTATTTTTTTTTCTATTCTATCTTAAAAGTAGAATAGGACAAATGAGAAAAGGAAAATTCACTGAATAGACAGACTAGCTAGTGACTACATAAGACATCAAGAACAATAAAATCCAATCAAAAGAAAGAAAAAAGTAGAAAAAAATATGAAATATCTCAGCAACAAAAACAACTGACCTTGAAAGTAGAACATGGAGAGGTAATTTAAGAACTATTAGACTGATTAAAAACCATTATCAAAGAGACAAGATACCAGATTTTCATCAATTATGAAGAAAAACTTCCCCAATAGCTTAGAATGGGAAGGTAAAATAGATATTAAAAGAATCCATTGACCACTCCCCTGAAAAATATCAAAATAGAGCACCTAGGACAAAGAGAGAATACTTCAAGTAGCCAGAAAGAATTACACATTTTTTTAACACCTACTATATTAAAGGAGTAAAGGGCTTGGAATAAAATATTCTGGAACATAAAGGAGTTAGAATTATAAATAAGAATTATCTACCCAGAAAAAAAAACTGACTATAATCCTTTAGAGCGAAAAAATGTTTCATGAAATAGAGGATTGTGAAGGTAATTTAAGGTTAATGGTAGATGGGGGCAAGAGTTAAAGATCTTCCCTGCCCATTAATAGGCCTCATTGCCTGTTGTTAATTTCTATTGAAGCAATTGGTCAGAGGGTCCTGCCCTCTGGCTCTCAAAAGTGTATAAATACCCTGAGATGAGGTTTTATTTTGGAGCTTCCTCACTGGAAGTGTTTGTTTGGCCAGAAGAAACTCAAGGTAGCTTATCGCCAAGGCAACATTCACAGCACTGGTAGTGACTATGAATATGCCAGTGCAGTTCTGTCTCCAAGTATAAAAGACTGTCTATGTAGAAGGCAGAAGAGAAACACTTATTTAAACACCAGAAAGCCAAATCCCAGAACCAGAAAGTAAAATCCATCATGGTGACCAAGAAGTTAATAAACATGATCACAGCAAGGGGCAAAGCCATTCTCAAACCTCCCCTCCCTCAACCAGAGTCTTCTCACTATCAACTGTCACATTGTGTCAGTTGGCCTGTGTTCTGTCCCCTCTGACCTGATCCCACTCACTTCCTCCCTGTTCTGTTCTACCCTTCCTGTTCTGTCTCTTCAGCAAGCTCCTCCTACCACCTGTGACTTAAGCTACTAGGTGATTTGAGCAGATCATATGGGCCTATTAATTAATGAGAAATATTTTTCCATTTAAATTACTATCACAGGCAGGTGCTAAGGAGCCCCTACCCCCAACCCCCACCCCTGCTTTGAAAACCCAGGTGTTGGTGCTTCTCTATCTGGTAACTATGTATGTACATAATGGTCAAACATTTGGATCTATCTATTGATCTGGGATGTATATATTGCTTATGGTTAGACAGTTGGAAGCCCTGTCTGTTGATCTTTATTTCTGTTTGTATTTTCCCCGAAGTTCAGGATACTGACTTTTTTCCCTGAATTAAGTGAATGATATATGTACTTGATTAAAGTACATTGTTGACCTGTCAAAAGTTGGTTTCCTATTAGAAAAGGAGATCTAAGAACCTATACAGCAGACCCTCCTGTGTATGTCAGTATCCTTGCCATTACAAGGACTTTCAAGCTTTCCTTATGAAAAGACCAGAGCTGAATAGAAAATTTTATTTTCAAATATAAAGGTCAAGAGAAACATAGAAATGTAAACATGAAAGAAAAATTCTAACAGTCTTAATAAGGTTAAACTGATTATATTCCTATATGGAAAAATGATAGATGTAACTCCTGAGGACTTTATCATTATTAGGGCAAGCAGAAGGAATCTTCAGGGCAGCTAAATGGTGTAGTGGATAGAGCACTGAACCTGAAGTCAGAAAAACATGAACTCAAATCCAGTCTCAAACACTAGTTATGTGACCTGAGCAAGTCACATAACCCTGTTTGCCTCAGTTTCCTCATCTGTAAAATGATCAGAAGAAGAAAATGACCAACCATTATAGCATCTCTGCCAAGAAAACCTGAATTGGGGTCATGAAGATTTGGATTCAACGAAAAACATTAAACTGAAACAGTCCTCATAGAAGTCAAAGGAGTGAGTTGATTATGTTGGAATGATTTAAAAGAAAAGAAAGAAGGGTCAAGAAAAAGGGATGAATCAAGAAAAGTGGAAGAAAGAGAAAGACTGGAAGAAATTATCTCACTTAAGAGATATGCAAGGAAGAACTTTTACAGTAGTGGTGAAAACAGTGGGGAGGCAGGCAATGCTCAAAATTCACTCCAATTTGAATTGGTTCAAAAAAGAAAGACCATACATCCATACTCAATTTAACATTGATCCAAAGAGAGAAGGCTAGACACACACACACACACACACACACACACGCACGCACGCACGCACACTCAAGCTGCATGTGTAAAGACAGAAAAAGATAGAGAAACAGAGAGATAGAGAGACAGACTCAACTGGTTATAGAACTCTGTCATCCAACAGGTAGAGGGTGAAGGGGGAGAAGTGATTACTAAAAGGAGAGCTGATTAAGGAAGGCTGTGATCAGAAGCAAAATCGACTTTTAAGGGAGGACAGGGTAAAAAAGAGAAAGATGAGAAACACAAAAATAGGATAAAGGGAAATACATGCTTATTTATCATAACTATGAATATTAATTGGATGAATTCATCAAAGAAATGGAAGCAAATAAGAAATAGGACTGGAAATTAGAATGTAACAATATGTTGTTTACAAAATAAACACTTGAAACAGACACATCAAGGGTTAATATAAGGGACTGGAGCAAAATCTATTAGACTTTAGCTGTAGTTTAAAAAAAGGCACAGCAATCACGAAAGAGCAAAGCAAAAGCAAAAATTAATCAAATTAAAAGAGATAAATAGGGAAATGACATCTCGCTAAAAGCACTATAGACAATGAAATAATATCAATACTAAAAATTTATACACCAAACTGCATAGCATCCAAAAACTTAAATGAAAATTTAATTGTTACAGGAAGAAATAGATAGTAATAGTGGGAGACCTCAATTTTTCCCTTTCAGAATTCTATCTAGCCATGAAATAAAAAAGAAGTAAGGGAAATGAATACAATCTTAGAAAAGTTAGATTAGATAGACCTCTGGAGAAAATTGAATGGAAATTGGAAAATTATGCATTTTTTTCTAGGCTGTAAATGGCACCTTCACAAAAGTTAACTGTGTATTAGGGCATAAAGACTTCCAAAAATGCAAAAAAATATAGAAATAATAAATGCACCCTTTCCAGACTCTAATTCAATAAAAATCACATTCAATAAAGGGTCATGGAATCATAGATTAAAAATGGATTACAAACAAAATCTAATCCTAAAGTACGAGTGGGTAAAAGAACAAATCATAAAATTGATCATTTAATTAAAGATAATAACAAAAATGAGACAAAGTATCAAAATTTATGGATTGCAATCAAAGCAATGCTTAAGGAAATATTTCTCTCTCTAAATATATGCTAATAATATAGAAAAAGAGCAGATCAATGAATTGGACAAGCAACTAAAAAAATTTTTAAAAGAACAAATTAATTATCCCCAATTATACACCAAAATGAAAATTATAAACTTCAAAAGAGAGATTAATAAAACTGAAAGTAAAACAAAATACTATTAACCTAATAAATAAAGCTAGGGGCCGGTTTTATACTTAAAAAAATAGATAAAAAATTGATTAATTTTTTTATAAAAGAAAGGATAAAACTAAATTACCAGTCTCAAAAGAGAAAACAGTGAAAATTATATCCCGGTATTATTTATGTGAAATGGATGAATATTTAAAAAAATATAAACTGCCAAGATTAACAGAAAAGGAAATAGAATACTTAAATAGCCTAGTCTTAGAAAAAGAAACTGGATGAGCTATTAATGAGATCTCTAAAAAATTCCCAAAATCAGATGGATTTGCAAGTTACATCAATCAAACATTTAAGGAATGATTAGTACCAGGACAATATAAACTCTGTGAAAGGAAATAAAACATAAAGAAAGAATCCTACAAAATTCTTTTTATGACACAAATATGGTTTTGATACCTAAACTAGAGGAAGCAAAAACAAAGTAACCTACAGACCATTTACTTACCAAGTATCAATGCAGCTTATTAAATAAAATATTAGTAAAGAGATTATAGAAATTTACCACAAAGATAATACACTATGAAAAAATGGTATATATACTAGGAATGCAGGGCATGTTCAGTATTATGGAAACTCTTATCATAAATGACCCTATCAATAATAAAGATTTAAAAGATCACATCATTAGATACAGAAAAATTAGATGCAGAAAAATCTTTTGATAAAATACAACACCCATTCCTATTCAAAACACTTGAAATTCTAGGAATAAATGGAGCCATTCTTTAAATGATAAATATCTAAAGCCAAGAGCAAATACAAATGTAATGGAGATGAACATGAACCCTTCCCATTGAGAACAGGGGTAAAGCAAGTATGTCCATTATCATCACTATTATTCTTTATTGTACTAGAAAAGCTAGTTATAACAATAAGAGAAGAAAAAAAAGAATAAAAAATGGTGATGATATTGCACATGATATTATGATTTACTTAAAGAATCCTAGAGAATCAACTAAAACAAAAAACTAGCTGAAATAGTTAACAACTTTAGCAAAGTTGCAGGCTATAAAATAAATCACATATAAATTCACATTTCTATATACTACCAGCAGAACCCTGCAGGAAAATACAGAAAGAGAAATTGTATATAAACTAAATGTAGATCATATAAAATACTTGAGAGTACACCTGTCAAGACAACCATTCAGTGTGTGCATGTACACACATATATGTCACTACTTATTTAGACCCAAATCTTTTGTTCTTGAAATGTGGGTGTTAGAATCTTCTCATCTCTCCCTGAATCACTTTATGGAAGGACAGCAGACAGGAACTGATATCACCCAACTGAACTGGAGAATTTGCCGTTCTCCCTATGTTAGAATACCTATGAATATGTAGATATACTTTATATTCCTCAATATTCCCATTTAAAATGAAAGATTATGCCTTCTCAAAGTATCTCTCAGCTACTGGGGAAGAATCCAGAGAAAACAAAGAAAGAGTAAAGGGTATAGAGAAAAAACAAAACATTTGTTTCCTTTTTCCTTTATTATTTTGTGTTTTCTGAGTTGCATAGTAGATAACTGGAGGGCTGAATATGGAATCAAAAAGTTTGGTTTAAGTACTGCTTCCAATACTTTGAAGCTTATATAATCCTTGTCAAATCTACTAACCACTCTAGAATGCTATCTCATCTGTAAAATGGGGTTAATAATAGTACCAAAGTTATAGGGTTGTTGTTTGTGGGGGAAAAGGAGATAAAATATCTAATGCAGTGTATCGTGATTTAAGCAGTGTGTGTGTGTGTGTGTGTATTTGTGTGTCCATACATATGAATTAAGGTTTAAGAGATTTCATCATAAATGAAAAGAAAGAATAAGATATCCTGGACTCTCAATACTCTGACATTGGTATAAAAATAGAAGCAACAGGTCATAATGCATTTCCAAAGATTAAGGAGGCAATTAAAAAGGGCCATTCAAAAGATGATTTCATCGTACAAACCCTTTTCTCATAAGAAAGTTGTGGCCAAGCTAGTTCACTCCCTGGGAAGATCTCCCCTCATGATTCTGCTCAGTGAATAATAACCCAACTGTGTTATGAGGGTGGTTTCGCAGCCCATTGAAGCATCACTCATGCACCACTCCTGGAAAAGCTGCCTGCTGAAATGTGTCTCTCTGAAATGTTTTTCTCTGTTTTGATTCAGACAGCACTCTGAGACCAATATTCAGATTTAATGCAATGTCACGGAAGCATTGTATCAGTAATAGATGTTTGTACCTGGCTATAATATCCTTGCTCTTTTCTATTAGATAAATTTAACATTCATGACATTGAAGTGTGGTCAAAACTTTCCAGACGAATTTCACTGGAGTCTTAAAAACAGTTCAAACAGCAGGAGCAATGGGAGATATTGAGTTATTCTAGTAACTACTTCTGAAACAGGAGCCGTTTGTTGTATTTTTCCTCAGCCTTATTTACCATATATACATCTATTGGAATGATTAATACTGTGATGAAGGCACCTTGTAATTGGTAGGAAATTTTGCTTTTGTGCTTTAAAATCTTAGCAAATGTTCAACCTGCACCAGCACTTTCATTTCCCTTTGGGGGAAAATAGTCTTTAAGGAATTTAGAGTTCTTCATTTTAGAATGTCAAAAGGTTCTGCAATCTATAATTCTACATGAGAAGTAAACAAGGTAATATGTAGAAAGTTGAAACCCAGAATTATCCTCCAAACTCTAAAGTATGTTGCATAAAATCATTAAGCTAGACTTTCATTCTATGGTATACAAGAAAATACTTAAATCAAGCAAGTATCTAGAGGCAGACCAGATCCTATTTTCTGTTCCCTCAATATTAAGTATTTTTTTAAATATACCTTTTCTCACTCTAAACATTTTATGCCAGCATTGGGGAGAATATGCTAAGGGAAAAATATGTAATTTATAACAGATCTAATAAGATATGTACATAGTCTGACTATGTACCAACTTTCATAATTTTGTTTATCTACCCGATGCTAAGCACACATTCCAAAGATGTAATACAATGCAATTTTAGGAGCAAATACTTAGATGATAAATTTGATATTTACTTTGATGGGAATTTAAATCTGAATTCTGTAATGAATTTGTGGAGGAGTTATCTATCTCTATTGTGTTTAATTTACTAACCAAGTCTGATAATAAATGCTATTTTTCCTGAAATCATTTAATGCTTAAGGATACATCTTTTTCTTCCCTGCAAATATACTTCTTTGAAGATACCCCCCACCTTCAGATTGAGTTCTTTAGAGGATTCCAGTAGATTGTATTTGATGGGTTAGAACAATTATAGTAGGCACAGTATCTCCTGGCTCAGAGACTCAGAGTTTACTGGACATCATTTTATTTATGATCAGAACACTCTGGAAATAGAGATATATTTTTTTCTCCGTTTTATAGGTGGGAAGCAAGTCACACTCAATATCATCCAGCTATTCAGCAATCAATAAAAAATTCTAATGCAAGTCTTCTATTGCGCATTCCAATACAGCAAACCTTAAATGACTGAAATATTCTATATGACTACAATATTCATTCCCTCTAGGGTGAGATACTGGAATGAGATTCACAAGCCATTACAGGGGTTGATGATCCAGATATATGTTGGGAAAATTGCTGGACTGAGTCAAGAGACCTGGGTTCAAAAACCTCAGTTTGCAATTAATAAGCTGGGTGATATTCATCAGGATGACTGGAGATGGCCCAGGATGCAATGGGAGACCTTGGCCCCTTTAGACCAAGGCCTATTCAGTACACATTTAGGGTGAGGTAACACCCATTCAGTGAACAGACCTGTTTAAGAAGTAGTCAGGAGATGGCCCCTTTGATGAGGCAATGAAAACTAACTAAATCAGGCTGTGAGCGCAGCAACAACAGTTACTATTGATAATCACTCAAGTCAGGAGGGTCCAGAAAAATAGCCCTTACGCAGAGTACTGTGAACAAGTATGCAGCCGTAGGTATACTTTTAATAAAACTCTTCTGTGAATTCCAATGCCAATGGTTTTTTAGGTGCTGAAAGTCTGTTGTTTCACTGATTTTATTAATTTCTTCTTTCATTCAACAAAAAACAACTGTTTCAAATTATCACCTTTTAAGGTAACATTTTCATATTCACATACATATTTTGAATCATGAAATCTTCGAGATAAATGGGATTTTAGAGGTCATGTACTTTGACTTTTTCATTTTGCAGAGGAGGAAATTAGGGCCTAATTTATTTAACTGACTTTCCCACCCTCACAAACTAAGTTAGGAGCAGATTTAGGATTATATTCCAATGCACAAAAACTTTCATATCTAACCTCTTATTTCTACTTTGCACAGGCATCATTTTAGTTCAGGTTCTCAGTGTCTTTTATATAGATTTTGGCAGTTTCCCAGTTGGGCCTCCTAACTCAAGTCTCTCACCAAGCCAGGTCATCCTCTACACTAATGTGAAAATGATTTCCCTTAAGCACAGATCAGATCCTGGTATGTCCCTACTCAATAAACTCCAGTGGTTCCCTGTAATCTCTAAGATTAAATGTAAACTCCTCTTTTGAGCTTTTAAAACCCTTCAAAACTTGATCCTAAATTATCTTTCCAATCTTATGGTATATTACCCCGACCCTGCAGTTTTCCAGTCAAACTGACCACTTCACACATGACACTGTATGTCTCTTCAGTGACTATATGCCTGCCAGGAAAGTGCTTTCTATTCACCTGTATTTCACAGATACTCTCTCTACTCTCAATATCCTGCTCATATACCATCTTTTGCATGAAGCCTTTTTCTACGACCCAACCTCTACTTTCTCCTTAAGCTACCATGTATTCCTCTTATTTATAATTCTTGGTATCTGTTTTCTTTATCAGTATTTTGTATACACTTAGATACATACCTTGTCTCTCCCATTAAAACATAAGCTTTCTGAGAGTTGGAATTATTTCATTTGTGTGTGTGTGGGTGTGTTTGTTTGTTTGAATCTCTAGTACTTAGAATAGGGCCAAACGCATAGTAAATGCTTAATAAATTCTTGTATATGGGTTGATTTTATTTTCATGCATAACATTTACTACTGTGATGAGATAATACCTTGCCATGAAACTAAAAATCGAATTTCATTCAAATACATTTTAAAATATCTAATAGGGTTTACTAAAATCAGATATACACACAAGGAGAAAGTAAATTAGACTATATTGTGTGAATGAGAAGTATAAACAAGATGTGAGGGTGGGAAGAAGGAATACCTGGGGGAGAAAGTAGAATTTCCCCTGAAAGGATGGAGTTGGGGGGTGGAGCCAAGATGGCGGAGTAGAAGGACGCACGTTTACGAGCTCCGAAACCAAAAACCCATAGAATTAATGTAAAAAGAGACCCCCATAACTTCTGGGTCAATACAAGGTGTGCAGAAACGGAGTGGAAGGGATTTCCGAGCCAGAGAGCCCTGAAGAGCTGTCCCCGGGGTCCGTCACACCCTGGAAAGCAGACCCCACCCCAACGCTGCCCTGGCCATGGGCCCAGAGAAGCTGACCCGAGCAGGCTTCAGGGACAGAAGCTCCGGCAGCCGGGAAAGTCCCTCCGCCCACAGAAGCTACAGGTCAGTGAGAAAGAAGGCTGGGCTAGAGGAGGGGAGCGGATCATCTCCGTGACTCGGGCCCCCTCGGGAGGAAGCGGCGGCGGCAGAGAAGGGGGCAGGAAGCGGCAGAGGCAGAGGGGTGGGCGGCGGCTGAGGCGGCAGCGGCCTGGGACTCAGGAATCCCCCAGCAGCAGGCAGGATCTTCATTACGGAAGGTTTCTGCATAAAACCTGAGGGAGCTGAGCCTGGGAGACGGCCCTGCCCCCACCCCACTCTATTACTGAAGGCCTCTGCATAAAGCCCCCCTGAGGGAACTGAGCCTGGGAGGCGGCCCTGCCTCCACCCCAGCGCCAGAACTAAAGCTTGCCATGGAAAGCCCATTTGAATCTCAGAGGCCAAGCACTAGCTGGGCAGATCCAGGCGGGGGTGGAAAGGAATCTCAGAAGTCAAGTAACTGGCTGGGAAAATGCCTAGAAAAGGGAAGAAAAATAAGACTATAGAGAGTTTTTTCCAACAAATGCAAATGATCCCGACCTTCGGATCTGATGACAAGGACGTATTCTTGCCATCAGGGAAAGACGTGGAGGGCGGGGCCTCAGTACCCCAGACACCCCAGGGGGGTGGCGGGTGGGCTCAGGCCTTGGAAGAGCTCAAAAAGGATTTTGAAAAGCAAGTTAGACAGGTGGAGGAAAAACTGGGAAGAGAAATGACAGAGATGCAAGAAAAGTATGAAAAAACGGGTCAATACCTTGGTAAAGGAGACCCAAAAAAATGCTGAGGAAATTAACACCTTGAAAAATAGGCTAACTCAATTGGCAAAAGAGGTTCAAAAAGCCAATGAGGAGAAGAATGCTTTCAAAAGCAGAATGAGCCAAATGGAAAAAGAGGTTCAAAAGCTCACTGAATTTAATAGTTCTCTCAAAATTAGAATGGAACAGATGGAGTCTAATGACTTTATGAGAAACCAAGAAATCACCAAACAAAACCAAAAGAACGAAAAAATGGAAGAGAATGTGAAATATCTCATGGAAAAAACAACTGACCTGGAAAATAGATCCAGGAGAGACAATTTAAAAATTATGGGACTACCTGAAACTCATGATCAAAAAAAGAGCCTAGACATCATCTTCCATGAAATTATCAAGGAAAACTGCCCTGACATTCTAGAACCAGAGGGCAAACTAAGTATTGAAAGAATCCATCGATCACCACCTGAAAGAGATCCAAAAAGAGAAACTCCTAGGAACATTGTGGCCAAATTCCAGAACTCCCAGCTCAAGGAAAAAATCTTGCAAGCAGTTAGAAAGAAACAATTCCAGTATTGTGGAAATACAATCAGGATAACTCAAGACCTAGCAGCTTCTACATTAAGGGATCGAAGGGCGTGGAATAGGATATTCCAGAAGTCAAAGGAACTAGGACTGAAACCAAGAATCACCTACCCAGCAAAACTGAGTATAATACTTCAGGGGAAAATATGGTCTTTCAATGAAACAGAGGACTTTCAAGCATTCTTGATGAAAAGACCAGAGCTGAAAAGAAAATTTGACTTTCAAACACAAGAATGAGAAGAAGCATGAAAAAGTAAACAGCAAAGAGAAGTCTTAAGGGACTTACCAGAAGTGAACTGTTTACGTTCATACAGGGAAAGACAATATTTCTAACTCTTAAAACTTTTCAGTATCTGGGTAGTTGGTGGGACCACACATACACATGTACACGCATGCATACACATACACACATGCACACACATACAGAGATAGAGAGCACAGGTTGAACTGAATAGGATGGGACCATACCTTAAAAGAAATTAAGGTAAATGGTGAGAGAGAAATGTAGTGGGAGGAAAGAGGGGGAAATGGAAGGGGGGTAACTATATGTCATTTAAAAGGCAGGTAGGAGTTTTTTTTAGTGGAGGGAAAAAAGAGGAGAGCTGAGAAAAAAAAAAACAACAAAAAACAAGAAGTTTACCCTCATCACATATGACTAAACGAAGAAGTGAAATGCACACTCATTTTGGTATGAAAACCTATCTTACAGTATAAGAAAGTGGGGGAGAAGGAGATATTGCAAGGGGGGGGATGATGGAAGGGAGGGCAAAGGGAGGAGGGAGCAATTTGAAGTCAACACTTGGGGAGGGACAGGATCAAAAGACAGAAGAGAAACAATGAGGGACAGGTTAGGATGGAGGGTAATTCAGTTAGTCTTACACAACACGACTATCAGGGAGGTCATTTGCAAAACTATACAGATATGGCCTATATTGAATTGCCTGCCGTCCCAAAGGGAATGGGTGGGGAGGGAGGGATGGTGAGAATTTGGAACTCAAAGTTTTAGGAACAACTATTTAGCATTGTTGTTGCAACTAGGAAAGAAGACATACAGTTAAGGAGGAATAGAAAGTCATCTGGCCCTACAGGAGAAAAGAGAAGATGGAGACAAGAGAAGGGAGGGAGGACAGAAGAGAGGGCAGATTGGAGATAGGGAAAATTAGATTGCTTGGGGTATTGGGGTGGGGGGAGAGGGGATAAAAGGGGAGAAAATTTGGAACCCAAAAATTTGTGAAAATGAATGTAAAAAGTTAAATAAATTAATTAATTAAAAAAAAAAAAAGATGGAGTTCATATGGACAAAAGTTCAATGGCAATGGACAAAACTCAGTGGACAAAAACCAAAGGGGAGAACACAAGTTGTGGATAAATTTCATGTTCATATGTATGTGGAAGGAAGAAGGAGTAAAGACGAAGTTCAACTTGATTAGAGTGGTGCATATCTGGTGGAAGAGTCAATGAAAGTTAGAAAGATAGGTTGGGACCAGACTGTAGAGGGCCTTGAGTAACTAACTAGAAGGTTGGACTTTATTTAATAGGTAGAAAGAAATAACAATGTTTTGCTTTGTTGTTTTGTTTTTTTTAAGAATAGGAGTAATGTGACCGAACCTATACCTTAATGCACTTCAACAAGCATTACGATACCAGAGCAAAAATGAAATCAACTATGCTTTTAAAAAGAGCTTATATTCTACTTGAGGACTACACATATATAGAGACAAGTAAATGGAAGGTAGGAGATGGATAACATTACCAGCTGGGGAGATCAGGAAAGGCATCATGTGAGAGGTGACATCTAAACTGTGATGCAAAAGAAGAAAAGAATAATGGGTCATATCATTAAAAATGAATTCTCAGATTAGGGAGCAGGTTATACAAAGATATTGAGATAAGGGATTGAACTACTCAGCTTGTGGGACAGTTAGCAGGTCAGTTTAAATAGAATATATCCTAGAGAACTGGAGCCAGGGTGGGGAAGACTTTCACTACCTTGCTGAGGATATGCAAGATACAATAAGCAACCACTTAACAGGTTGAGGAAGGGATAACATGATTAATACTTTGGTCATTGTGAAGACGCTAGATAGAAAATATCCTAGCAATAGGGAAACGACTAAGAATATATTACAACATACCAGGTAAAATGGTCCTAAACTAGAGGAGTGGTTAAGTGACAGAAAAGTTGACAGATGTGAGAATATTGGGAAAACAGAAATAGAAATTTTGAAATTAAGTGTTGTGAGGACTGAGGGAGAGGGAAGAACCCAAGATAGCTCAATGTTATAAACTTAGCCACCTGGAAAAATTGCACTCCCCTGGTCAGAAATAGGAAAGTGTAAAGGGAAATATGATGAGGCGATGATGTAGTAAAGAGCCATCCTGAAGTCAGAAAGACCTGGGTTCAAGTGCTGTTTCTGACAGAGTTCTGGGACCTTTGACAAAAGATAGCTAAAGGTCAAAGAGGATAAAGACTGAGAAAATATAAATGATATGCAATTGAAAGATTACTGGTAATCTTGAAGAGAACAGTTTAGGAAGTATGGTGAGGACAGAGTTTTTGGTGTTAAGTGAATAGATAGCGAGGAAGTATGCATAACTCATTATTGTAGTCCAAGAGTGAAAAGGAGAAAAATATATAATGATACCTGAAAGAGATGCTATAGTCAAGTACAGAGTTTGTCATTTGGGATGTTGTTGTTGCTATGATCATTTTCAAATGAGAGAGAAATTGGTATTTATGCAAGAAGCAGAGAAGGAAGAAAAAGTCAATTCGCTAAGTAAAACTAAGAAACTAAGAAAAGAGCTGACAAATGGGGAGGGAAGGGTAGGTTTGAAAGTAAGTGGAAGAAAGCTTTTAGGAATAGGGTTGTCTTAAAGCATATTATTCAAAACTAATCATCAGGACAATGTACTGATTTAAAATAAGAATAAAAATAAAATCCCAATTCACAAAAATTAATAGTAGAGCAAAATACGAACCTAACTCTCCAAATTTGAAATGTGAATGGATTAAGCAATGCACTAACACAAAAGAGAGTGACAGATTGCATGAGAAGACAGACCTCCAAATTACTTGTCTACACACCCAAAAGACAAAGATATAAATGCAATAAAAATGAGAGGCTGAAAGAACTATTCAGCCGATAAATTTAAAAAAAAAAAAGAATTCATTTAGTCAGCAGTCATTTATTTTTTTTTATGTGTTAGGTACTGTGCTAGCACTAGGTATATAAAGAAAGGTAAAAGACAGTCTCTCCTTTCAAGGAACTTACAGCCCAGAGGAGGAGATAGTAGGTAAGCAACAAAGTACAAAAATAAAAAATATATACAGGATACACTGGAGATACTTGTCGGAGTGAAGGCACTAGCATTAAAGTGAGTAAAAAGAGGTTTCTTATGTAAAAGTCTCATTTAAGCTGGACTTGAAGGAATCCAGGGAACCCAAGAACTAGAGATGAATTGAAACCATTCTATAAGCTGAAGCAATAATAAGAAAGGAGTCATATTCATAATAATCAGGAGTTGAAAGGTCATAGAAGTTATGAAAAGAAGTAGTATTAAGAAAGGGCAGAGCTAGCCTGTAAATCCCAAGATATTTTGCTAGGTTTCAGCCATCAAAATTTGCATTCTTTTGGGCAGAGTACTGGCAGGCTTAAGGGACAAAGGTAAGATGGAGTGGTGAGAGCAAATACTCACCTAAATTCTAAGACAAACTCCTTCAGATACCTCTAAAAAGACAATCTGAACAAATTTTGGCGAGGCAGACTCCAACAGGAGATAGGACAGACTGGAAGGTCGATGGGAGGGATTTGCTGTGTGGGACTGGAAGGGCACACGGGCTGTACCAGTGCAGTCCCTGCCATGGCAGGGCTGAGCAGGAAGCCCCAGGTGGTTTGAGGCAGCAGCCACACTGCGGAATCTCAGGGAATATCAGCCCAGGACAGGAGTCCATTGGAACCAAGGGAGAGAGCGCCTGGAGCCCCAGGTAACTACAGCAGCTGCTCCTGAGACTATTAGCCTACATATTAAATACCTGTAAGTCATCTATTTGAACTTCTGAGAACCAAGATGGCAGAGTGATCAGTGAATGCTCTACTCCTCTGCTTGTTGACCTTGGAAAACCCATAAAATATTACTTCAGGAAAAATACTGGAACAGTGGGATCAGCAAAAGGGGAAAACTGTCTCCTAGTCCAGGAGGTAGGAAAATCACAAAATGGGGTCCTCTTGCTGTGGTTGAAGGGGACAAGTGCAGGACTGGAGCTGTACCATATAGCCCAAACTCAGTGAAGTCGGAGGAGATCTTGAGCCCCAGCAGGGCAGCCCCAGCCCGTAATCCTCAAAACCAAGACCCCATACATGCCTCAGCACAACCAGGAGAATAGGAAAGACACCTCTGCAAACACTAGTTCACCAACCACTGAACTTGCCTGTGCTCAGGAGAGACCTCCTGTGGCCAGATCATTCCTCCCTCACACTTAACTCCAAGGTAACTCCTGGGAAACTCAGGAAGATTTCACCTGTCCTCTGCTTTAGCACATCAGCCAGCTCAGTACCAGGTAAGCTACAGCACTCTAGCTTCTATCTGAAAGAACCAGAGACCACAATACATGAAGCCTCAAGTTCTAAGCACAAGAATGGTAGGACAGAGACCCCTGTGCCCCACAAGCAGAGATCCACTTTAAAAACCAGAAAAAGAGTGATCATTCATGAGCAAGAAGCAAACCAGAAAAAATAACACCATAGAATCTTTCTATGGGGACAAGGAACAAAACATGAATATCAGAGAGGTCAGTATTGAGCCTGTACTTCCATCTGAAACTTCAGAAGGGAGTATAAACTAATCTCAAGCCCAAAGAGCATTCTTGGAAGAGCTCAAGAAGGATTTTAAAAACGGAATTAGGGAAGTAGAAGAAAAACTGGCCAAAGATTTTTAAAAAAAGAAATCACAGAAGAATTTAAAAGGAAAATTGGACTAATGGAAAAGGAAGTACAAAAACTAACTGGATAAAATAACTTCTTAAAAGGAACAACTGGACAAATGGAAAAGAAGATGCAAAAGTTAACTGAAGAAAACAATTTCATAAAAATTAGAATCAGATAAGTAGAAGTTAATGACTCTGTGAGACAACAAGAATCAAACAGAATCAAAAGAATGAAAAGACAGAAGAAAATGTAAAATATCTCATTGGAAAAACAATTGACATGGAAAACAGATCCAGGAGAGAAAAATCTAAGAATTACTGGTCTACCAGAAAGCCATGATGAAAAAAAGAGCCTGGACAATAACTTCTAAGAAATCATCAAGGAAAGCTGCCCAGAAGTCCTAGACTCAGAGGGCAAAATAGTCATCAAGAGAATGCTCCATTCACCTCCTGAAAGCGATCCCAAACTAAAAACACCATGGAATATTGTTACTAAATTCCAGAACTATCAAGTGAAAGAGAAAATACTGCAGGCAGCCAGAAAGAAACTTTTCAAATATCGAGGAACTACAGTCAGGAGCACACAGGATCTTGCAGCTTCTACATTAAAAGATTGGAAGGCTGGAATATGATATTCTGTAAGCCAAAGGAGCAGGGAATACAATCAAGGATCAGTTACCCAGAAAAGTGGAGCATAATATTTCAGGCAAGGAGATGGACATTCAATGAAATAAGGGATTCCCCACACCTTCTTGATGAAAAAAGCCAGAGCTCAACAGAAAATTTGGTCTTCAAACACAGGTCTCAAGAGAGGCATAAAAAGATCAACAGGGGGAAAAAACTGTTACTCAATATGGGCAAGCTGGTTATATCCCTATAAGGGAAGATACTTGTTAATTTTCAGAATTGTATATTTATTATAATGTATAAAAAGGATAAACATAGACAGAATGGGCATGAAGTAAATGATATGATAATAAAAATGTGATTTAAGGGTGCAAAGAAACTGTAATGGGAGATGTGAAAAGGAGAAAGCAGAAAAAGGTAAATTACATCACAGGAAAGGCACAAAAATATATTATAGCAGAGGGAAAGAGGGAAGGGAGATGAGCATTGCTTGAGATTTACTCTCATCTGCATGGGTTCAAGGAGGGAACAATAAATTCATTTAAGTATAGAATACAACTAGCTCTATAGGCAGTAGATGGGGAAAAGGGAAAAGGGAGAGGATAGTAAAAAGGAGGGAAGATTGAAAGAGGTGTTAGTCAAAAATTAAAACTCTATTGTGGAAGGGAAGGGAGAAAGGAGAACTAAAAGCATAAATAGGGAGAAAGGATGGAGGGAAAGACAAAGATAATAATCATACCTGTGAATGTGAATAGCCTGAATTCTCCCATAAAATGGAGATGGATAGCAGAATGGATTAAAAACCATAATCCAACAATATGTGGCTTACAAGAAATACATATTAAACAAGGGGATACACACAGGGTAAAGGTATAATGTTGGAGCACAATATATTGTGCTTCAGCTGATGTAAAAAAAAAAAAAAAGCAGGGGTAGCAATCCTAATCTCAGATAAAACAAAAGTAGAAATAGATCTAATCAAAAGAGATAAGGGGAAAAAACTACATACTTCTAAAAGGCACTATAGACAATGAAGCAATATCATTACTAAACATTTACAAGTGGTATAGCATCCTAATTCTTGGAAGAGGGGCTAAGGGAATTACAGGAAAAAATAGACAGCAAAACTATACTATTGGGAGACTTCAATCTCCCCTCTCTGAACTTGACAAATCTAACCTCAAAATAAAAAAGGAAGAAGTTAAGGAGGTGAATAAAACTCTGGATTAGGTAGATATGATAGATCTCTGGAAAAAAACTGAATGGAGATAGAAAGGAATATATATTTTTCTCAGCAGTACATTACACTTGTACAAAAATTGACCATGTACTAGAGCATAAAAACCTCACAATCAAGTGCGGAAAGGCAAGATGATAAATACCGGATAAATGTTGGTGAAGATGTGGGAGAGTTGGAACACTAAATCATTGTTGGTGGAGCTGTGAGCTCGTCCAAGCATTCTGGAGACCAATTTAGAACTCTGCCCAAAGTGCTACTAAAATGTGCATACCCTTTGACCCAGCAGTATCGCTTCTAGGATTGTTCCCCAAAGAGATCATAAAAAGGCCCCACATGTACAAAAATATTTATAGCAGCATTTTTAGCGGTGACCAAGAACTGGAAATCAAGGGAATGCCCATCAGTTGGGGAATGACTGAACAAGTTGTGGTATATGATTGTAATCGAATACTATTGTGCTGTAAGAAATGATGAACAGAAAGACTTCAAAGAGGCCTCGAAAGAATTATATGAAGTGATACTGAGCGAAAGGAGAAGAGCCAGGACAACTTTGTACACAGCAACAACCACAGTGTGCAAGGAATTTTTCTGGTAGACTTAGTCCTTCATAGCAATGCAAGGACCTAAAAGATTCCCAATGAACTTTTGAGGCAAAATGCCTTCCACAACCAGAGAAAGAACTATGGAATTGGATTGCAGAATAAAGCAGACCATTTTCTTTTGTATTATGTTTTGTTTTGTTTTATGGTTTCTTCCATTCATTTCATTTCTTCTATTCAACATGACTAAGGTGAAAATATGTTTAATAGGAAAATATGTAAGATTTCATGCTATCTCAGGGAGGGAGTGGTGAGGGAGAGGGGAAAGGGGAAAAATTAAAGATATATTGAAGTGATTGTAGGACACTGAAAACAAATAAAATAATTAATAAAAAAGAAGGGAGAGTCAGAGGACTCAAAGATCTTCCCCCCCCAAAAAAGATCATTATTACTGTTGTATAGCATTTAGGACTTGCTCAGAGTTTTATATTTGATCCTCAATACTACATCATAATGTCAGTAATATTATTACCATCCTCAACTAGACAGATGAGAAAACTGGCTAAGAGACCATTTGTTCATGGTCAAATGTGGAAGGAAGGAAGGAAGGAAGGAAGGAAGGAAGGAAGGAAGGAAGGAAGGAAGGAAGGAAGGAAGGAAGGAAGGAAGGAAGGAAGGAGGGAAGGAGGGAGGGAGGGAGGGAGAGAGGGAGGGAGGGAGGGAGGGAGGAAGGAAGGAAAGAAAGAAAAAAGCAAATATTTATTAACCACTTACTATGTACCAAGCACTGTAAGAGCTTCACAAATATTTTCTCAATTGATCCCTACAATAATCCTGAGGAATAGGTGTTATTATTTCCATTTTATAGATAAGGAAACTGAGGTAGGCTGATGTTAAGTGACTTGCCCAGGGTCACAACTGGTAAGTGTCTGAGACCAGATTTGAACTCATCTTCCTGACCCTAGACCCAGCCCCTGATTAAAACTTATCTCTGGATAAAATAGTCTATTCAGTATAATATCTAGTTACCAAGTTCATTGGATTAAGAGGTAACTGGTCTATTTTATGATGGCAGTTTTCATAGTAACATGGGCAATTGGAAGCAATAGAGGAAGGCACCCCAGACAAGTAAAGATCATGACTACAAATTAGTCTTTGAAATGCGGAAATTTTTAAAAAGAGAGAGAAAGAAAAATGTGTATTGCACAGAGGTTCCTAAAAGCATGATCTTATAATCCTCCTTCAAAGCAAAATAAGCAATGTATTAGCTCATAGTAACTTGAGATCAAAAAAGAACATGTACTAGAGCATTAATTTACTTTTTGTTTCTTTTTTTTTACTGAAGTAATACTTTTTAAAATAGATGGATCATAGGATTTAGAATTGAGAGGAACATTTGAGGTCATCTCATTCAACCTCTAAATCTTCAAACTGAAGTAACTAAGGAGCAGAGTGGTTATGAAACTTGTCCAGTGTTACACAGATAAGTGGCAAAAATGAGATTTAGTTTCATGTTCTCTGGCTGTAAATCTATTCTTTCAATTGTACCACCCTGTTTCCAACTATAAGTAATATTTCAGTTCCAAAGTCAAGTACCACAAATAAAAAACGACTTGGCCAAAGTAAATATTCAGTATGTATTTTCATTATCTACATTTTATATAAAAATAAAATTTTATAAAATATTTTATCATTTCATTTAAGACCCTATTCAATTAATTAATTGTTTAATACATTATACATTCATTGCACAAACTTTCACATTTGAGTTACCATATCCTCTGAGACAACTATGAGAGTTCATGTTCTATCATCAAAAATCTACTTGTCTCACTTAAAGGCACTCAAGATATTTCAAGTTCTATTGCAAGCTTTCCTAATCTTTTCTGTAATAGTGATTGGATTCTTTTCACAGTGTGAGGGAGCCTATGGATCCTGTCTGTGAATAATGCATTTAAATGCATAAAATTAAATACATATTACTAAGGAAACCAGTTATATAATAAGCATTTATTAAGCACTTACTATGTGCTAGGCACTATGCTAAGCATTGAGAATACAAATACATGCAGAAAGACAGTCCTAGTGCTCAGTGAGCTTATGTTTCAAGGGGAAAGATAGACATAAAAGAAAAACTGATAAAGCTATATGGTGGCTATGTGGCACAATGGATAGAGTTATCAGAGTTTTTCATCTTCAGAGGTTCAAAGCTGGCCTCAGACAGTATAAACTGTGTGACCTTGGTCAAGCTGCTTAACCCTGTTTGCTTCAGTTTCCTCATCTGCAAAATGAGCTGGCGAAGTAAATGGCAAACCACTCTAATATCTTTATCAAGAAAAGTCTAGTTGGCATCACAAGTCAGGCACAAGTGAAAATAACTAAATAAAATCACTTTTCAATGTTAAATTCTGTTGAAATAGTTATTTAAAATGATAATAGCAAAAACCACCCTTGGTCTTGTCTCACATCTTGCCCCAGATGTTGGTTGTTTCTAGAATTTCAAGGTTAGAAACAACCTCAATGGCTATATATACATGTTAACTGAGGTCCTTTACAAGGCCAAATCATATTGCTTATTCCATCTGCCCTTTAGTTACCAAACAATCTTTAATGAGTTCTTAAGATGTCAAGATATTTACTGGTCTTTCTCTATGATCAGATAGCTGTGAGTTGTGAACTCTACATAGATATTGGATATTAATGCTTCAGTAACCAGCCTTGTTCTATCAGTCACGGGTGGGGAATCTGCGTCCTCAAGGCCAAATGTGGCCCTCTAGGTCCTCAAGTACAGCCCTTTGACTAAATCCAAATTTCACAGAACAGATCCCCTTAATAAAAGGTTTTGTTCTGTAAAACTTGGACTCAGTCAAAAGGTTGCACCCAAGGACCTAGAATGTCTTGAGGATACAGGTTCCCCATACCTGTTCTGTCTTAAAGATGTGACTTTGTTGTTCCCCACCCCCAAATCTCTTGACTTTTGGTAACTCATAACTAACAAAGAGTTGTCAAATTCAGTAACTGGTATTCTTTTTTTGTTTGTTTTTGTTTTCTTTTTAAATTTTATTTTTTTTAATGTTCTACAATCACTACCATAAAAATAAAATTTTATCCCCCCACATCTACCTCCATTACCCCCCTCCCTCCCCATGACAGCATACAATTCTGTTTAGGTTCTACATATACTTTCCTATTGAGCACATTTTCATTATAGTCATGCTATGTAGTCGAACTAAAATAAATGGAAGAAATCATATAACAAATCAAAACATAAAACACTAAAACACACACACACACACAAACATGATCTGCTACATTCTGCAAATGACTTCCATATTTTTTTCTCCGAGTGTGGAAGGCATTTTGCCTTAGAAAACCATTGGGATTTTTTTTAAATAAGTTTTTGCATTAGTACAAAGTTCCAAGTCTACCAGAAAAACCTCTCACACACTGTGGTCGTTGCTGTGCACAAAGTTCTCCTGGTTCTGCTCCTTTCACTCAGCATCAGATCATATAAGTCCTTCCAGGCCTCTCTGAAGTCTTCTTGTTCCTCATTTCTTATGGCGCAGTAGTGCTCCATTACATTCCTATACCATAATTTATTCAGCCATTCCCCAATTGATGGGCATCCCCTTGACTTCCAGTTTTTAGCTACCACAAAGAGTGCTGCTATAAATATTTTTGTACACGTGGGACCCTTTCCCGTTTTTATAATCTCTTGGGGATACAGTCCTAGTAGCGATATTTCTGGGTCAAAGGGTAGGCACATTTTTGTAGCCCTTTGGGCATAGTTCCAAACCGTTCTCCAGAAGGGTTGGATGATCTTACAGCTCCACCAACAATGAATTAGTGTTCCAACTCTCCCACATCCTCTCCAGCATTTATCATTTTCTTGTTCTGTCATGAGTAACTGGTATTCTTGATCCCCTCACTCCTGTTAGACTAGAATAGGGCTTTACATTGACTAATCCTGATGCAACTCCACCTTCATTGTCTATGCGTAAGATAATAAAT
Source organism: Bettongia penicillata ogilbyi (assembly GCA_023548195.1). Taxonomy (NCBI): domain Eukaryota; kingdom Metazoa; phylum Chordata; class Mammalia; order Diprotodontia; family Potoroidae; genus Bettongia; species Bettongia penicillata. The sequence goes on along the minus strand of JAJHZJ010000808.1, from coordinate 7,102,150 downwards.
TCATGATTTCCATTTATTCTATTTATATTTGTTATTCTTTGAGCTATGCCCTTAGATAGGAGTCTTAGGTTTACTTAATGGCATGACTAGCATATTACTGACACTCTGTAAAGTGTTTTGGGGACCATCTCACTATATTTAGTAAGTCCAAGAAATAAAACTCTAAATAAATGAAAAGGTGTAGCAGGCATGGCATTATTTCCTACGAAATTCCATTTAACGTGCAATTTGCCAAGCTCCAGAACCAAAGGACATGTTTTCAAATTTTTCCTCTGAAGTTTATTACCTGTGTGACCTTAGACAAGGCACTTTAACTACCCTGGGCTATAATATTCTCATCTGAAAAATAGGGTTGAATTAATGGTCTCTCAGGTCCTTCCAGTTTGAAATCTATGATGTATGAATTATTAAAATGTTCAATATATTGATAGATGAAATCTTATTTCTGTTACTTCCAGTAAGTAATATTCTCTCCTTTTTTTCTATGCTGATTTGTTTGTACTGGAAATGATGAACTGATTGATTCTAACGAATAAACAGTTCAGAAAATCATGTTCAACAGTCCCTCTTAGTTGAGTTTAAAACTGTCAGAATGCAAATTGAGAAGACATAAAGAAATTAAAACTGTATTCATGAAGATCAGAACTGTTTAGATGAATATTTCATTTAAGTATATGATTAATAGACTTTTTAAGTACAAAAAATTTTTGCAATAAAATGTATAGAGATATAGACCAACATCTACATCTATATATATATCTATGTATCTATATCTATCTATAGATAGATAGATAGATAAAACAGATCATGTGCTCTGACCTTCCAAAACACTACAGACACACTTTTCATCTCCTAACTTATTTATTTGCCTGTTCCAAACTGTGAAAAATAAAGGACAATCTAATTAAATATATCCATGGCCAGGCAATGGGATATATACATCTATCTTGACCTACAAGAAAATAAAGCAGATAAGGATAAGAGAAGGGGGGGCGGGGTGACAGAAGGGAGGGCAGATAGGGGGAAAGAGGTAATCATTTAAATTGGGTGGAGGGGAGTGATGGCAAGAAAATTGGAATTCAAAATCTTGTGAAAGTGAATGTTGAAAATTAAAAATTAAAAAAATATTTTGCTGAATTATTAAATGAGTTCTTTCATGTGCTCATTCAGATTTACAATTTCCCACTTGTAGTGAGCACAGTCTATGGACTAAGGAGAGGTGTTCATTTTGTTTTAGATTTGTTTTAGATCTGCTACTGTTTTAAAAAAAAAAATCTGTGTTTCGATTGAAACTATGGGCTTTTGGAGCCAGATAAGGCACAGATCACCCTTTTTTGAATATAAAACCAAAGTTATTCAATTTCATATGAATAAGTTTTTTTCTATTTTTTTTTGACAAGACATGCCTTTTTTTCACCAGCAACAGCTCACCACCGAACAAGGATATAGATTGGTGTTTTTACAGAGCAGATTTATATATAACTGCATGTGAAAAAAGAATTCTTTCCCAGATAGACAACTTTTCCTAAAAGGAGCTTTGTACGGTGTCTTCCATTGCACATCCATTATCACTACTTAACAATTCACAACTTGTATTTTGATGTCTGTCTTCTACACCAGGACAGAAATGCTAAAAAGCATTTTCTTCCCTTGCAACCTGCACAAAAGCAAGTGACAGGATCTGGAGTTTTGATGGAACTGGAAAAAAAAAATGTGGATTTATTTCCTTGCAGTAGTGAATGGTTCAGTGTGGAAGCAAGAATACTTCCTTAGTTTAGTTCGTTGGTCTATGAGTTTTAGGAATAGCCTGTGTTCAGGCAAAGAGTTCCGCAACAATTAGCCATGTGATCTTTGGTTAGCCTCAAACTCCCCTAGCCTCAGTTTTCTCATAAGTAAAAAGGGGACAATGTGCCTTGCACCATCCTCCTCCTAGCATTGTAATAGAAAGAGTCCATATATGTAAAAATGCTTTGTAGTCATAAAATGAGAGAAACATGCTATTTTTAATAATAATAAGCCTAAATGTACTAGGAACTTAGAAATATCCCTGACCACTCACTCTTCAATGCTGTCATCACCAATATAAGGAAAAAATTAAGCATAAGTGAGTTATATATAAGTTAACTTAATTAAAAGGCAAAAATTTCAAACTGGCTTTTTGGCCCTGTTCACAAAGAACAGGATTTCAGCAAATTGGGAAACAGCTGCACCTCTCTTAAGCGGAGGTAGTGGTAATTGATGAATGAGTTGAATAAGCACTTTCCCATTTTTTTTTGCCAACTCAGGGCTCCCCAATAATTAAAAATAAATTAGCATCTACTATGTGTTAAGCATTATAGTAATTTCCAAGGACAGTTAAAGTACAGATTTTCTCCTGTTTCTATATTTGTTGCATTTTAGCTCTAATCTATTTTTTCAGTGGTATAGGGAAGTCCAATATGGAATATTTGCTAATGATCCAATGTACTTGCCTCTAAATTCTGTATTTATTTTGTCTTTATTCAATATGTTATTTTTAATTTGTGTGTGTGTGTATATATATACATATATATATATATATATATATATATATATATATATATATATATATATAGCCTTCCTACAGAAAATTGTAAGCACTTTGAAGAAAGAAACTCATTTTTTGCCTTTGTTTTCCCTAGAGCATAACACAATGTGTGGCACATAGCAGGTGCTTAATGAATGCTTTTTTGAATTGATTGGAACTAGAAAATTATCTCCACTGATAAAGATTGGCAGTGCATCTGTCTCTTATAGACTTGTAGAGAGTTTCTTGGGACACTGGAATATTAAAAGACTTGCGCATCAGAGGTAAGGCTTGAACCTAGCTTGATCTGACTCCAAGACCTATGCTCTACCTCCTTCCTGCTACTATATTTTTGAATGCTATTTGCTTAAGACTTATAATGTGTCCCACATCCATTTCAACAAGGATCTTCTGGGGAAGAGAGGGCCAGAAATCATTTGCCCTAAGGAAAGGATTTAGTCATGAAAATTTCAAGTACAAATGCAAGTTGGCAAGCAGATGGTTGAAGTAGGCCAAACCTTAGGGCACTTTTCAGACCATAACCCATGTAGCCAGCTGTTTACTCTACCTAGGTAGAACCAACTGTGTATGTAAACTGCTCAACCCAGTTCAGAAATTCACATATATCAAATAGCAGGAAGTTAAGTTCCCTTGGAAAGCTCCCATCAGAGCTCCTACAGTTCCATTTGGTGTTTCCTTCCTTCATTCATTAATCTAACAGCTATTATTCTGTTCCATTGAGAGAGAAGCAGCTGGTTCAATGGAACATCGAGTTTCAGTTGGTTTTTTCCCCCATTTCTGAATGCTTGGCCTTAGAGAGATATTGACAGGGTGTTCTAGTCAAAGTTCATCTTGGCAATATTTTTAACAGCCGTTCTGTGGATATTTAGAGGTATGATCTACTTGTTGACTAGAAATAAAGAATACATTATTTTCTAAGTACTACATTTCCTGAACTTTCAAAAATTTAATCATTTAGAAGCATGACATAAGGGGAAAAAAATAAGTGCTTTGAAAAGCATTGCTTGAAGATTAAAAATCTTACAATATCTCCATAAATTAGCACTACTATTTCCGTTCTCTAAAATCATCTCTATTACTGATTCATATCCCACATTTGAGGACCCTGATGAAAATGGCAGGATTTAATTCTTAAGGAGTACTTAGATCTTAATCTGAATATGATACAGGATATGTAGCAGAGGGTGTTTCCCTACGTGGGATTCAGGCTCATCACAAACTAATCCAGAGGAATTTTAGTTAAAGAACTTCCTTTATCCTGGGAGTTCTGGATAAAAAAGCTTTAAAGGAAATAGAAAGGAGAAGCCAGATAGGAAAAAAAGACATAAAGGAATAAGCCAGCCAGTGCCAATTGTCTAAGACAACCCTGAATAAAAGACTAAAAAGAAATATAGGTTTGAGGACACAGAAATTCTCAATTTTTAAAACCTAAAAAAATAAAATAGAGGCAGTCTAGAAAATGGAATTAGTATTTAATTCACCCGACTATGTGCTTTCATAGTTTTCCCAGATTTTAATGAAACATATGTGTGTATGTGTGTAAAAAGAAAATGAAAATAGGTCATAAACTTCCTTAATCATTTATAATGAGTTTTTTGGTGGTCTCACTTTTTTCAGATTGCATTTTATTCAAAATCAGACAGGATTTTATTCAAAACTGGGTAAATGAAAGAGAAACTTGGACTTTTTTTTTTCCTGTTAAAAGAGGCTACAGGCCAGCAGCTTCTCCAAGGTCTTGTTTCAACTCCTTCTGACAAGTGAGTGAAGCTACTATTTCAAAGGTTAACAGCAGTCTCTGCCTCCCCATCTGGAAACCACTTTAAATAAAATAGTGTAACATGTTTATAATGGCAATGTTCCCTTTTGGGGGAGCCTTTTGGGCTAAGGCACCATTAACATTCTCAGCAAAAGATGCAGCATCAGATTTTAGTCTGACCTCTAGTTACCCAGACATAGAGAAAGGTGATCTGAAATTCCCAGCCATTACTCATTTCAGCCACATCTGTTTCATAGAAGATGTGCAGACTAATTAAGAGAGAGGGTTTACTGAATCTCCAGCAGAGATAACAGAGAGAATCTTGGAGAAAGAAAGAGAGAGAAAGAAAGAAAGAAAGAAAGAAAGAAAGAAAGAAAGAAAGAAAGAAAGAAAGAAAGAAAGAAAGAAAGAAAGAAAGAAAGAAAGAAAGAAAGAAAGAAAGAAAGAAAGAAAGAAAGAAAGAAAGAGAGGGAGGGAGGGAGAGAGGGAAGGAGGAAGGAAGGAAGGAGGGAAGGAAGGAAGGAAGGAAGGGAGGGAGGGAGGGAGGGAGGGAGGGAGGGAGGGAGGGAGGGAGGGATCCAAGAAATATACACAATACTGGATATTTGAATTGATGTATATCACTATAAGAAAGCATTAAATTCAGTATTGAGGGAGAAGATACAAGAGTGTTTGAGACATCAGAAATCAGTGGATTGTGGCCCTTTTGCAGCAAAACTATACCTTTTATCAAAATAGACATTCTCGATTCCATGCATTCTCCACTCATTTTTCATCAAGCACACATCAGGTCATCTCTCCTGTCTAGAAGGCCCTCTCCCTCCTTTCAACTAATCTATGTGATACTCTTCCTTCAAGGCCTAGTTCTTGCTTCCTTCATTAAGCTGCCTTCTTGCCCTACTTCCCCAGTTATATTATAAAACTTTAGGGGGAAGAGATGAGTGTTAGCAATATGGTAGCATATTTACTGAGTAATGTAAAAACAGCTTGAGCAAGGTTTATAGGATTTAGAGTATGAAGGGACTTCAAATCATCAATTTTAATTCCTTACATGTAACAGGTAAGAAAACAGATCCAAGAAGATTTACCTAAAGTCACACAGGTAAGTAAATGTGAATTCAGGTACTATGCAGATTCCTGCTTCTTTCCATTACACTTAATTTGAGATTTGGAGAAAGGATATAAGGCCAGAATTATATCTACCTGCCCTTCCTCAAAATATCATTAGTCTAGGGGAAATGATTTTTACATTCAGGCTAAGCAGCATGATAGCAAAGACCCAATCTTCATATCCAGGGCTTAATGACCTTCCCAACAAATCCAAGTTTCACAAAGAACGAATGTCAAAAATTGCAAATAATTTATCTTCTAAATCAATAGAAAATGGAAATCAGAGGAGGTATACAGATGAGAATATACCAGACAAAACACAAAGTAGATTAGTTCACTCATTAGGAGAGTGTATCTTAACTCAAGAGAGAAAGAAAGAGATACAGACAGGCAGAGACAGAGACAAAGAGAATCCAAGATATCACACAAAGGAAAATTTCCTGAAGTTATCCAGTGTAATAAGCTGGGGAGACAACAATGCTGTTTACTCTACATGTCACTTTTTTCCTAGTCTTTCTGTCAATTTGAAGATAGTCTTCTCTCTGAAGACTATCCGGGAAGGCATGTCTTCTCTCTAAAATATGGAAGCCAGAAGATAAAGAACTCTCTTATCTTATTCTCTTATCAACTCTGCCTCACACCTAGGCACAGAGCATTAAATAATCATTCACCACCCAGGGAGGAAGTCTTCATGCAAATGGACTTTGAGCTATGAGCTACATGCCTATGGGAATTATGTTTGAAAAGAGCTGGGGGAAGCAGAAGTCTTTCCACCTTGTGAACAAAGGTGATCTCTTGGTTCAATCTTAAATTGAACCTGTCTACAGATGCCCACTGACTTATAGCCTTAACTGAAAAAAAAAAGTCAATACCCTAAAGTGATGCGCTCTACAGGCCTACAGGCCTAGTCATTGCTGTGATGGACCTATCCACATCATGCCATTTCATGCTGTACTTAGGAGCACCCTTAAAGCCAGCTTATGTTTTAATAGTATCCACTGACATGAATGAGAAATCAGCAAATTAGTATTAAAAACAAGTTACAAACAAGAAATGCATTAAGAAAATTATGTTGTTTTATAGAAAATTTAAGAGAGTAGAAAATGTATCTACTTTATCTTAGTGACTGGAAATCTATTTTATTTTAGGAAACTATTGATTATGACTTTAAGGAGTAACATAGTTATATCAAAAAGATCAGAAATTTCAATCTAAAATGTTTCCTCCAAAAAAGAAAAAGAAATATTGTTTTGGGGGAAATACCATAACCAAAATTATTAATGCTTTTGTGGTCTCTGTTACTTTGAATCCTGGTAAACATCTAATATATGTCAAATGTTAATATTTTTGGCTCTTCCTCCTACAAGCCCGTATTCCTGTACAGTCAGCACTATCTGGCCAGTAGTTGACATTTTGTGCTACCTGAACCCACACAGAATGTAAAACTGCTTTGTAATTAAATGCACAACATGCCTACAATTTACCATTATTGCTATTATAATATCTCAGTGGGATACCACTAAGAAAGGATAACTCTAAATGGAAGCACATGGTGAATCCTGATTGAGGAGATAGTAAATGACTTTCTATTCTTTCATTTGGTACCTGTTCTTTGTGATTTACCTTCAGGAACCCTCACCAAACAGTGTGACAATTCTTTTAGCATTCATCACTTATATTTCTTTAATTTTCCTGGACTTCCAGAATATTTTTTTTTCAATTCCATTCTCTTTCTTACACATACATATACAGGCTAAAATAATCCAAAATGAATTAACTCAGACGTTTGCAGAAGGCCCTCCAGATGCTGTAATAATATCTCCCATTTATATGCAGTAATGCCCTTCATCCAAAAGATTTCCATGATGCGGTGTGTATTCAGGAATATCTTTACAATTGGGCGTAATCCACATCATCATTCTTGTTCTGTTTCCCTGTTAAAATTCACATACCTCTGTATCTCTAGGCTGAAATATAACTTTTGAAATGAAGAAATTTATCCAATAAGTTACTACAGCATAATAAAATATATGACTCCAGATTGAGTGGTCATTTAGATCAGTACTAGGCTAAAATTATGGTTGTACTATATTAGCACAGATTTATGGAATACTTGCTGGGTTTCCACCAGGTATTAGTCTATTGACAAATACAAATAAAGGAGGCATAATTGCTATGATCAAGGAGTTTGTAACCTAGTAGAGGAGATAAACCCATAAAATAATTTGTGAATAATATAAAGACATTGCTCTTATCAGTTGTGCATAGTAACTGCAAATGCTATAGGAGATTAAAAAGCATTAGATTAATGAAGTCTAGACAAATCACAGGGTTCTTGTGTTCATCCTTTGTTTCTGAAGAAGACCATGCCATCAGAGAAATGATAACATGACTTGCACTTGATTTTGTTTTGAGTGAGGGAGGGCTGTGCAAGATCACCAGCCTCACTTCTCCTCCAGAGCCATCTGAATCCATTGACCAGATATTCATCAGGATGACTAGAGATGACCCAGGATTTACTGGGAGACCTTGGCCCCTTTAGGCCAAGGTCTATGCAGGTATACTCACTTAGGGTGAGATAACTCCCATTTGTTGAATAGGCCTCTTTAAGAAGTAACTAGAGCATGGCCCCTTTAATGAGGCAAAGAAAAAGAAAACCATCGGGCTGGGAGGGAAACAACAGTTACTATTGATAATCACTCTTAAACCAGGAGGGCACAGAAGAGGCATTAGGCAGGGACTCAGTTGTATCTGAACTTCAGGGGGTACAAAAGGTTTAAGGTTTGGGGAAAGGATAGGATAGGATGGGCTGAGATGAAATGGGATGGGAAGGGAAGGGAAGAAAAGGGAAGGGAAGGGAATCTATTCAGTAAAACGCAAGTCAACTGTGCATCTTGTGACCACCCAAATCATGGACAAGATCATGGATACAATGGGACTAGTACTTGATCTTGTAAGAGAATAATTATAATAACAATAATAGAAATACTTACAATAATGCTGATAATAGCTAACATTTACATAGTGCTTGCCATGGATATCAGTAAGCATCCCAACATACTACAGGGGGACCTGCTACCGCAGGTTCTTAGATCTGCATTCATAAAAGCAAAGGCACCTTTTGAGGGGCTAACAATCACTTTAATCAAGCACATGTATCATTTCTTTAATCAACTTAAAAGAAAATACAGAGAAATCAAAGATCAACAGACATGGCTTCTTCTTCCTGAATTTAACAGATGGGTCCAACTGTCTGACCATAGTTACCAGAGAGGGAAGCACAGAATTCTGGGTTTTCAAAGCCAAGGGCTGCTTAACAGCTTCCCAGAGTCCTTGTCTAGTCAAACACTTCCAGTCAGTAAGCACCAAAGTCAAATTTCAACTCAGAGTATTTATACCTTTTTCAGAGACAGAGGGCATCACACAACCTTTGAGAACCAGTGCCTCATTAACACAAGGCTTGGGCCTTCTCACAAATCTTCCCTAATCAAATTCCCCTTAATGGGCAGGCCCATTAATGGGTGGGGAAGATCTTTAATCACATTAAAATAATTAACAATACATGTTTCTAGTTAAAGAAACTCTTGTTTCAGTACTTTATTCCTTGTGAACACTCTTGATTGATAAAGGCAAGATTCAATCAGAGGCACTTGACTATACTAAAACAAAAACAGCAAAAGATCTGATTTTGCTTGCCATCACACAATGTGTCAGGAATTTGGCTAAGGACTTTACAAACGTTACCTCATTTCTTCTTCACAATGACCCTGGAAAGCTGTTGTTCATCTTTTGTTTTCAAAGCGAAACAACGACATCACAGGGTGATGTCTTGGCTTGCAAATGAATTAGACTTAAATGAGGTAGAGCTTCACAAATTCATCAGCCTCATTGTAGTCTAGTGGCAAGACAAAAGTCATGTCAAGTGGCAATGGCCCAGGATGCCAGTGGATGACCTTGACATCTTCCATGTCTGACTAAGCTCTTAAGCTACAGCTCCTTGCTCAGCCAACTGTTGGAACAAATTTGCTCTCATCTGCCCATTCCACAAGGGGGAGTCTTCACATGCTTGGGATAGTCATGTCTGTTAGTTACCTTAAACCTGCTTTTAGCTCATCTGCCCAGATGGTTTTACCAGAATACGTCCATGGTACATGCTATAACTTCTTGTATCCACAAGTAAGAGTTGAGTGAAAGATGGACCCCAAAAGTGAATGAACAGTCCTAAACCTGAAACCCTCACACCAGAAATACTAGTGCTCCCTGAACATCCAATATACCCCTTCTGGGAAGTAGGTGCTATTATTATCCCCATTTTAAAGTTGACCAAACTGAGCAGACAGCAGGTAAGTAACTTGCCCAAGGTCACAAAACTAGTATCAAAGATTGGATTTGAATTTAGTCTTCTGACTCCAGATCCAGCATTCTATCCACTGTGCCACATGGCTACCATAGTTAATCCTTGAGAGGAGCAAAATGATGAAATTGAGCAGCAAGTTGCAGGGGGAACTTGTTTTGTTTTGGTTTTTTTTTTTCTGTATTAGGCGATAGTGATGAAGAAATTAGTAAGGGGAGGAAGGAAGAAAGGATAGATATTTACAACATTTCATTATTAATAAAAAGGAGAGAGGAATCAAAAATGGCTTCCAAGTTTCATGCCCAACCCAGTATAATAAGCTGATTACCAGGAAATATATCATACTGGAAACTACATCAACTTTGATACTTATACCTCATCAGTATTCTTAATTGCTTCTGCCTGTCTGATTTGAGGACTGCAGGACAGAGCGAAAACTCCTCCCATAGATTCCCTTTTTACAGTGATCAAAATCCCAGCCATCTCTTTATTTGACACCAAATATTCTAATTGGCTTTGACATCTACCATCATTATCATGACATCAGCACAGGGTACCCTCTGCAGTTACCTCCTCTTTTTTTGTTTCCTTTTGTGTGTTTTATTTCTGCATTAGATTATAATTTCCTTAAGGGCATGTGTTCTCTCTTTCTCTGTCTCTCTCTCTGTCTCTGTGTATGTGTCTGTCTGTCTATCTGTCTCTCTCTATCTATCTCTGTCTCTCTCTTTCAAGCACCTAGCAAGTGTCAGGACACAGGAGGGATTTAATAATTTTTTTGTATCATAGCATAACTTCAAGAATATACTTTATCAGAAATAAAATCGATGAGAAGGGCAACAAATCAAGAATGCCCAAGGGAATTAAGGAGTTTGAAAATCAATACTTCTCTTAGAACAAAGTAAGAAAGGAGGCATGATATGATGGAAAGGTTTTGGATTCTGATGACCCAAATTCTGCCTCTATAGCTTATTAGCATGTTGATGCTGGCTGAGGTACCTGACAACCCTGCGCCTCAGTGTCCTTATTTGCAAAATTGTCCTTCAATTACCCATATCACAAGATAATATGGAGATATATTATTGCTCTTTTTTGAACATTATTAGTATCATTTTAGATAAGCTTTCAATGTGGATGATTAGACACCTTTAATTCTTATGTTTGGCTTTTCCTTTATCTAAGATTATGAGTAAGACTAAACAAAAGACAGAGATTATCCTATCCCAGACTCCCAGGGCATGATCAATTGAAAGCCTGGTATGACCATGTGTTTTCTATACCATAAGTACTTCATTCACCTCATAATGACTACTCCTCCTCCCCAATATGTATTCTGATACTTCTCCCTTCCTTGGTTTGTGACTGTTCCAAATTGTACTTTATATTATCTAACCTTAAAATATGAGAGGCAAAATGACATAGTAAATAAAGAACTAGCCTTGGAGACAAAAAAACTGGAGTCCAAGTTGCACTTCTGACACAGATTGTATAGCCCTGAATAAGTCACTTAATGTCTTCTTGTTCTAATTGTACACAGTCACAGGAATTCTGTACAATGATCAACTATGAATCACTTAGCTCTTCTCCAAAATACAATGACCCAAGACAATTCCAAAGAACTTGTGATGGAAAATAATCCTCATCCAGAAAAAGAATTGATGGAATCTGGATGCACATTGAAGCATACCAGTTTCACTTTATTTTTGTGGGGTTTTTTTCCTTTTGTTCTATTTCTTCTTTTGCAATATGACTAACAAGGGAATGTTTTACATCACTGCACATAGATAACCTATATCAAATTGCTTACCATCTTAGGGAGCAAGAAGAGAAGGAAAGGAGGGAGAATTTCAGAGCCATTTTTTTAAATGCATGTTAAAATTGTATTTACATGAAATTGGGAAAAGCAAAATACTATTTTAAAAATCTCAATGTTCTAGATAACTCTCTAGAAATAAAAGAGGCAATAAGGCGATGCCATTCACTGATGAAATAGTTGTCTCAAGAATTCCCTCTACCAACAAAATCACCAGTCTAGTTCTTTGCCCTACCCCCAAATTGTACTGAATGAGTTTTCTTTCCAAGACATATGTAAATGTCAAGGCCACAATTAACGTGAATTGTTATGAAGCCATTTTTACCTGGATAGCTGTAATTTCATGAAAACTAAATTCTGCTGGGCCTCTAGTGCTATTCACCAAATCTGTTATTCATCCTTTAATACCTCCTCTTTGCAGTTCCTACAATTATTAAAAAACTATGCTCTTCAAGACTCCAATCCCATCTCTCCCCTTTTATTTCATAGGTAAATATATCTGTCCATCACTATGTCTTTCAGTTCACCCTTTTCCACATCAGTTAAATACTATCTTCTGTAGCATCTTTAATCACTCCTTTCTACTACCCCTTCTTCTTTCCCTTCCAATATTCATTGGGCTTGCTTACGAAATACCTTATAATCTACTCTGCTCTCTCTTATAATTAATATTCTAACTCTGTCCTACTTTTCACTCCTAAACTTATTTGACAAAGTAGTGAATCCTTTCTTGTTTCCTTAACACTGCAAATTTCTTTTATCCCATTAAATCCAGTTTCTCCTTCCTCCATACTAGCAAAACTCCTTTCTAAAAGGTTTCCAATAACCTACTAATGATGAAATCCAAAGGGCATTTTTTTCTTTGATCTTTCTGAAGCATTTGAAAGTATAGCTTCCCTCACCCCACCCTAATTAAAATCCCCTCATGACTTGTATAGTGTATCTTGTATAAAACACCATATCCTTAACCTCCTTTCTCCTATGTGATGTAGACCCCTTTGCCTCAATACCTCTTCTGTTTTACTCCAGTTTCCTAAAGGTGAGTATTCCCTTCATAACTGTCCAGAGTTCAGCCTTTTTCCCATTTCCTTCAGCCCTCACCTTCAATCAGTCATCACTCATAAGTGCTGTTATTACTTCTTTCCCAATGACACTCCAATCTGTCCTTTGGTGTCCATTGTCATTATCATCAACAAGAGAGTACTAGGTATAGAAAAAGGAGTGGATGAGTTCACAGAGAGAAAAAAACAGAAGGTCAAGAAGGTCACTTTACAGACCACTCAGACTTAGGGGACGGTCAGAAAAGGAGAAAAATAATGCAGGATTCAAAAATGAAGATGAAAATGGAGAAATTATGTATCACAAAAACTAAGATGAATGTTTCAGTAATACAGGGTCAGCAATGATCAATGTTTGTAGAGAGGTCAAGGAAGATAGGACTAAAAAACATATGTTAAATTTGTCAGAGAGGAGAAAATAGGTCATTTTAAGGGAGCAGTTTCAGTAGGGCATTTGGAGTAAAAATCAGATTACAAGGAATTAAGGAATTAGTAGTGAAGAAATGGAACAATGGGCATTGATCGCCAGTATCAGGAGTTTGGAAGTCAAAAGGAAAGAGACTAGCCAGAAAGAATAAAACCATCCAAGGATTTTGGAAAGATATGTGCATTTTGCTTGTTTTAAGACAGGTGATAACCTGAGTATCTCTAAAGGTAGAAGTAAAAGGAGGAAACTTTGGAGACTAGCTGGAGCGTTTTAGAGTATGAGGGAATAAGGAGATCAAGGCTACTGTGATTGCAGTAATGAGAGCCAGAGTTCAAGTGCAGGAAAATCATAACCAGAAGACCACGATGAGGCATTTGATTTGGGGTATCAACATTTAAAGGTGTGACAGGACTCCAGTCCTTCAGCAGAAAAGGCACAGTTGAATTTAGCATCAGGATAGAAAAATAAATATTCAAAACTGAGTGCTACCAAATGGCACTTTATCTCCTGCTGACCCTTCCCTATCATCTCCTAGAAGCCATCTTCTCTCCCTAGGAGTGGCCTCCTTGTATCCATAGGTAGGGGAACGGTGACTTGAGGGAAGAGGAGGGAAGGGAAAGGCAAGGGGAAGAGGAGGGGAGGAAAGGGAAGAGAAGAAACAACTCCCTTACTATTTCTGCTGAAAGGAGGAGAGAGAAAAGGGAAGAGAATTGAGGGTATATTTTACAATGGTCACAATTACAATATTTGGTAACTATGGCTCTGGGTGAAGAGACAGCATAGGAGCAAAAGCCACGCTCTTTTGTCTCATAGCAAGGCCTACTAATAACTAGTCCTTGCTAATTTTATCATCAACACAGAAGCTGTTTGTTCTGTCACCGTCTTCTCATTGCATCAGTGGCATACTTCATTAAGACAAAACTCTAAAGTAGACATGATTTGAAATAATTGTGTGTTTCTGTGGCTGACTCTAATCAAAGTGCTAATACATGTTCTGCCATTTTTTAAAACTGCAAGACCTTTGCAGGTCAGTAAAATTAGCCAGTACAGTGTTTGAATAAAGAACAGCTATGTTTATTATTAAGAGCAATACTGTATATCTAACCTTAACGCAACAAGGTATAACAGGATTGTCTTGAGCATTACTCTAGCCCTTATTCCCATTATTTTAATGAAGAGGAACCGTTACACATGATTACAATGAGGATGAATTAATTTTGCTTATTTTCACAACCAGGATTCTTTTTATGGAAACCAGATGAAAATAAGTATTTCAAAAGAGAATTAAGTATCAGAGAAGGTTAAAACATATTGCGAGTGAATATTTTTTCAAGCTCAAGTCCTATGACTACAACATGAAGGATCTATCTCATAAAATAGAATGCTTAGCATTTATTAAATATTTCCTTGAAGCATGGACTTTGTGTTTATCTCTGATTTTTCATAAATTGCTAGACTTGTTTTGATGAAAAAATTTCATCCTATTTCTCCCCTCCCTTATTTTTATAACAATACATCATATGCTTCAATTTTCAATACAGGCATTTTATGGAAAACCAATTTATTTCATCTCAGTCATTGGACACAATCTGGCATCAATTCTACTAGAGTAGGATTTCAGTTTTATCTTTGGGTTAATCCTTGGAGACCTGAAGTAGCAACTTGAGTTTGAGACTATCACCTTGACAGGGTATCTAACCCAAACTCTAAACGGAACACTGAAATGAAATGTCATAAAAAAACCACCCACATACCTGTCCTTTCCTTAGCTATAAGTGATGATTTCAAAACAAGACTGCTTTGCTAACTACTCCTGCTCAATCTTCTGTCACCTCCATCAGCATTCCTGACTTTATGTATGCATGTCTGCACATACATGTATGTATGTCTGAAAGTATATGCTCATATATACACATACATAAAGAAATAGCCATAGAGTCAGTTAAACCTGGGTTCAGGTCCAGTCTTAGACAAATCCTGGCTATATAAGTCTGGGAAATTTATTTAGCATCTGATTAGAAAAATAGGTATTCAAAATTGAGCACTACCAAATGGCACTACACCCTCTGCTGACCCTTCCCTATCATCTCCTAGCAGTCATCTTCTCTCCCTAATAGTGGCTTCCTTGTATTCACAGGGAAGGGAAGGGAAAAGGAAGAGGAAGAGAAAGGGAAAGAGGAAAGTGAAGAAGAAAGGGAAAGGTCATTTGGACATAGTCCCAAATTGTTTTCCAGAATGGTTGGACCAGTTCACAACTCTATCAACAATGCATTATTGTGCCTATTTTCCCTCATCCATCCTAGCTCATTATTTCTGACAGGTGTAAGTTAGTACTTAAGAATTGTTTGTTTTAATTTGCATTTATCTAATCAATAGTTATTAAAAGATTTTCTTTTTGAGATGAGCCCTAGGAAGTACATTGCTAATAAGAGAGGTAGAGCACTGAGCTTAGAGTTAGTAAGATCTGATTTCATATGAGGCCTCAGACACTTACTAGATATATGATCCTTGGAAAGTTACTTAACTTTTGTCTCCCTCAATTTCCTCATCTATAAAATGGGGATCATAATAGCTTCTACCTCCTAGGGTTGTTATAGGGAGCAAATGAGATAATTGTAAAGTACTTATCATGCTGCCTGACAATGTTAAGTGTGATATAATTGTTAGCTATTAAATATCTGAGACTAGAATAGCACTTAGGTCTTCCTAAGGACTTCTGCTAGGTCTATTACTCAAAGAATCAATAGATAAAGTTCCATAAGGGCCACTCTCTAAGCTGAGGAATTTAAATACCTGATCATTTCATTTTCTGGGACTCACTTTCTTTTTCTATAAAACTTTGACTTGGCATAGATGTCTAAAATCCCAGCACTAATAGGAAACTCATTATGTCATATGATGGCTTCTTTCACAGTTAGACATCTGTAACTGTTTATTTGTTGATCCAAAATCTGCCCTTTATGCCTCCCACTGATATGTCCTACTTTTGACACATAAAACAGGAAGTTTGCTCTCTTTTATATAAAAAAAAAATTCGTGGAAGCTGTTTTCATGTCTCCTCATTTCCTTCTCTTCTCTAGGATAAATATTCTCAGTTCCTTTTACCATATGTACCATGTGTACAGTGCTTTATGATCTTTAAAGTATTATATAAATGTAAGCTATTACTGTTTCCTACATGCATTTAAAGAGAACTAGTTGAAGTTGAAGAAGCTGATGGTCAGTCTTCAGTCAGGAAAAGAAAAAAAATTGAGGGAGACTATGGCAACTGTCATCGAGTACATCATGTAGAAGAGAAATGAGATGAAATCTGGGTAGAAAATGAAGAAAAAAGACCTATGCAGGCTCAACATAAGAAAGAGTTTAACTGAACTATTCCAAGGTGGATTGAGATGCCTAGGGAGGTAGTAGTTTCCATCCACTGGGGTTCTTCAAGTTAAGGCTAGATAATCACTTGTCAGATGAGTGGTAGTGAGGACTTTCTGGTCAGGTATGAGTAAGGACTGGCTGATTTTGGATATCGTTGCCATCTCCAAAGATTCTTTATTTATGTGAATCTAATACAATGGAATGGAAAGTAGATAAGGAATTGTGATCAGAAGGAATAGGATATGAATCCTGGCTCAAACTTATATTACATGTTTAAAAAAATGAGCTTGAAAATGTTAAGTGAATTTCCCAAGTTTAACATTGAGCCCATGCTATCGCTGAACAAATGAAACAACAGATACATTTGATAAGGTGAATAACATGGACAATCTCATCCAGGCAGTAAGAAGGCCATTACCCTCTGTCCAATCTTGCCTGTATTTATAGATTGACTGAAAAGAAGAGGTGACAATTCAGTCAATAACCTTTGACACAAATTCAGACAAATCTCGCATTCCTCACAATGACAAATTACTCTAGAAAATTAACTGTCGAAAGCACAGCAATATGATGAAGATTGATCATTTTATTCTTGCGTCTCTGCTTCAAGTTAGAGAGACTGCCTCGTTTGGACACAGATGGCACTTACAAGGAAGGACAAAGTGCTCATCTCAGCTGAAAAAGAGAAGATGAATTTTCGCAGGATAACAAGGATGATGATTCTTTTTCCTGAGAAAGAGCTTGGGTTTGGTGAGAGCCTCTTTAGTCCTATTCTTGTAGATCTATAAAAGAGAAATACTATATTAACAACCTCATCCTCAAAAGAACCACGAAGGGCAAGTCTTGGACATTGACTCAGACTTCCTGGTACTCAAAAGTTTAAACAAGTTAGTTGAACTATTTGACATTTCCCCACACACACACCTTTGGCTGCTATCATAGGAGTGTTTGGAAAATCAGAATATCACAAAGTTTCAGAGTCAGAAGGAAGGGACCTCAGGCCCAGTTCATGCTTGAAAAGGAATTTGTCCTACCATATACTTGACAAATGGTCACTAACCTCTACTTGAAGAGATCCTTCTTTCTCATTCCACTTTCTAGTAGCTCTAAGTGTTAAGAAGATTTTCTTGACATCACAACTAGATATACCTCAATGCATCACCTGCCAAATGTTTCTGGTTTTTCCCTCTGAAGTCAAATAAAAAAAGTCTAATCTCCCTTCCATGCCATATTCCTCTAACACAGTTGCCAGTTTCCCTTGTCCAATCTTCTCTTCTCCAATCTAAAAGAATTGTTTTGAGAAAAATTATGAATTATATGGAGAAAATTACTTAATGTCATAATTGGAACCTGTGAGTTCCTTAACTGAGAGGTTCTAATATCTGATGAACTCTTCACTTATCTTTGTTAGAAGGAGTGCAAGAAATCAACTAGAGGTGGATGCAAAAACAGTGATGTATACATAGAGGAATTCTGGAAACTTGAGTATGGTCACAAGACAATGCCTTGAGACACATGCTTTCACTGATTATCTTGACAAAATGTCATCTGCCATTTATCTTAAATGCAACCTCTTTGATGATAGGAACACATAGTCTTTCTGTCTTTGTATCCTCGTATGTTATAATGCCTGTCACATAACAGTGTGTGCTTATTCAAGTTTTGCTAAATTGAAAAAAATTTAAAGAGCAGCAACAGAAACAGGAGTATAAAGATATTTTAATTAGTTTCATTAAAGTTTGTAAATACAATGCTAACTGTAATTTCATTCTCACGTAAAAAGTTTTTCAGGACTGGGGAACCTGTGACCTGGCCCTTCAATTGAATCCAAATGTCAAAGGGTCACACTTGAGGACCTAAAAGGCTATGTGAAGCCTCAAGGCCATAGATTTCCCAGTGCTGGTTTAGAGCTTGGTAAGGGAATTTGAACATTTTCCCTTGCCCTTAAGAGGTCCATGTGACCTGCTTTGAGCTCTGTCCCAGTCCACAGCTTGAGTCATATGGAGCCCATGGTGGAAGGAACTTGCCAAATGGGTGGAGCAGGAAGGGTTCAGCAAGAGAGAGAGTGTGGGTAGAGCCGAGAGAGCAGGCAGGGCAGAGCTGCTAGTGTGAGTGGGAGAGGGAGTGATTTTGCCTAAGAGAGCTTGGTTGTGGGAAGACCTGACAGAGGGAAGGCTTGGGGATGACCGTGTTCCCTTTGCTGGTAATATGTAAAAACTGCATTATTGCCTTCCTGCACTTGGCCTTCTGGTATCTGAATAAATATTTTTTTGTCTTTGCTTTTGTCTCTTGGTTTTGTCTTTGAGGAAGTGAGTTTACATTTTGTTAATTTACCCTGGAAATAGACATACCTATCCACAGCAACTGCTGTAGATATTACATTGGCGCTACAGGCCTCCAAAAATCTAGGCCTCGATTGTTTAAGTGACTTGTCCGAAGTCAAAGTTGATAACTAGCAAAGTGAAAATTTGAACCCAGATTCTCTGACGACAAATCCAGTTATCTTTCTGTTGTACCATCCTTACCCTTCAGGGAAGTGAGGAAGAGGGGGAATTAACTCCTTTAAACCCAAAAAGATGTGCCATAGTGTGTAACTTTCTGATGTTCTAAGACTACTGTCCTCGACTTCACTTCTGACTCCTTTGTTTACTTGCTTTTCTCTGAGCATCTTTTTAAGTTGAAGAGAATTTACAATAATTTTATTTTGAGAAAATCTCAGGGAACCTAGCCAAAATGGAAAATGTCTAAAGAAGGGAACACAAAATGCTTTTTAACTTTATACCACAATTGTCCCTGAGTAGCGAGGTAAGTGAGGGATTGCTGCAGGGACCTATGCTGGAACAGAAAGAAGGAGGGGCCTTTACTCAAATAAAAATGACAACTCAGTCTACATACATAGGGCTCACATTAAAAGTCTATACCTAGAATGGGACACAGATACTTCACTCTGGCAATAGTTAGGTTGAACACTTTGAACCTGATTTGCTACAATATTTGAATAAAGTCTTTATAATACACAGATGGGTTACCACCCTCTAGTTGAAGCAGGACTCCTGGGTATCACTTTAAGCATTATCGTTGCTCCCTCACACCTAATTTATTAACTGAGAGACTAAATTCACTCTTACATGATGCCAACCTCAACCAATAAAAATGGAAAAATGAAGTCAGTCATCTGGATATATGGCATTGTACAAGCAGAACATCTGGATAATTGGCTGAGTCTGTAAGATTTCCCATCTGAATGTTTTGGCATAGTATGCCATTAGCAGATGTAGTTTCAGTATTGGATTCAATTCAATAGGCATTTACTGGGGACCTACTAAGTGCAAGGTACTATGCTAGAAACTGAGGGAAATTAAAATAAATAAAACATAGTCCTTCACCCACAGAGTTTGGAATCAAATAGTGAGGTTACAATATATCCTGTAACACAAAAGAATTGCTAAATTCATAAGACGGGCACTATGTATTATGAGAGGCTATAGGAGGGAGAGATTATTTCCATCTCAATATATCGGGCTTCATAGTAGAGGTGGCATTTAAAATAGGCCATTATGGATAGGAAATACCTTAATAGGTAAAAATCAAAATGGAAAATCTTCTGAGTTGAAAAACGATGTGAACAATGTTACAAAAGAGGAAAAAAGTGAAACATATTCAGATAATGATATCAGCCACATGCAGATATTAAAGAAGAATCATTCTGTAATTAACCAGAGCCAAAAGTATATTACTAGCTCTACTTATCTAATTCATGGCTTACTATCCATATTTGTTCGTTTGTTTGTTTTTTTCATCTTTAGAGGCTTTTTTAGCTACTCAGTTATCCGAATTTAAGAGCTTACTTTTGTCCAAGTACTTGTTTTTATTTAAAGTATGCTTTACTCTGGTGGACGTGTTTAATTAGAGAAGATCTGTCCATCCAATTGGTTGACAACCCATCTGAAACATAGAGTGTCAAGGTTGTATGCCTTGGAGGAGATGTAAGTTTTAATCAATTTAAATTTAATAACTATATAAATACATTTTGTAACTTTTCTTT
The DNA here is from genome assembly GCA_023548195.1 of Bettongia penicillata ogilbyi. Classification (NCBI taxonomy): domain Eukaryota; kingdom Metazoa; phylum Chordata; class Mammalia; order Diprotodontia; family Potoroidae; genus Bettongia; species Bettongia penicillata. The sequence continues at coordinate 7,081,655 of JAJHZJ010000808.1, read as the reverse complement.
TTAATGAAATGCAAAGTTTTTGGTTCTCTATGTTACAGTTCCTAAAGACACATATTAAGTCATTCACCTACACTCACTGTCAGTCCAAAGCTGTTATCTATGTAGCTTAACAAGAATAACCCATGGTACATAACTTCTTCAGAGAACATCGGGGAACATTATAGGAAGGCAATTACAAGAGAACCCAGTATTTATCAGGAAACTAACAAAAATCCCAGCCCCCATCTATATTCAGAGAGTATGATATGAGTTCCATCAGAATGCAAGAACTTTGTAGGCAGTAACATTAATTTTATCTTTGACTCTCCAAAATTTAACCCAATGTTTCACATAAAATAGGTATTTAATAAGTATTTATGGAAAGAGTACTAAATATACAGAATCTCAGAGTTGGAGGATACTTCAGGGGTCACCTGGTCTAGACCTCACCTGACCACAAATCCCCTCTATAACATAAGCAAATGATCAGGAAGACTTCCCAGGGACTATTGAAGGCATAAAAAGGAAACAGACTGTGGGAACAGACTAAAAGTAGAGTGGAGAAGTTAGCCCAGGAAGGATTAGAAAGCTCTCAAGAATGAAATTCTGAGGACACAAAGAGAAAAATTTTCAAGGAGGAGAAGAGCAATTTTTCTAAAGAGACTAGAAGGAATTCATAGAATATATATCAGGTCAACTCAAATTTTCAAAAGACATGCAGAAGATGAAAGCAAAAGCAGGGAAAGAAGCATGATTACAAATCTGACAACATTGATTAAGGATAATTGCAGGGGTGGTCAAATTCAGAATGACTTTAGGCTTACTAGAAATGCAAAGGACAACAACAAAAAAGAGGTCGATCCTGCATATTAAAAGGAAAAAAGGAAGATGAAAAAAGGCAATGGAAAGCTATTGATAGGAAGATGGTAATGAGAAAATGAGACAAGATGGAGTCATTTAACTGATATTGCTTATTTTCTTTGTAAAATGGAATGATCTCAACAGGAAAAGGCAGAATGAAAATGATGAAAAGGGTTTAGTAGAAAGGAACCTACTTGATGACTTGATGAATTTAAGTATCAACCTGAACAAACAATATTCCAGAATACTGAAAGAGCTGCCTGATGTGATTGATGAGCCACTTTTGGTGATCTTTGAAAGAATTTTGAGAAAGGCAGATGTACCTTAGAAGTATAGAAGAACAAATGTTTATATAAATTTTAGTGAATGAAAGACAATAGTATCTTCAAACTAAAAACCAACAAATATAACTTTAATTTTGGGGCAAAATTTTTAAAGTATATTATTAAAAATGCAGTGGAAATTTAGGAAAGTTATCAATAATAGAAGAAATAATATGGTTCCATCAATCCCATGTTGGTCATTGGGTCATGTTTTATCAGAGTAGCTATTTTTGGCATAACTCCTCTAACCTAACATCCTCAAAATAATATATATATATGTATATATATATATATATATATATATATATGTGTGTGTGTGTGTGTGTGTGTGTGTGTGTGTGTGTATACACATACCTACATACCAAATATGGACTAATTAAAACCATTGCAGCAACAAGATGAAAAGATAGGTACACCACTCAAAGTAAAAATCTGCTGAAATAAACAAAATAAATATAAAACTTGAATTTCTCACTCTCCTCATCTCCTCCTAGCCTAGGCTATATACCGGGAAAACCTTTCCTTCCTCTCCTGGTTGCACTCTGGATTTCTCTACAAATCTTCCACCTTTTCATTCTCCCTTTTTCATCTTTCTTTTATGTTTTGTCTTCCTCCGTTAGAGCGCAAGATCCTTGAGGACAAAGTGTCTTTCTCTCTGGTTGTACTTGTATTTCCAGTTCTTAACACAGCGCCCGACACACAATAAGCACCTAACAAATGCTTCTTGACCTTAATGGACACGGTCACCCATTTGGGCAAAGAAGTGAGGTAGATTTCTCTTTTGGAATCAAGCTGGCTTATTCTATTTTTGCAGCATGTAGTTTTACGTTGCCATTGTTCTTCCATTTACGTAGTTTCAGTCTGGGCTTACTGTTTTCCTGGCTCTGCTTACTTCACTTTGCATCTCTGTTCATAAGTCTTACTGTGCTAGACTCTATTCATCATGTTCATAATACAGAAGAGTAATACTCCATTTCATTCATATTTCACAAGTTGTTGAGCCATTCCCCAGTCAGTGGGCATTTAGATGACTTTCACATTTCTCTGACTGTCGAAATTTGGAGGTCTTTTAATTATTGATTTTAGTCTACAGGAAGTTACGATTGCCTGAAATGAACCATTAAAAAGTCACAGCAACAACAAAGAAATATTGGTTTGAAAAGATTGCAGATTAAGAAATTTAAAGAAACTTAGAGGCTATCAAGTACAACCAGAGAAGGAAAAATGACTAGAAATTTGTTCAAAGTAATACATTTCACATGTATATTCTTTGTATATATTGGGTACAGACTCATCTTCAAATCTGACCTCAGACACTTATTTGATGTGTGACCATGGGCAATTAATTTATCCCTGTTTGCCTCAATTTCTTCATCTCTAAAATGATTGGAGAAGGAAATGACAAACCACTCCAGCATCTTTGCCAAGAAAACCCCAAATGAATTCATGAAGAGTTGGACATGACTGAAAAATTCAAACAAATTTACAACCTGGTTCCACGTACGTATCTTTCCAGACATACTGTACGTCACTCCCCTTCACACATCCTATGATCTAACCAAACTGACTGTTTTTACTTTTTGTTACACAAGGAAATTTTATCACTGGTCTTCTGTTTCTCTTCCATGGCACAGACTATCCCCTCATACCTGGTCTTCCCCTCCCGGACTGATTCATTTTTTGGATGAGATAAAAGAGACTATTTTTTTGCCTCATTTCTTACCTAGCCTTAATCACTAAACTGGCATTTTTTTTTTTCAGACTAACTGTGACTTGGGTAAGATCTTAGCTTAAAAAAAGTCAGTCTCCCACAGCATCCAGGAACTTCTCTAGTTGTCCTGGTCTATATCTTGCCACTGGACTCAGTTCCAGAGGGGAGAGGGAGGCTGGTGACTTTGCACACTGCCTTATTTAAATTCAACTCATTTGTAAATCTTGGTATTACCTTCCAGGTGTCATGGTCTTCTTTGAATGAAGGGTAAACAACAATCACCAGGAGAAGCCAGCGCATGAAACCTGATAGACTTATGTTTTAACCCTTTTCTGTGCTATCTGTGTTAGCCTCTACTTAATTCACTCATGACAATGATTCAAGTTGAATCTCCTACTTATAACTCACAAGCAACAGAATGCCTCAATCCTATCCAGCACCATGATGGGATAGGGGTCGCAACTGTTGTGTGAGGGAGGAAGATTATGTCAATACAGAGCTGTCAAGAATTCAACGTGAATTCCATTCTTAATGGAAAGAGGGGTAAAAAGCTTGATAAAATTCTTCTTGTCATAGGATTTATACAGCCCCAAATCTCTGTACTCAAGAAAATTTAGCATATTCAATATTTAGGATTCTTTGTAGGAAAAAATAAGAATGTGATAATAAAGGAAAAAGAGATGGAGTGAAGAGTGAAGAGAACGAGAAACAAGGAAAAAAACCCCAAAAGACCAAAGATCAAAAATGAAAGCCTGGATAAAAGTCTTGTTCCCAAACTTACCAAGCAAGCTCTAGATCAACAAAAGAAGGAAAAAAACAGGAAATCAAAAAGAAAATCCAGAAATCAACTAATACATGTAATATTTGAGAGAATAACAACTTTGTAAAATTGGTGAGGTCTCCACATTTATCTGTTCCAATTAATTCTTGAAAAGAAATTCCAACTAACAAACAGTAAACCAACCTTAACCTGAAGGCCATCAATGAGCATGAATTGACTATATTCAATATACAACTCATTCCACTTTGGGGTAATTCTAAAAGTTGGGAAGATTTTTATTATTGTTTTTCTCTCCTTAATATCTCACCTAAATTTATCTCCTCGAAAATTCTCTTTTTTTCCTGGTTTTGCTCTTCAGGATCAAACATAACAACCTTTCCTCTTCTATATGACAATCTTTTATTTTGGCAAATATCTACCTTGTTCACACCAACTTTTCTTTTTTCCAGGTCAAATATTATAAATACTTAAGCAGACATTTTAAAATAAAAGAAAAAAACAACAAAATGATGACTAAAAGAACAAAGGAATAAATTCAACATATTCAAGGAACAATTTCAAGAAACTCCAGAATGGTTCAAAAACAGAAACAAAAAGTTTAAAATAAGATACCACCATAAAATGCTTTAAGTTATGTCAGAAATCAGATGTCCCATGAAAGAAATAAAATAGTAAACAGAAGAAACAACTTGAAAAATATAATAGATAATTTCTCCAAAGGAGTCAGAGATTTGAAAAAGAGTCCAGATTTGTTACACAAAAATGTAGAGGCAAAAGAATTTATTAGGAAAAAATAACTTTGAAAGAACATATAAATTCTATACAAGCTAAATGAATTGCCTTCAAAGACAGAATTGCAAAGATATTCCAGAAAAAGAACATTACAAACTAAACATTACAAACTAAATTTTATAAAGACATACATAAACTTTAAAAGCTTATTACATGAAATAAATCAGAAAATTGTCCCCAAATTTTGAAAACAGATGGCAGAATACTGATTGACATGATCATTGACACAGATTGCCAATAGAGGAGAAAAAACTATGATGTAAACTGCAACATATGCAGTGATTAAAATGAAGAACTTTAAAGCTTAATAACATATTTAGCAATGAACCAGGAGAAAGGACCTCACTTTTTAATAAGAGTCAATTCAAGTAACACATACACACACACACACACACATATATATCAGGAATGCCAAAGGTCAATGGAAAAAATCTCACTTCTTAACAGAGTCAGAAGACTAGAGACTCAGAATGAGATACTCATTTTCAGACATAGTCAACATATTTATTTCTTCTACTGGGTATATGTGTGTACATATGTATACACATATACACATATATATGTGCATACATATATGCATGTATATACACATAAAAATGTATAGGCTTATACCTATATATACATGTATATATGCATGTTTATATGTAATAGTATATTATATGTGTATATACACTGCATATATGTGTATGTATCTATGAACAAATATACACATGCACATGTACTCACATACTATTTTTGTTCAGTCATTTAATCATATCCTACTCTCCTTGATCCTATAGACCATACAGTCCCCAGGGTTTTTTTGGCAAAGATACTGGAGTAATTGGCTATTCCTTCTCCAATGAATTAAGGCAAAGGGAGATTAAGTGACTTTCCCAGGGTCACACACCTAGGTCTTTTGATTCCAGACCCAATAGTCTATCCACTCAGCACCTCACTGCCTCATATAGTTTGTGTATAGACAGACAGACAGACCAATAGATAGATAGATAGCTGGATAGCAGGATGGAGAGACAGAAAGAGAGAAATAAGTAGACAGACTTCTAAAGAAGAAACTGATCATAAAATTCAGTTTATTATACAGCCTTTTTTCTTGTCCTTTTCTTGCATATTGAATTACTTGCTTATGTTGATGAAAATATTTACAATAACTTTTAAAAGAAGCAAAGGAGAAATAATTAAATTAATATTCAACAAACTAATTCCCATTTTACCCTCTAAGAATCAATTGTTTTAGCAAGGGAGGGAACAGATAAAACAGTGGGCATTAATTTGATTGGGGAAAGGGTATGTATTTGTTTTGGAGTAGAGACATGAAGACCTCATAATGTTTTTATTTTTAATCCGAGAGGAACAGTCATCATAAAAACAAAAACACTTTCACGCAATGTAGCTTGTAATCCTTAGGACTGCATTCCATCTGAAAACTGCTGGTTTGTAGATCCCTGGAGTGGGATAGCAACCAGGGTTTTAAGGGGTGAAGGACAAAGAGCCAGCAGTAAAATATACTCATTTAATTTGGGAGTTGCAGTGAGCAGTCAAAATAAGGTTAGGGAGTAGGTTCCAATTTTATCATATATAATGGTCATTATACTACATTATTTCCTTCATAAATTATTTTTTTCTTGGAATGAGGGACAACAGAAGTTCCCTCTAAACATAACAAAACCAAAAAAAAAAAATTAAACAAGGAAAAATAAAGGAAAGGGACAGAAGAATAAAAACTAACAATACCGTAACCTAGAAATAAGATAAAGCAGGGGACTTACCTTTTACTTTTCAGAAGCCCTACCCTTCATGAGGAACACTGAAATAATAAAAGAGGAACATGTGAGAGGAGATAATTTGGACTGGCCTAAATGGGTACCAAAATAATGAAGAAGAAAAAGTAATGGACATAGATTGTAAAGAGGGGACACAAAAAAATGGGAATTGGAGGTGAATGAGTGGGGAAAAGATTTTGAACCACACAGTGATCCTGGTAGAAGGGGGTGGGAATAATTATATGTATAAGAAAAATGAAAACTTAAGGAAGTCAAAAAAGTAAATAGAACTCTAGGGAAGATAAAGTCTGAGGGAATAGACAATGATTTAATGAGTGCAAACAAAACTGATTGGAGGTATACAGTGTAAACTGAAAATTGAAAGGGGATAAAGATGACTCAAAAGTAATAAATGGAACAAAATGTACACCTAACATTTATAAATTTAAAATGTGAATGAATTAAACAATCCAATATTATGAAAGAGATAGAAGAAATATGCAGAATGAAAATGAGAAAATTGAAGAAGGCACTAGTGATGGAGGGAAAATGACAGATCTTCCATTCACATGGACACATATATATATGCATGCATACATACACTCATGCATACATACTTACAATATATACATATATTTATATGCATATATATATTCTGTGGACAGGCAACATATACATCACTAACAACTGTCTTGATGGAGAAGATGTCATCTATATCAGAAGGAGAAATCAGGCCAGTTATTAATAAATTGATCTTCAAAAAGGTCCAAATATCAGGATAATTCATAAGGAATTTCAACCAATCAACCAATAAAAATCTGTTATGCATCTACTACATGCCTAGCCCTAAGCACTGAGAATACAAAAAGAGGCAAAAGACAGTCTTTGACTTCAAGGAAGTCACAATCTAATGAGAAAGGCAGCAAATATATAGAGAGAAATAAGATCCATACAAGATAAATAGGAAATAAGTAACACAAGGAAGGCACTAGAATTAAGCAGGTATGGGAAAGTCTTCATATGGCACATGGGATTTTTAGTTGTGACTCAAAGGAAACCAGGAAAGGGAAATTTTCATTCTTTTTGGTCAGTCATGTGAGACTCTTCTTGACCCTGTTTGGGTTTCTCTTGGCTAAGATACTGGAGTAATTTGCTGTTTCCATCTCCAGCTCATTTTTATAGATGAGGAACTGAGGTAAATAAGATTGCAACTTGCCCAGGGTCACACAGATAGTAAGTGTTTGAGACTGGACTTGAACTCAGGAGGATGTCTCCCTACTTCCAAGCCTGGCACTCGTGCTGTCCAGCTGCTGAAGGGAAATTTAGATTTCACCTTATTTCCAAAAAGCAAGTCATTCCAAATTTACATATATCATTCTAAATTTTGAGAAAAATAGGCAATATAATGATTTCTATGAGATAAAGTTTGTTTTGGATCTCTAAAACTAAAAACAAACAAACAAATAAAAGCTATTTGAAGAATCAAATTTTTGAAGGCAATATTCTTAATGACCATGAATGCAAAAAATATTAAATAAAATATTGTCAGGTAATGGGTACATATGACTCTATGGATATACAGATATATTATATAATAGTTTGTGCTTTATTGTATGCTTTCTTTACCACAATTTTCTGAGCTAGGTAGTGAAAGCATTTATCATCATTTTTGATGAAGAAACTGATGCTCAAAGAGGTTCAGTGACTTGCTAATCTTACATAGGAACAATCCATATTTCTACTGTACTTTCAGGTTTATAAAATGTTTTCTTTTCAATATCCTATGAAGTAGGTAGTATGGACAGAATAGCTTGCATTTTCAGATAAGAAAATTAAGATTCATTAATTCATAGCAGTTTTTAAGAATTTGGATAGCTATAATGTAGAAGAAGCCTTAGGCATTTCCAGTTTTGTCACAGACTACAGAATTAGGAGCAAGAGGTAAAAGTTGAAAAAAGTAAAATTTGGGCTTGAGTCATGAAAAAATGCATTAACAGCTGGCATTATCTAATGCTCAAATAGGCTGCCTTGAAAGGTAGTGATTCCCCTCTTTTTGGAAGTTATCAGATAAATGTTCAATGACCACTTGGTGGATATTTGTAGGACAATTAATTCAGGAAGGGGCTGGAATATATGGCCACTGAGAGCCCTTCCAATTTGCAGACTCTGTATGTATGATAAGCAAGAAAGCATGTATTGAGGTTTATATTCTCACTCCAATCTTATACGTCTATGCCCAGGTATATTTCAACGTCATGGAAATATCTTTCTTCTATTATCATCTACAAGAAGTACTCAAATTGTAGAAAGACTTTGGTTTCAAAATAGAATTCACTTCTTAAAAGATTAATAATAAAAGGATATTTTCTTAAGATGATAACATATTTGAGCTTTAATAAAATGCTTGAAATTTGAAATGAAATAAAATATCTGAAATGATTCACTATGAATCTTGTCCCAATATGGTTCAAAATGTGAATTAGGCATTAAAATATAAAATTCTTCAAGAATAAATATATATTATATAAATATATTATTCAATAATAAACCATATTCTTCAACATTCAATAATAAACTAGTCAAAAAGATGAGCATCCAACAATAGAACCTAATGAGTAAATATTATTTGACTAATAATAAAAAAATTCTATATGACAAAAGCAATGACTTTTTCCTTAATGTTTATGATAATCTTATTTTTTATTTCATGTTAAAGACTCTGTTGCAAATGATACTATTGACTGCTCCATTTTACTGTATATAATCCTCTCCCTTAGCTTTTGCATTCTCCTCTTCTTTTGACTTTCTCCTTAACCCTTTGACTACTACTCATCCATCCGTATGGCTCATTTGTCCTTGTCCCAATCCCCCAGCTCTGTGGGTCTTGAAAGGTCTTTTCCTCCAACTTTTTTTTTTCCTCTCTCCACCCTCTTCCATGGTTATTGCATTCCCTCCAATAGGTTTGTATCTATTTGTATAATATATTCAGACCCTAGCCCCACTCTGAATTTTTTCTAGTTATCTCTACCTAACTATTCTGCTAGAATTTCAAATTTGGCATGAATTGAGTAGTATCATCTCAACTTTTCTTTTTTTCTTTCTTCCTTCCTTTCTTTCTTTCCTCCCTTCTTTCTTCTTTCTTTCATTTCATTATTCTTTTCTTTCCTTTTTTATTCTTTCTTTCTTCCTTTCCTTTTTAGTTGATGGCATCTATCTCCTCCTCCAAATCACCTTGACTCTAAAATGTGGAGCTATTATAAACTCTTCCATTAACTCTCCTCAATCCACACACTCAATCCATTACAGAGTCCTATGAGTTCTACCTATAAAACTATTCAACTACTCCATCTTTCATATATTTAACAAGATAATCTTCCAAAAGTATGGGGCTAAACATGTCTCTCTCTGCTTGAAAAAAGAATTAGAAAAGAAAAATAGAGAAGAAAAGCAAAGAAAACAGCAAAAGAAAAGAAAGAGATTATCAATAGTTCTCAACTATTTATAAGATAAAATACAAAAGAATTAGCCTAGAATTTAAACTTTGCAAATGGATTCCGACCTACTCTTACATTATTCCATTTCATGTATTCCAGATAATGTTCAAATTGAACTACTAGTTGCTCTTAACATTGACCTACCTTCTTCGTACTTCCAAACTTTTGTTTGGGGCCATGTCTGACATGAACTTCCACCCCATTTGCAACTCATTTATGGGGGGCACAGACAAGATGATGGAGAACACAGGGACTTATCTGAGCTCTCCCAAATTCCCCTCTAAACACTGAAGAATTAGAACTCACAAAGAGATGGGCAAAACAATTTTCTAGCCCAAGACAACTTAGAAGGTGAACAAAAAAGTCTGTCACACTGGGGTGAGAGTGGAGGGCAGTCTAGCACAGACTGCACCATCACAGCCATACTCCAGAAAATCTGGAGCAAGTCTTAAGGGTGACTGAATCAACTGCTGTAGTGGTGCAGTGTAAGATTCAGAAACTCTCAGCTCACAGACAGTAAGGGGGTCAGAAAAGGAGACTACAGTATGTTGAATTCTTTTTCACTTTCTATAGTAACATCCAGATTGAAGTGCCAAGTCTCAGTCCCAAGGCAAGGAGGAACACTAGCACACCAGAATGCCTAAGAATTTTCTAAATATTAGGGCACTTAGAACAAATATACACAAACAAAAGGCATGGGTATGAGTTTAATATGGTGGGATGATATGTAAAAAAATAAAATTTTGGGGTGAAAAAGAGGAATGAAGTGGGAGAAAAAGAAGGGGAGAGGTAGAATGGGGATGTATTATCTCACATAAAAGAGGTATGAAAGAGTTTTTACAGAGTATGAGGAGGATGGGGTATTGAGGAGAGGAAGAACACTTGAATCTTAATATCATTGTAACTGGTTCAAGGACAGAATAACATACACACACAGTTGGATATAGATATCTATCTTACCCTATAAGAAAGCAGGAAAGGAAAGGGATTAAGAGAAGTATTCATGTCAAACTTGCTATGAAAGTGTGCTAACCTCTGGGACCACATACATCTACTATTCTGTATGGTGATAAGGTATGAAAAATAAAAGTAAGAGAATAGGATCTTTAAGAAGTTAGAATATTTCTATTCACAGATAATATGAGCAAATATATCAACATAACACAAGATATGCAATACAAAGTAAAATTGAGGTAATAAATAAGAGACAGTATGGAATACTGGATATAAGGCTATCTTAGAATCTGGAGAATGTGGATTTAAGTCCCAATTCTGACAAATACTGGATGAGCAGCCTATTCAAGACACAACATTTCCACTAACTCCAAGGATGGAATGCATCTCTCTAAGACTACAAGTTGTACAGCAGTTATTTTGCATTAGCAGAGGGAATTATGTCACTAGAGTTCCCTAAATCAATGAAATTGCAAGCATGTCTTAAAAAACAAAAATTAGAAAATACTGGAATTTGAGAAAACTCATCTGAATGTCTATATACCATCTCTCTCCAAAATGGGAAAAACAGGATAGAATGAAATACAATTTAGAATAATAATAAAACTTATCAAATGCTTCAGCATTGGCTTATGAAGACATAGTAGATCAATATAAAGACAACTTCAAAATTATTCTGACAGAAATTAAAGAATAATTGAATAATGGGGGGATATTATCTGCGCATGGTTAAGTTGAGAAAATAGAGTAAAAATGCCAATACTCCTCATTTTAATGTATAGATATCATACAATACTAATCACAATACCAATGGGCTGCCTTGCAGAATTTACTGAAGTGACAACAAATTTCATATTAAAAATAGATGGGTTTAAAAAAGGAGCAACCATGAAATTAAATTAGTAAAGAGGGATTTACCCAAAATGTGTTATGTGATGGTAATTATAAAAACTATCTTGTACTAGACAAAAGAATAGAAAAAATAAATCAATAGAACCAAATAATGAATGGAAAAAAGAAGACTTAGTATACATATAAGAGATTACTGTCTGATAAAATGAAGACTAAAAATCATTAGTCTGGAAAAAAGAATCATTATTTCAATAAAAGCTGTTGAGAAAAATTGATGCTATATGGGAAAGAGAGAAAGGGTAGAGAAAGAAAGGGGGAGAGGGAAGGAGTGTGTGTGTGTGTGTGTGTGTGTGTGTGTGTGTGAGAGAGAGAGAGAGAGAGAGAGAGAGAGAGAGAGAGAGAGAGAGAGAGAGAGAGAGAGAGAGAGAGAGAGAGAGAGAGAAAATGTGAAAGTTTAGGTTCATAGCTCACACAATTTTGTGTAATAAACTGGATCAAAGATCTGAACGAAAAAATCTCTTAAGTTAAAAAAACTAATGAAAATGGAGTCATATTTATCTCACTTGCGGAGAGGAATAACAAGTTTAATCAAAAAAGAAAATACAAAAAATATTATTGGAAAAAAATCAAGGGATTTTATTTTAAAAAAATAAACATTGGATATAAAGAGATTGAGAAAAATTGGGTAAATTATTTGCTTAAAACATTTCTGATGAAAATCCAGCATCTAAAATCTGAGGGAAACAAGAGCAGATTCCTAAAATAATATTCAAAAGTTCAAAAGTAGAGTGACCTATCACAGGGTGAGAGTTCCCTGTCCTGCAGCTCTTCCAGCAGAGGATGAATAACCATTAATTGAGGATTTTCTTGAAGAAATTATTGGTGAGATATCTCTTGTGCTAGATGTCTTCTATGGCCCTCCAACGTCTGTTGATTCTTGGACTTAATCTCCCAAAGATATTAAAGGATAGACATTTTTTGAAGAACTAAGAGCAAACTAGTAAAAATTAATCATTTATAAAATGCTTTAAATTCTTAAAATAAACAGAAGAAAGGCAACAAAAACAATTTTAATATATGTCTCTGATCCCATAAATTTGCAGAAAACAAAAAGCCTAGAAAAATAATAAAATTCAATAACACAGATGAGAAGAAATAGGCACTGTCTTACATTATTTCCATTGTAACATCTTATCTTTACTTTTGAAAGCCTTTCTAGGAGGGCAGAGCCAAGATGACTAACATTACAGACTTGCTAGTGCTTTCCTCCCAAACCCAGACAAACACCTGTAAAAATGATTCTAAACAAATTCTGAAGCTGTAGAACCCACAGAATGATGGAGTGAAGCAAATCTCCAGTCCAAGAAAGCCTGGAATGTTGCTAGGAAGTGTCTAAAAAACCAGGAACGGAGAGCAGTCCAGTGTGGGCCACACTGGCAAAGATGGAACCTGAGCATACCTTGGGAAGACTGAATCTCAGGCACCTGTGACAGTTTCCAGACTTCAAGACCTCAAAAGGCCAAGGAAAATTAGAAGGTCAGTGGAAAAAGACCTATGGGACCTGTGTGAGAAAGTATAGTGGTCGGGCCACAGCTCCAAGACTATGGAGGGGGTGAAGGAGCTATCAGAGGAGGAGCCCGCAGCAGCACCAGCAGCGGCAAGGGCAGCAGTAGTGCAACAACTGTTTCTGGAACTCTAGGCTCACAGATTGTGGGGGGATTGAGCGGCTTACAGTACACCCCCCACCCCCACTGGAAGCAGAGAACTACCTTGAGAAAGAGCTCAAAAGAGAAAATGAGCAAAACTTGGTGAAAGGGTCAGACTATAGAATCTTACTTTGGTAACAAGGAAGACCAAAGTATAAAAACACAAGAAGACAACAAAGTCTAAGCTCCTATGTGCAAAGACTCTAAGAAAAGTATTAATTGGTCTCAGGCCATAGAAGACCTCAAAAAAGGATTTTGAAAATCAAGTAAGAGAAGTAGAGCAAAAATTGGGAAGATAAATGAGAGTGATGCAAGGAAATCTGAAAAATGAGTCAACTGCTTGCTAAAGGAGACCCAAAAACTGCTGAAGAAAATAACATTTTAAAAAACAGACTAACCCAAATGGCAAAAGAAATCCAAAAAAGTCAATGAGGAGAAGAATGCCATAAAAAGCAGAATTGGTCAGATGGAAAAGGTGGTCCAAAGACTCGCTGAAGAAAATAATTCCTTAAAGATTAGAATGGAGCAGAGAAGTGATTGACTTCATGAAAAATCAAGAAATTATAAAACAAAGCCAAAGAAATGAAAAAAAATAGAAATTTGAAATATCTAGTTAGAAAAACAACAATTGAAAAATTATTGGACTACCTGAAAGCCATGATCAAAAAAGAGCCTAGAAAGAAATCATCTTTCAAGAAATTATCAAGGAAAATTGCCCTCATATTCTAGAACCAGAAGGCAAAATAGATATTAAAAGAATTCACTGATCACTTCCTGAAAGAGATCCCAAAAGGAAAACTACTAGGAATATTTTAGCCAAATTCTAGACCTCCCAGGTCAAGGAGGAAATATTGCAAGCAGCCAGAAAGAAATGAGTATTGTGGAAATATAATCAGGATAACACAAGATCTAGCAGCTTCTACATTAAGGAATATATAATATTCCAGATGTCAAAGGAGCTAGGATTAAAACCAAAAATCACCTACCCAGCAAAACTGAGTATAATACTTCAGGGGAAAATGGTCATTCAATGAAATAGAGGGCTTTCAAGCATTCTTGGTGAAATGATCAGAGTTGAATAGAAAATTTGACTTTCAAACACAAGAATTAAGAGACACATGAAAAGGTAAACAGGAAAGAAAAATCATAAGGGACTTACTAATGTTGACTAGTTTACGTTCTTACATGGAAAGATCATATTTGTAACTCTTGAGACTTTTTTCAGTATTAGGGTATTTGGAAGGATTATATACATATAGACAGAGGGCCCAGGGTGAGTTGAATAGGTAGGGATGATATCTAAAAAAATAAAATTTAAGGGGTAAAAAAGGAATATATTGGGAGAAGAATGGAAGAAACAGAATGAAGCAAATTGTCTCACATGAAAGAGACAAGATAAAGCTTTTTCAGTGGAAGGGAAGAAAGGAGAGGTGAGAGGGAAAGAGTGAGCTTTACTCTTGTATTTGACTTAAGGAGGGAAGAACATGCACACTCAATTTCATATGAAAATCTCTTACACTACAGGAAAGTAGGGGAGAAAGGGATAAGCAGGGGCTGGGGGATGATAGAAGGCAGGGAAAAAGGGAGGAGGGGATAATTAGAAGTAAACATATTCAAGGAAGGATATGGGCAAAAGAGAATAGAAGAAGTAGGGGGAAGGATAGGATGGAGGGAAATATAGTCTTTCACAATATAACTGCTATGGAAGTGTTATCGTAATTACACATATATAACCTATGTTGAATTGCTTACCTTCTTAGTGGGGATGGGTGGAAAGGAGAGTAATTGGAACTCAAAGTTTTAAAAATGAATGTTAAAAATTGTTACTACAGGCAACTGGGAAATAAGATATACAAGCAATGGGGTATAGAAATCTATCTTGTCCTACAAGAAAATAGAGGGGATAGGGATAAGAGAAGGAAGGTGCATGATAGAAGAGAGGGCTGATGGGGGAAAGTGGTCATCAGAATGCACGATGTCTTGGGGTGAGCAGAGGGGAGTTATGGGGAGAAAATTTGGAATTCAAAAAGTTGTGGAAGTTTCTGTTGAAAACTGAAACTAAATAAATATTTTTTTTTTAAAAAAGAGAAAGCCCTTCCCAACTTTTCCCAAACTACATTTTCAATCTTATTTTTATATTGATCATCCCTCTTTCTCCCCCATCCTGCAAGCCAGGCAAAATGGTCTTTTCTCTGTTTTTCATACATGACACTCCAATCCCCATACTTTATGCCTTTCCATTGGCTATTCCATATACCTATAATCTGTTCCCTCCCTCTGCCTCCATAAATCTATCTCTTACTTTAACAAAGCCCTTGAAGAAAGAAGCTATTACTTAATCTGCATCCTTCAACTACCTTTTATTTAACTACTTTGTATATATTTGTATTTAGTAAATTTATTCTATATAAATTTATATGAACTCATCTTCTCCATTAGAATGTAGTAAGTTCTTTGCCAGTTAGAATTAATTCACTCTTTGGACTTCTGTCCCCAGTGTTAAATATAGTGCCTGGCACATAGTAGCTGTTTAATAAATATTTGTTGAGCTATAGCTTATTAGTGGTAGGGTAAATTAGTGTAAGTTTTTGGAACAAGAATCAGACTATGAACAATAAGTCACAAAACTGTATCCTCTGACACCGCAATCTCATTGTTTATACTATTACAGGAAAATATGCTCTATCCATGTTATTTAATTTGTAGTTGTATTATTTGTAGAAACAAAATAATGAAAATATCTAGAGCCCATAATTGGAGAATGGTCAAATAGCATTTTACTTTATTAAATGGCAATTGCGATGATTATTTTTAAAAGCTGGAAATATATATATATATATATATATATATATATATATAGTGTGTGTGTGTGTTTATATATATGTGTGTGTGTGTTTATATATATATATATATATTTACATATATATATATATATATATATATGGATAGAATGAAAAACCAAGAGAAAAAAGTGAAATAATATATACACAAATAAAAAAAATAAAGGCAATAAAAATTTATAAATCCACTATAGATAGAATTCTGTAATTGGCATCAAAAAGACCTTTTACTTCCCAGCTGGGTGGACCTGGGTAAATCACTTAATCTCTTCAAGCTTCAGTTTCCTCAAATGTAAAAAAATAAATAAAGGAGCTGGGTTTAATGAGCTGTAAGGTCACCATCTATGACTCTAAATTTTAAAGGGTACACAGAAACATTGTTATTGTTATCCTTTTTGTAAAGATTTATATTGTATTGTCTTTCAGGAAAAAAAGTGTTGCTAGAGGGAGAATGTTTTCATTGTATTTTCACAGAGACTGCTTGGACAGGAAAAAATTCCAATTTACCTCATTGACAGCATGACTTAGATTTCTTAGATTAACCGGACACAGAATTCAAGAGTATGAGGATCTTGAAGACAAATGACAGTAACATGCAGAGACAAGAAGAAAACAATGCCCTCTAATGCCCAAGGGAGACATATTCCTTGTAAAAATTCATAGCTTAAAACCCTACTGAGACATTTAGAAAGGTAACATCAGAATAGTTGG
The DNA here is from genome assembly GCA_023548195.1 of Bettongia penicillata ogilbyi. Taxonomy (NCBI): domain Eukaryota; kingdom Metazoa; phylum Chordata; class Mammalia; order Diprotodontia; family Potoroidae; genus Bettongia; species Bettongia penicillata. The sequence goes on along the minus strand of JAJHZJ010000808.1, from coordinate 7,064,888 downwards.
GAGATGAACTCAGGCTTAAGTCCTAGTCTTGCCTTAGGGCATCTGTTTCAGAGATGGTGTCAAGACAGTTTCTTCACCCTAGAGTGGCTTATTCTAATGATGTCACAGGTAAAGTTCTTGTATATATCACTGTATGTTAATTCAATATTCTGATTATCTGTTTATTTGTGATTATTAAAATTATTAAGTTTGAAACTTTATTGTTATTGTGTTATGAAAGCAGTAGGCAAGAAATACCTAATACCAAGTGGTATTAGGCTCCAAAGACTTCTGACATATTTTGTAAGGAAAGTGGGACAGGGCTAAGAACATACTTACAAAGATACTGATTTCCCTGATGATATAGCATGTGGGCTTTCTTTGCTCATTTACAAAATAAGATTCTAATGCCTTACAGAAGTCTACTGAAGAACAGTTTTGGCAGTATGGCAACAGATTTTGACATTATCTGGCAATGAAGATTCTGTCAACAATTGGAATACTACCTCAGTCAACAAAGGAATTAATTCCATCAGTCACCATTGAATATAATTTGCCACACTCAACAAGATGAAGGGTAAGTATAGAAGTAACACTAGGCTTGATGTGGAGTGATAAGTACAAATTCCAACCCTTATCCAAACCCAGAGGTGGGGAACCTACAGCCTTGAGGCCATATGTGGGCTTTTAGGTCCTCAGACATGGCCTTTTGACTGAGTCCAAGTTTTATGGAACAAAGCCTTTTACTAAGGGAATTTTTTTTCTGTTAAGTTTGGATTCAGTCAAAGGACCACACTTGAGGACCATATGTGACCTTGAGACTGTAGGTTCCCTAACCTAATTAGCTATTGTTCTTAGGCCATTCACTTAAACTCTTGGAGCCTTAGTTTCCTCATATATGAAATGGGGATAATGATGCAATGAATTGATTTTTTAATTTAATATTTTATTTTCCCCAATTATATGTGAAATATTTTTAACATTCTTTTTTCTTTTTTTAAAAATTTATTTATTTAACTTTTAACATTCATTTTCACAAAATTTTGGGTTCCAAATTTTCTCCCCATTTGTCCTCTCCCCCCTATCACCAATCTGCCCTCTCTTCTATCATCCCTCCCTTCCCTTGTCCCCATCTTCTCTTTTGTCCTGTAGGGCCAGATGACTTTCTATTCCCCATTACCTGTATTTCTTATTTCCTGGTAGCAAGGACAATACTCAACAGTTGTTCCAAAAACTTTGAGTTCCAACTTCTCCCCATTCCTTCCTCTCCACCCATTCCCTTTGGGAAGGCAGGCAATTCAATATAGGCCATATCTGTGTAGTTTTGCAAATGACTTCCCTAATAGTCATGTTGTGTAAGACTAACTATATTTCCCTCCATCCTATCCTGCCCCCCATTGCTTCTATTCTCTCTTTTGATCCTGTCCCTCCCTGAGTGTTGACTTCAAATTGCTCCCTCCTTCCATTGCCCTCCCTTCCATCATCCCACCCACCCTGCTTATCCCCTTCTCTCCCACTTTCCTGTATTGTAAGATAGGTTTTCATACCAAAATGAGTGTGTATTTTACTCCTTCCTTTAGTTGAATGTGATTAAACTTCTTGTTTTTCTCTCACCTTCCTTCCTTTTCCCTCCACTAAAAAGTCTTTTGCTTGCCTCTTTTATGAGAGATAATTTGCCCCATTCCATTTCTCCCTTTCTCCTACCAATATATTTCTTTCTCACTGCTTGAAGTGGAAATTATTCCTTCGTGGGGCCCCTGGGTTGAGAGATACCTGTTAGGTTGCTGGGCAGGGTTGGATAACCTTGCCTAGCAGCAGCATTCTATTGGGCCCCTGTCAAAATGTTATTTCCCCTTGCCTGGCAACAAGTCATCACCACCCCCCCCATCAGAACTGTTCCTGTTAGACCCCTCTCTTTGACAGGCAACTACCTTCTGCTGGGCACCCCCCTTCCTGACAACCACTTTTTGTTGGGTACCCCCTTCCTGACAACCATTCTCTGGTTGGGTCCCTTTCCTGGCAACTACTTTCTGTTGGGCCCCCTTGCCTAATAGCAAGCCCTCTGCCCAGTCAGAACTATGTTTGTTGTAGAAACCGCAATGCTGTACCGAGAAGAGCCGAAATGCTTAAAACACAGACCCTCACCTTAGTTCAGGGCTGTCTCCTCTGGGTTTCTCCATGAGGCAGCTGCCAGTCTGGCTAATAAAGACACTCTTGAAATTCCTAATTGACTCTTGCCTATGAACTTCTCAGTCCGCCCATTTCACACAATTTCATTTTTTTAAGATATGATCCCATCCTATTCAATTCACTCTGTGCTCTCTGTCTGTGTGTGTGTGTGTGCATGCCTGTGTGTATGTGTATGTGTAGTCCCACCAACTACCCAGATATTGAAAAGTTTTAAGAGTTACAAATATTGTCTTTCCATGTAGGAATGTAAACAGTTCACCTTTGGTAAGTCCCTTATGACTTCTCTTTGCTGTTTACTTTTTCATGCTTCTTCTCATTCTTGTGTTTGAAGGTCAAATTTTCTTTTCAGCTCTGGTCTTTTCATCAAGAATGCTTGAAAGTCCTCTATTTCATTGAAAGACCATTTTTTCTCCTGAAGTATTATACTCAGTTTTGCTGGGTAGGTGATTCTTGGTTTGAGTCCTAGTTCCTTTGACTTCTGGAATATCCTATTCCACGCTCTTCGATCCCTTAATGTAGAAGCTGCTAGATCTTGTGTTATCCTGATTGTATTTCCACAATACTGGAATTGTTTCTTTCTAGCTGCTTGCAATATTTTCTCCTTGACCTGGGAACTCTGGAATTTGGCCACAATGTTCCTAGGAGTTTCTCTCTCTTTCAGGCGGTGATCGATGGATTCCTTCAATATTTATTTTTCCCTCTGCTCCTAGAATCTCAGAGCAGTTTTCCTTGATAATTTCATGGAAGATGATATCTAGGCTCTTTTTTTGATCATGGCTTTCAGGTAGTCCCATAATTTCTAAATTGTCTCTCCTGGATCTGTTTTCCAGGTCAGTTGTTTTTCCAGTGAGATATTTCACATTCTCTTCCATTTTTTCATTCTTTTGGTTTTGTTTGGTATTTCTTGGTTTCTCAGAAAGTCATTAGCCTCCATCTGTTCCATTCTAATCTTGAGAGAACTATTTTCTTCAGTGAGCATTTGAAGCTCTTTTTCCATTTGGCTAATTCTGCTTTTGAAAGCATTCTTCTCCTCATTGGCTTTTTGAACCTCTTTTGCCAATTGAGTTAGCCTATTTTTCAAGGTGTTATTTTCTTCAGCATTTTTTTGGGTCTCCTTTGCCAAGGTATTGACCCGTTTTTCATGCTTTTCTTGCATCTCTCTCATTTCTCTTCCCAGGTTTTCCTCCACCTCTCTAACTTGCTTTTCAAAATCCTTTTTGAGCTCTTCCATGGCCTGACTCCATTGAATATTTATTTTGGATGTTTGGGATATAGAAGCCTTGACTTCTATGTCTTTCCCTGATGGTAAGCATTGTTCTTCCTCATCAGAAAGGAAGGGAGGAGATATCTGTTCACCAAGAAAGTAACCTCCTATGGTCTTATTTTTTTTCTCCCTTTTCTGGGCATTTTCCCAGCCAGTTACTTGACTTCTGAGTTTCCTCTCCACACCCACCTCACCTCCAGTTCCACCCAGCTAGTGCTTGGGGTCTGGGATTCAAATGCTGCTTCCCAGCCTCAGGGCTTTCAGTGAGGGGGGAACAGGGCTGCTATTCAGTGTGAGATTAAGTTCAGCTGCTCAGGTGGGGGCAGGTCCACCACACTGGGCTCAGTTCCCTCAGAGGGTTTATGTGGAGACTTTCAACAATGGATCCGAGTTCCTGTCTGCTTTGGGAGCTCCTGTCCACTGCTGCCTCCGCTACTGCCTCCTGAGGGGGCCTGAGTTATGGGGACACCCTGCTCCCCTCTCAGCCAGCCAAAAAGGCCCTCTCATTGACCTTTGGCACCTGTGGGTGGAGGGAGCTGCATGGTTGCTGGAGATTCTGTCCCTGAAGCCTGCTCAGATCTGGTCCCCTCGTTGCTGCCTGGCCAAGGCAAGGCTGGGCTCTGCTCTGGGTCTGGTGTACGACAGATCTTTCATGTTAGTTTTTCAGGTCTCTCTGGAATAGAAATCTCCTCCACTCCTTTGTTCCGTGGCTTCTGCTGCTCCAGAATTTGTTGGGAGTTTTTCTTCACAGATATATTATGGGCTGTGGGTTTGGAGCTAGCATATGTGTATCTTTCTAATCTGCCATCTTGACTCTTCCCCAACATTCTTTTTTTTTCAAATATTGAGTCTCATTTTTTTCCCCTGGTTTCCCTCCCCTCATCAAGAAGGCAAGTAAGTTGATGTAGGTTATACATGTGTAGTCACACAAAACACATTTCCATTTAAGTCATGCTGTAAAACACAGTAAAAAAAAAAACAAGAAAAATTTAAAAAGCAAAGAAAAAGTGTGCTTCAGATCTTCATTTAGACTCCACCAGTTCTTTCTCTGGAGATGGACAGCACCTTTCCTTCAGAATTGTCTTAATTCATTGTATTGCTGAGAATAGCTAAATTATTCACAGTTGATCTTCATATAATAATGCTATTACTGTGTACAATGTTCTCCTGGTTCTGCTCATTTCATTTTGCCTTAGTTCATGTAAATGACACAATTTATTGAAAAACCTGCACAGTGAAAGGCTTATGGCTTTGGGCCAATCCCTAGGGACAGATTTGGATTTAATAATTTTAAATATATTAGTAATTGACAAAGACAACTCTGGGAAGATTGGTTGAATATTAAAGTAGGGAAAATAGTTCCCTCATAAAGGAAGAAGAAGAAAGAGAAAAGAGAGAGAGGGAAAGAGGTAAAGGAACAATCACCACACTGAAGAATTTCACACTGTAATTGGGGGAAGGGTTTGGCTGCAGGGTGGATAGAAAGGTCTGCAAGTCTTAAGGTTGGGTGGCTAGGACTGCTGAGTGTACCAATAGGTCAGATCAGAGGGCCCAGGGATCTAGAGATTATGACATCTAGAAGAGCAGAGGGTAAGTTGCAGAAGAATTAAAGATGTAGCGGTAGGGCAAATGCTAAGACCCAGTTTTAGTTGGTGACTCCCAGCTCCATCCTAAGTGATGTGAAGAGCCATTTCTTCCTCTGAGGCCTTGGTAGCCCAGGGGCCAATGGGAAGAGGGGTTATGGGAAGCCATCAGGAAACGCATCCCCATTCATAGTTCCTTTCCTCCCACTCCTTGGTGAGATGTGAGTCTTTAATCCAGAAACAAGTGCAATTATTTGTTTCTTTTTTAATGACTAGAGGAAGGGAAAAAAATCTGTAAAGAGACTTTCAAACCCCGTTGTCTCCTAATGGTTGTAGTATGTCCAGAAAACATCAATTTCAATTAGCTACATACTCCAAAATCTATTATTATGCTCACAATAAAATATATTTACCATAATAGTAAAATAAAATTATAGATGCTTGAAGTACTAAATACGTTTTCCATTAAAAGAAATTAAATATCCATTAAAAAGTTCTTTTCATCATATCAGGTTTTTTGGTTTGTTTGTTATATAGTGTGGGAATCTAGAATTATGAAATTCATTACTTCTTGAGTATATTTTAAAAGTGAAAACAAAGAAAAATTAACCCTGAATTTAAGATAAAGAAGTCTCAGTGTTAAAAGGAAAGATCAGAGATCATTTAGCCCAAAGCAAACCAAATTAAAAAAACACTTTAATAACATTTGCTTGGAAGTGGTTAGTTATCCAGCCTCTATTTGAAGACCTCCAGTAAAAGGAATTCTGCATGTCCCAAGACATCCCATTCCATTTTGGAATATCTCTGGATGGAATTGTCAGGAAGCCTTAATTTGTCAGTTCTGCTCTCAAGAAAATCCAATCGCATGTCTACATTTCAACTTTCAAATTCATAAAATTATTTGTAATGTTCTTTTTTCATTCTTCATCAGACTAAACAACCTCAGCTCCTTCGATTGATCTTTGTTTGGCATTGTTTTCTGTCTCCGTATTCCTTCACTCTTCTCCTTACTTTCTTCTGAAAATAGTTTTATTCAATAATATCTTCTCTAAAATGTCATCCAGAACAGAAATGATACATGAATAATATCCTAATATTATGCTCTTGCCTTTATCTTACTGTTCAATTTAAGGTTTAAAATCACTTTAATTTTTATTACTGTGACACTTTTTACAGAGGAAACCTGAAGAGTTTAAAAGGCTATAGAATGAATTCCATCATTCCTTAAACATACGTGAAATCTCAGTTTTCAGAATCACAAAAAAGTATATTATGAGACAGAAGCTAATCCTTAGGACCACCTGTACATTGCTAACAAATGTATAAAATTTCTTATATGTAATATGAGGAAATTTACAATTTTTTTATTCTATCATTTTTTTTATTTTTTTATTTATTTAATTTTTTACATTCATTTTCACAAAATTTTGGGTTCCAAATTTTCTCCCCTTTTATCCCCTCCCCCCACCCCAATACCCCAAGCAATCTAATTTTCCCTATCTCCAATCTGCCCTCTCTTCTGTCATTCCTCCCTTCTCTTGCCTCCATCTTCTCTTTTCTCCTGTAGGGCCAGATTGTCAGGGGCCGTCCCTGGACCTCCTGGGCAGAGAGGTAACGGCCGGGAGTCTATACCTGCCCCTCCCCGGCAATCACGCGCCTCACCCGTGACTTCCGGGCTAAGGGTGCAGGGAAGGCTCATGTACAAGGAACGATACCGCCCTCTGGGAGGTGCTGAGGAAGCCCCAGTGAGAGTAAAACACACCTGGCCACCTGTGATAGGACCAAGCAGATGGTCCAAGTGGGGAGGGAAGGTCCAGAGAGACTCCTGCCCTATTGCCACAGGACACAACCAGCTAAGGGGAGGGGGCTGGGGCGACAGCAGGCTGAGCTCTCCAATCAGGGGCCGGATAGCAAGAACCGGAAGGGATAAGGAATAAAAGGCAACGCCCTAGGGAGTTCGGGGGGACTGGGCTGATGTGAACTGCTGAATAAACATCTGCATTGCTCTACCACTCTGGCTCGTGCTTGGTTTCCACCCGTGCTCCTGCCCCCGGGGTCGGGCCCAGAGACGTCTGAAGCTGCGAGAAGCAGAGCGAGGGGTTACTACTCACCGGGAGGGTCGACCGGGGATCGTGAGCCCCGGACAACTGGCGCCTCCAACAGGGACTGTGACGGACGTGGTGAGGTGAGTAACTCGCCTATCCCTCGCAGGCGGGGGATAGAAGAGCCAAGCACCCGGGGATTGCCTGAGCAGAGCAAAAGTTAAAGATTTACCCGAGGCTCCCCGAAGGCAGAAATTAAATATGGGACAAACACAGTCCGTAGGAGAGATTAAGCCAGAGGACAAAGGAATTCTAGCTTGCCAAGTGTACGAACTCTGCAAGCAGAATGGGATAAAAATACACATAAGAATTTGCCAAGATTGGGTCGAGAAAATAATAACCATCAGTCCATGGGTAGAGCATACAGGAATTGATCCGACCCGTTGCCGATTAATAGGGCAGCAGATGGCTTCATACCAAAAAGAGGACCCCTACTTCCTCAATCCCCAGGACTTTGTTATGTATCCATGGAGAAGTCTGGGTAGTGTAGTTCAAGAGGCGAAAAGACAGAGTCAGGAAGGAATCCGGGAGGAGGGAGCAGGACATGGGAAAAGACAAGGAACAAAACCTCGCCCGCAGAGAGGAGAGGGACCCCAAAAGAAATCACAGGACAAACAAAAAGAGGAAGTCCCAGAGCAGCAGGAAAATAGAGAGGAGGTAGATTGGGAAGGGGCCAACCTATTCCCTGTGCTTGTTCAGCCAGAACAGGGCGGACAGCCTCAAAGGGTGCATAGACAGTTCCTCTACAAATTCCTAAGAGATCTTAAAGAGACCACTGCAAAATACAGCTCTGGCTCTGCTTATGTACAGACAGTCATACAATCTTGGCGGTCTGGGAGCTCAGGAGACAATCATGACCAGATAGGACAGAGAGGAAAGAGGGAGTTGGTGCAGTCAGAAATTCAACCAGGAAATACATCCAGAGTTGGCCCAGGGCCTGGTTTTGTGTCACAGCAAAAAATTTGCCCAGGATTTGTGGCACAGTGGAGAATTCAGCAGCCCGGACACAGTGATAGAAATTAAGCCAGAGTTATAATATGTACAGAGGATTTCTGACAATTTTTCTCAGTTTTTTGGATTCTTTTATTGTCTGTATATGTGTTCTGTCTTTACATGTTCTGTGTGTGTGTTTGTGAGTTATTACGGTCAGCTCCATGGTAGCTGGACCTTGGAATGTTATCTCTTTCCCTCCCCCTCCTCCCTTCTCTCTGATGACTGCAGCATCGGGGAGAAGTATGGGAGAGAGAAAGAGAGGAACTAATCTTATATTATTTAGTTTATGTGATTGCAAGGTGTAGTCTTGGATGGGAAATGCAGGGACATAGTGTCTGTGCAGTTTTAAAGGGGGCTTTAATCAAAGCCCATTAGGAAAACAACATGGATATGAAGTTTAAGGAAAGCATAAAAGTTTTGGAAATTATTTGAAAGTTTTTGGTTAAACTCTCTCTCGCCTTACCCTCCAATTCTGGCCAAATTGTGAGGGTGGAGAGAGAGACGAGACAAGATCTGGGGCAGGCATTTTCACCTAAATCTCACCTAAAAGAAAAGTATTTTGTATAATGAGAAGTAACCAAAAGGTAGTTATTCTGTTCACATTTTAAGTGAAACGTGTCACTCCTAATTGGATGTTTAAAACAGGTCAGGATTTGTTATATTATTTGGCACTAGGCAAATTGGAAATATGCATAAATCTTAAAGGAACACCTCAGCAGAGATAAAGCTTTTGAAACTCTCCAGCAGAATGGAACAGACTTGGCGCCACTGGGCAGTTGTCCAGAAGTCTCCCTCCCTTCAGCTGAGGAATTCAAAAACTCTCTCAATCAAAGAAGTTCTTAAGGAGTGGACACAGAAGTAAAATTTACTTGAGTAAAGGATGGAACCATTAAGATTTTTGCCCTGCAGTCCCAACTATCATTCAGCTGGGTCTACAGTGAATTGTAACTTTTATCATTCCAGATTAGATCAAGAGAAGAGAACTATTATTTTGAAGGTTTTCAACTACTTTTTGGAAAAGTTTAGTGACTGTTAACAACAGGAGAAATTTTAAACGGTTTTAAATTTTCATTTTCAAGACAATGTATTGGTAAATTAATATGTAATGGTCTATGAAGCAGAAAAGATCTTGCTCTTCTAATCTGAACTTGTAGTCATTCCTTGGCTTAAGCAAAAGTTAAATTTAGTGTTTGAACTTATTAACAACTTAATTTCTAAAAAGTTTTCTTTTTCAGAGTAAATGTAATCAGAGAAGGAGAAACTACCCTGTGAAACAATGATGTAAGGTGGTAAGGCTTAAGTTTGAAATCGCCTACCATAGATTCTACAAAGGTTACAACTTTAAATGACTTTCAGAAATTGATAGGAGAAATTCAGTGGTGTAGGCCACAGTTGGGAATTACAACTGATCAAATGAAACCATTATATGATTTATTGAAAGGTCCTTCTCAATTAAACTCATGCAGAGAATGGACAGATGAAGCACTGGAATGTTTGAAATTAGTGCAGAAAAAGATTATGGGGTGTACTATTAGCAGGATATTAGAATCACAGGACTTGGAAGTAACAATTTTATTCACTGAAAAAATACCCACTGGAGTTTTACATCAAAAACAAGGGATTATTGAGTGGGTACATTTGGCTCAGATAAAGAACAGAGCTTGTGTGCTTTATGCTGTGCTGGTAGGCCAAGTCATACATAAAGCAGTGAAGAGAGTAAGGATGTTAATAGGACAGAAACCTCACACAATATGTACTATGTATACAAGTCAACAAATAGAGAACTGCATACAAGAGTTTGTGGAATGGCAGATATTGATTAATCAGAATTTCCAACACGGGTTCCCAATTCCTTCTGGATGGCAATTTGCCACGTGGCCATGGTCTTGGACCAACAAATGCTCTTCCTCACTGGTAGAGGGAGTTAATGTTTTTACAGATGCAACAAAAAATTTTAGGGCATCTATGTATATTCCATCTAAAAAGGAGATGCATAAATTTAAAACAACATTTACTTCTACACAACAAAATGAATTATATGAAGTATTGCAAGCATTATTATACAGTACCATTGATACCTAGAGTAGAGTCAGCCTATATTCCTGATAGGGTAGATAGTATTAAACAGATAACTATGGAAGTTCAACTAGCAATAAGGGCCAAAACAACAATATTTTATATCACACACACTTGGTCACATTCTAAATCATGCAGTACCAGAAAGCATTAAACCAAACAATGGTCCAGCTTATGTCAGTAAAGCCATTGAACAGTTCATGGTGGAATTTTCCATTTTACATGTCACTGGAATCCCCCATAATCCCACTGGTCAAGCTATAGTGGAATGAGCAAATCGATCCCTGGACACTTACTTGTAAAAAGAAAAAGGAGGAGTTGGACCAGGAGTTGATAAATTCGCAATTGGCTGTTTGGCTGTTTATATTCTAAATTATTTAAAATTCTATAATGATGGCTTATTGGCTGCTATGAAATTCTTAACATTTCCTAATAAGGAGTCTGCAAAGAATGAATCAGCAATAACAAGTGCCCTGAAAGCAGCCAGTAAAGTAATCTGGCACGATGAGAACAAAAATTGATTTGGTCCTCATACAGTGTTAACGTGGGGAAAAGGGTATGTTTGTGTTTCAACAGATGATAATAAAGAAGTTTGGGTTCCAGTGAAAAGGATGGGAGTGAGGAGGTGCTATCAGCGGCGGATGAAAAAACTTCTGGAGAAACTTAATCAACTAGGTCACAATGACTCCTTTCATTTTTCTTGTACTTATTATGACACTCAAAGAACACTGCGTCCATCGACCCAGCACCGAAGGAACAACAGAGATGGGCGTTCCTCACGAATCCACCATGGTTAAGGGTGATGTCATGGAGTGAGACAATGCCTAAGTTTATCATCCAAGGCAATATTTCTCACATGTTTAAAGATGATAGACTAGACTATGATAATAATGGGACTCTTTTAGAGACACTAACTTTTCAGGACTAGTCACAGGTTTCCCACTTTGTCTATAGAAGGGTATTTCTGGGAATTGGAATGGGTTTGGTTTTAAATACACACAGGTGAATGGAACAGAGGGGTATCCCTGGTGTGCCACTATTGTGGACAGACAAGAGACATTGGATGAGAAAGATACATTACACGCTTATAATCTATTCACCTGGAGGATAAATGGGACAATAGTAGTTTGGTCAGACAAGGACTTTGTGGGACTTGTTTGTGGGATGAAATTTAGGCCATTTTGTAACTTACAAAAGAAGAGAAATGTAACCCTTTGGCATCTGTATAAGAGGTTTTTACCATTTGAGAACGGTCACAACATACCTGTCAGGAGAAAGAATTGATTATGGGAAACTACACAGAAATGTTATATTCATGTCACAATCTTACATACTTACTTGAGGAAAAATATGCAGCAAACTTTCCTAGACAAATGTACATCAATTATAAAGGGTCTCCTGAGGTTGAGAGACCTGTTCAGGGACTAGACAAAGTTATTCTAGCTATGAGAGGACAAACAGTGCAGGGAATGCCTGCTGCAGCATCACCAAAGAAAGCTAACAACATTACTTTAATGGGTGAAGTATGTCTAGGGAACACACATATATTTCTATGGGACAGAGACTACAGATCTAAACTAGAGATATATCAGAACATGACAGGAATTTTCAATTTTACATGCCAGAATTGTTCTGTACAAGTATGTATAGGACCAAAGATAGTAGGGAGAGTGTTTATTCAAACAAAACCTCTCCCATGCTGCCAATTTGTCCCGCAAACTATCGCAGATTTGTGAGCACCCTCCACACCCTCCGGCACCAGGTTGCCAATATTAATGCCACCCGAATTGATCCCGCTGTTACCACTACCTTTAGCTCTATCTTTTCTACTCTATCTACATGGGTGAAAGGCTATGTGGGCTCCGCCTCTTTATTCCTTCTCCTTGCCATGGGTTTCCTGCTCTGCCTACGCCAGGTTCGGCAGAGGCAGACGCAACAGCAGCAATATACCGCGTGGGCTCTCCGCTCCCTGACAAATCACTCTAATCCACAAGTATGGATCACAGCTTTGGAGAGACGCTAGCTCTCGCCTCAGCCCCAAAAGCATCCCTATGCCCCACTATAATCAATAATGAGCTTTCTACAGGAAAATTGTGGCTCCATGACCTGGAGACCCGTTGGCTGCAGAGGTACCCAATGACGGGATTATTGTGGGTCCACCTACTAGAAATTCTGGAGGTGGGGGCCACCCACATAGCCTAAGACAGGGGCCCTGCCCATTTTCGGTACCAGGCATGGAGATAAGCCACATGATCTATTCCCTTTCCTTACTTTTATAAAACAAAAGAGGGGAGTTGTCAGGGGCCGTCCCTGGACCTCCTGGGCAGAGAGGTAACGGCCGGGAGTCTATACCTGCCCCTCCCCGGCAATCACGCGCCTCACCCGTGACTTCCGGGCTAAGGGTGCAGGGAAGGCTCGTGTACAAGGCACGATACCGCCCTCTGGGAGGTGCTGAGGAAGCCCCAGTGAGAGTAAAACACACCTGGCCACCTGTGATAGGACCAAGCAGATGGTCCAAGTGGGGAGGGAAGGTCCAGAGAGACTCCTGCCCTATTGCCACAGGACACAACCAGCTAAGGGGAGGGGGCTGGGGCGACAGCAGGCTGAGCTCTCCAATCAGGGGCCGGATAGCAAGAACCGGAAGGGATAAGGAATAAAAGGCAACGCCCTAGGGAGTTCGGGGGGACTGGGCTGATGTGAACTGCTGAATAAACATCTGCATTGCTCTACCACTCTGGCTCGTGCTTGGTTTCCACCCGTGCTCCTGCCCCCGGGGTCGGGCCCAGAGACGTCTGAAGCTGCGAGAAGCAGAGCGAGGGGTTACTACTCACCGGGAGGGTCGACCGGGGATCGTGAGCCCCGGACACCAGATGACTTTCTATTCCTCATTACCTGTATGTCTTCTTTCCTAGTAGCAACAGCAATACTAGACAGTTGTTCCTAAAACTTTGAGTTCCAAATTCTCCCCATCCCTCCCTCCCCACCCATTCCCTTTGGGAAGGCAGGCAATTCAATATAGGCCATATCTGTGTAGTTTTGCAAATGACCTCCCTGATAGTCGTGTTGTGTAAGACTAACTGGATTACCATCCCTCCTAACCTGCCCCGCAATGTTTCCCTTCTGTCTTTTCATCCTGTCCCTCCCTGAGTGTTGACTTCAAATTGCTCCCTCCTCCCTTTGCCCTCCCTTCCATCATCCGCCCCTCTTGCTTATCTCCTTCTCCCCCACTTTCCTATACTGTAAGATAGGTTTTCATACCAAAATGAGTGTGCATTTTATTCCTTCCTTTAGTCAAATGTGATGAGGGTAAACTTCTTGTTTTTTGTTTTGTTTTTCCTCAGCTCTCCTCTTTTTCCCTCCACTAAAGAGTCTCCTGCTTGCCTCTTAAATGACATATAATTACCCCCTTCCATTTCGCCCTCTTTCCTCCCACTACATTTCTCTCTTACCATTTACCTTAATTTCTTTTAAGCTATGGTCCCATCCTATTCAATTCACTCTGTGCTCTCTGTCTGTGTGTGTGTGCATGTGTGTATGTGTGTGTTTGCGCATGCATGTACATGTGTGTGTGTGGTCCCACCAACTACCCAGATGCTGAAAAGTTTTAAGAGTTACAAATATTGTCTTTCCCTGTATGAGTGTAAACAGTTCACTTCTGGTAAGTCCCTTAAGACTTCTCTTAGCTGTTTACTTTTTCATGCTTCTTCTCATTCTTGTGTTTGGAAGTAAAATTTTCTTTTCAGCTCTGGTCTTTTCATCAAGAATGCTTGAAAGTCCTCTGTTTCATTGAAAGACCATATGGAAATTTACAATTTATGAAATTGATATTTATTCATTCTGACCTACTATTAAAGAAAAAATGAACAACTTATTTTTCTTGGTATAATGTATTAATTTTTTTATACAGTTGGCATGTAAAATAACATCTCTATGTCTTCAGACTTATTAAGAAATAACTTACAGCCATCTCTTGCTACAATTATTCTTTCTTTTCCTTTTTATGTTCCCATTGTTTGTTAAAGGACTCCTGTACTACCCCATTTTCTCTATATGTTTTCAAAGTCTAAATAAGGTTTGAACTAAAACCTATAATTTGAAAATGGAGATGTATCTCAGCAGAGTCATAGTACAATCAGCTTTTTTTAAAGATAATCTATCATGTCTTCCTCGTAATCTCCCTACCCCTAAATAGAATTATGCTAGCAGAAACTATGTTGATAGCAATGCCAAGAGGAAAAATAATTTCAGGGTAATACAAAAAACTAAGGAGAGATAAATTCTCAATTATGGGTCTAGAACTGAAAACTTCACAAGTATTCAATGTCTTTCTTTGCTCATTTTTCATTCTGTTCTTAGCTGCTAAAATAGACTGGGAAGAAATATTTGAGATTGTAGGATTAAGTAGGCAATTAGTCAGGAACCTTTCCTCTAAATGATTGCTTTTTCTGAGGAACTAAGAATCCAAAGAAACACAAAACAGTCTCTGCCATGAGCTTATACCCTAATGGAGCAGTACATAAATGATCATGTATAACTGAAAGTAAATGAAAGACACTCTCTATAAAGTGAGAAGGAAATGGCAAACCATTCCATTATCTTTGCAAAGGAAACTCCAGATGTGGTCATATAGTATTGGACACAACTGAAATGACTGAATAGCAACAAAAATTTGATTGGTCAAGTACTGAATAAGAAGCTTTATATAGTATGGTAATTTTTTAAAATTATTTTGACTTGGTCACTCAATTAGCAATTAATATTTCTCCAAATATCGAGATCAATCTTTATTTATATGAAAACTGTTTTGTAATTGTGTTGATATAGTTCCTGTGTAGAACTTGAGAAGTAGACTCATAAGTATTTTATACTGTCTGCAGTTATTTCAAATGGAATTCTTTCTCTTCCTGTTGGCTTTTGGTGATTATATAAAGCAATACTTATGATCTATGTGGACTTATTTTATATTCTTTAGTAGTTCATTGTTTCAGCTTAATTTTTTTCTTAACTCTCAGGTTCTCTAAGTATGCCACCACATTGTCTGCAAAAATAATAATTGTGTTTCTCCATTTTTTCCTTTTTTTGCCTATGCTTAATTTTTTCATTTTATATTTATCTTATTTCTATGCATTTTTAGCACAATATGGAATGACAATAGTGATTATGGACACCTTTACTTCACCCCTGATCTTATTGGAAAGGCTTCTAACTTATTCTCATTACAGATAAATTATTTCTTGTTTTTAGATACATACTACTTCTTTTTCTGTGTCTTTAACTTTGGGTTTTTTTTTAAAACAGGAATGGCTATTATGTTTTCTCAAAAAGCTTTTTTCTGAGAGAATTATATAATATTGGTTTTGCTACTGATAATTATGCTTATAGTTTTCCTACTGTTGAACCAGTTTTGCATTCTTGGAACAAATCCTACTTGGTCATGGGTATGATCTCTGTGATATATTGGTGTAATCCTCTTGTTAGCACTTTAACATTTTTTCTTCAGCCTTCATTAGCAAAATTGATCTGTACATTATTTTTCTATTTTTGGTCCTCCTGGATGATGCATCAAAACCACATCAGTAGCAGAGAAGGAATTTGGAAGGATTCCTTTATTTTTAAAACAGTCATATTGTACTAGACATAATTTTCTTTAAATTTTTGGTAAAATTCACCTGTAAATCCATCTCATCCTGTTTCTATCTCACCTTAGATACCTTATTTGTAGCTTGTTTATTTTTTTTTATAAGATAGAGCTATATAAGTATTCTATTTCCCCTTGTGCTACTGTGGGAAATTTATATTTTTTGAAAAAATATTCATCAATCTAGATTATCAGTTTTATTGTATTTGTTAAAAGAAATTTTAATATTTGCATAGATTTTTTTCTTTCTTTGCAGGACATTTATTCATTTTATTTTAGATTATACTAATTTGTTTTGCCTCCTTTTTTAAAAGATCAAATTATCCAACATTTTATTATATTTTTTTCACACTCCAGCTCGTGGTTTTATTAATTTAATGATTTTTTTTACTTCTAATTTTATTACTTTCTCCTTTGATAGGACTTTAAATTTAGTATTTAATTGGGAGTTTTCCATTTAGTTTTTTTCTAGTTGCTTTTGCTGTTATTTTTGTTATTGTCACTGTTGCATATTTAATTCATTGATTTGTTCTTTCTCTCTTTTATTGCTGTAATATTTTAGAGATTTAAATTTCTCCCTAAGTACTGCTTTGGCTGCATCCTGGAAATTTTGCTATGTTGTCCCATTGTTGTCATTATCATCAATGAAACTATTGATTGTTTTTATGATTTGTTATGTGACCCATTCATTATATGGCATTAGATTGTTTAGTTTTTAATTAGTTTTTAATTCATCTTTCAAAAGTTGTTTATAGAATGTATTTTTATTGCATTTCTGTCAGGAAAAAAGCATGCATTTAATATTCCTGCTTTTCTTTTTTTGTTAGATTCTTATGCCCTAAAATATGATCATTTTTTAGTTATAGCTGAGTAATTCCTTTCTATTCCCATTCAATATTCTCCAGAGAACTATCAAGTCTAACTTTTCTAAAATTTTACTCATCTCAACTTTTTCCTTCTGTATTTTATGCTTAAATAGCACAAATATACAAATAAAAAATACATGCAGGTAATTATAGCGGTTTGGGGAAAAAATACTAATGCCAGGAAAGGAGGGGAGAATAGGTAAGATCCCTATTTCCATTGGGGAAGCAGTACATGATCAGAAATTTGAAAGACACCAGAAATTCCGAGGCAAAAGTGAGAAGGGAGAGGACAGTCAATTCCAGCCAATAAGTGTCTGAGGCAGGATTTTAACTCAGGTTTTCTTAACTCAAGTCTAGTGCTGAATAAGGCAAAGAGGTGGGAGATGGTATATCTTATACAGGGAATTTTTCTGAAACATAATATAACAGATATGGGAAACTAATATATAATGACTAAAAGTAAGACAGATCCAAATAATGAAGGACTTTAAATGCCTCACCGACACACTTCCAACCTGTCCTTTAAGTAAGATAATTCCAAAAACTTGATGAAGCATGAATTGAAGAGAAAATGTTCCCTCAATGAGCTTGAATCAAACCACCATTCTCACTCACTTCCCCAATAATTTAACAGGATCATTTCAAAACCAGACATTCCAGTGCTTTCAACTTAAAGGCACAAGCATTGAAACTGAAAAAGAAATTCCTCTATTCATTTTGCAGGGATATGTTGAACTCCCTTTTCTACTGATCCCTTTCTGCTCCCCTGATTACTTCATTTACACATGGGTCAGGAGATTGACGTCATTAAAGTAGCATTGTAGATCCTATTTCATAAATAAATTCTTTTCTAATTTTCCACCTTGTTCTTATTAACAAGATAAAGATTGACTCTGAATAGTCAATAGTTAGGAACCGGTCAAATAATTCTGCTACTCCAGTTCAGAATTTCAAGAAACAGAAAATTTTGCCTCATGTTATTTTATTCTGAGAGAGCCCATGAACCTTAGTGGTATACTCATATGAAAAAGATGCAAGGAAACATGTACCAGCCACACTACGTGGGATTTTTTTTTGGTACTATAAATGAGAGATGAAGCCACACACATAAAAGTCCTTCCAAAAAAACCCTTAACCAGAACTGCAGGGGTATTCCGAATGGTCACTGTCACATATCCTAAAGACGTACCAGTTAGCAAAAGTAGATCCTAGGCTTTTTTGAATATGTCAATCAAAAGATAAAGACATTAACCCAGGAGATTTTAAATAAATTCCTTAAGTGTGCATATCATTCTAGGTATTTCC
Organism: Bettongia penicillata ogilbyi; assembly: GCA_023548195.1. NCBI lineage: Eukaryota > Metazoa > Chordata > Mammalia > Diprotodontia > Potoroidae > Bettongia > Bettongia penicillata. The sequence continues at coordinate 7,046,892 of JAJHZJ010000808.1, read as the reverse complement.
AACATGTCTGACCTTATCTCTCTGGAAGAAAGAATCTAAAGTCGACCAGACTTAACCACGATGATAATCACAGTACTGATAACCAGACAGGGCTCTATAAAATTCAATGATATTACCCATGTCTTTGTGAAAACAACCACAAATGCAATAATAAATATCTAGTATACCTTAACATTGGTAAAATCTTTTAGATATATTATTTTAATTCTCACAACAACCCTGTGAGATAGATACTATTAGTATCCCCATTTTACAGATAAGAAAAGTAAATGACTTGTTTCTTATAACTGGGAGCCTTTGAGTAGAAGCTGAATAATTATTTGTTGAAGTTAATATAGTGCGTTTCACTGTTCTTATAAAGATTACATAATATGAAATCTAAGGTTCCTTCCAACTCTGAAATTTCAGGTTTTAAAATCAGAGATATGTATATATGAATAAGTGATACACATTTTTGTTTATTTTCCAATAGAAGAAAAGTCCTGTTTATAAAATGAAAATATCATTATGCTATTTCACGTTCAATGATGTAGTAAAAATATTTTGTAATACATATTAGATCATCCAAAGTGAATAAAAAATAATGCTTCCAAGGAGATTTATCTTAAGAAAAAAAATGGTTGATTTTCTATGTCTAAGTTCTTCCAACGAAGCATATAATGTGTTTTATGTTTTATTGCTTTAAAATGTTTCCAGTACAGAAATTCGCTGGCAGCTTGTTGAGTGTTATAGGAAGAATGTTTTCAGTTAACCAAGTATATCAAGGTGATATGCAAATATGGGGGAGAGAGGAAGGCATATCATCAACATTTTAATGTTGCTCAAAGAGAATGAGCATCAATCAAATGAAATTTTAAAACCCTACCATTTTATCAAACCAACATGAAAAATAAATCAACCTGGTCTCCTATTACAAAAAGTGTTTGGATCACTAAGGAGATTATACACAGAAAGGCAGAAAAAGATGTTAAAACATTATATGAATTAATTTTAGGCTCCTTCATATTTCAAATATAACACAGGTTTATGATCCTCATTTTTATATTTTTTTCAAATTGAAACAGTATGTCCCTCCCCCACCTTTGGCCAAAATGAATTTCTGGAAACCATAGTTTACCATAAAGTGTAATACATTTTTTCATTAGCAACAAGTTATACACAGAAGTCAAAAAGAAGAAGCATCCATGTATCATAACTGATTATGTAAAGGGTTTCAACATACAATAATGTGACCATATGGAATATGCAAATACAACACTATCATATCATAAATTTGATATCTGAAAACATGCAGCTATAATTAACATTCAAACACCTAACAATAATTTTGCTTACCTTTTTGAATTTAATAAGACTGCAAATTGTATGGATGCTCCAAATCTAAAATGACATATTCAAGGAAGCTCAGCTAATGTCTACTTCTTTTGATAAATCTCTCCATTCCAAGCAGAGCCATTCAAAATTTTTCCCTCTGCTAAAAAGTTGAAATCAGTGTTTCAAAAAAAATACACATTGTAATATTTAAATATATGAATGCTTCAATAAGGATTTGGGATTGGAAGTTTTGGAGGGTAGAAATCTTTTCACTCTGGTTCTATTCACTTTCTTTGCTTTGAGTCTTCAATATCAACTCTCTTTTCTCCCTCCAAAAGTACTAGATCAAAGTCCTGTTTATATTATGTGCACTTTATATTATGATTGTGGAAGTGTGTTGGAATGAGCACTCACCCTACATTGCCTTGGTGGTAGACTAAAGTGTTCATATGCTGAACATATGGAGTATTTGTACAGTGAATGTAGAGTCAGAAAATCTGGGTTCAAATCTGGGTTACACCACTTGCTAGCTGTATGACTGAAGGCAAGTCATCTCCTTTCTATGAACCTTAGTACAATAAAAGGGTATAACTAGACTACCTTTAAGGTTAGTTCTAGCTAGGTAAAGTTTTAGGACAAGCAGGTGATACTATCTTATTGTTCTTGCATCCTGCTCCCTTCCCATTAGATATCAGACAAAATGTGAGAAAAAGGACAATGACATGCAAAATGAGGTTATTAAAAGCTAGAATTGATCAAATATATACAATCCATTTTTATCTAAAAGCAACTTTCAAAGGACTCAAATATTAATTTTTAAGACAAAAAGATGGTGCCAAAAAGGATTCTACCAAAAGAAAAACAGTTCAAGAAAATTTTGGCAACCCATGCTTTGTCATCTCTATAAGATCATTAACAAGGAGGCTATAGTCTAACACAATTTGATGATAATTGTAGAGAATAAAATAAAAATCTCAATGTGATTCTAAGTTTTAACTCTGATTCTCTTTCAGAATCTCTAATTTGTCCTCAACACTCTAATTTGTCTCTATCATGACTTGAAGCTCCTTCCTGTTTCTATTTTTGATTCTTTTATACTAAATACCTGACCAGTATTTATTCAAGAACTTCTCAACCACCATTCTCATTCTCACTCACCTTCCCCCATTGTAAACACAGGTGTATACTCAAATTCCCCAGCCACCAAAGGTGCTATCTATAACATCATAGACTCTTACTTACCCAGTGGCACCAAGGTATTATCCAAGTCCCTTTCTAGGGAGGAGCTAGAAATAGATAAGTATGCAGTTACATAAGCTCTTTTCTCATAGAATTTCTCCAAGGCAGAGGTTCAAAAGATGAAGAGTTATCTTTGATATCAAAGTTCTCCAAATTCATCTGTTTGGTGACAATATTGTCTTTTTCTTAAACCTTGGGATATTGTAAGGCTTCCTTCATGAAATCTATGTAAAACAAAAGAGATTGATCTAACTTTCCAAGCTAGAAGACACAAAGTAAACGCAAAAGCCATATGCCCAAACTATGATCTATAGACGGAAGCCTGTTTAGTTGTTAGATATATAGACACACTTAGATGATATAGATATAGCTATTATATATATATAGCTGATATATATAGATGATATAGATATAGCTATATATATATGTTACATATATATATATATATATATATATATATATATATATATATATATATATATATATATATATATATATATATATATATATATATATATATATATATACACCTACATATATACACCTCTTAATGCAAGCAAATAGACTCTTTTGGCCAGCAACCCTGAGGGTCTTTCTCTCCTAGTTTGTTTGTTTTGTTTTGTTTTTTTTAATTAAAGGGGGCATCCCTTGAGTCACTTCTTAAAGAGTCCTATTCACTGAATGGGAATTGCCTCACTGAACGTGAGAACTTGAAAAGACCTTAGCTTAAAGACATGGTGTCCCACTGCATCCTGGGTCTTCTCCAGTCTTCCTGACCATTACCAGGCCACTGGACCCAGATGGCCCTGGAAGAGAAAGTGGGGCTGGTGACTTTGCACAGCCCTCCCTCACTCAAATCAAAGTCAATTGCAAGTCATGTCAGCATGGTCCTAATGTGATGGTCCTCTTCAAAAACGAAGGACAAACAACACAAAACATATTGTGAGCAGTACACCCAGAATCAAGTAGGACAAGATCACACTGTATTAAGGTTTTTGAATCTGACCAGTATGTTTAATGATACCAAATACCTTAACTACAACAAATATTGATTATACGCTTGGCTGGGGGTACAAAACCAAATTTAAAGCACCGGACTTCAAGCACCTTGTATTCTAGTGGAGGGAGAAGGAAAGCAAAACAACACATACGTAGGAAAATTCAAAATATATATTCAAAATATATATACAATATTCAAATATATATACAAAATTCAAAAAATATATATTTTTTAAAAGTAATTTCCAGGAGTAAAATAAGGCATTTACAATTGGTAGAATCATGATTTCCATAAGAGGTAGCCCTGGAGTTGAACTTTTAAGGAAGCTAAGAATTTAAGAAGTAGAATTGGGAAAGAATTCAATATAGACATGAGAACCAGCATTTACCAAAAAACTGAAGACAGGCAATCTCATTCCTGGAACTGAAATGGACATTTTTAGGTGATCTGTCCCAGTATTCAAACATCCACCAAAACAGATCATGTCCATTTGGCACTGCAAAAACTAGGAGGGAAGAATTCACCTATAATGCAGAATATGTTGAAGAATATTCAGTCCATACCACGTGTGTTTCTGTTTGGAGGAATGACATCTACAAAGTCCATTATTCCCATCTTTCTGGGATTACAGTCTTATCAAGGGAAAAGCAATCATTACCTGAGAAAACTCTGGTGATGAAAAAAAGTCCCTGCTAGTTTCTGCTGTTTACTTCATGCTGAAGCACCCTTCCTGAGTACCTTTCCCTAGGGTGGTAATTTCAGCAAAAGATACCAGCCTCTGACACACAAATAACCCAATTAAAACATCTTTAATTATAGAACTCATTAAAATATGTATATCATCTGAATCAAGCTCAATTTAGCCAATGAGAGATGCAAACTATCCTCACCAGATGAACAAGATGCAAAATTCAGGGCTGCACGAAGCACATAACAGGATTTAAAATGCAGAAAATACCAGTTTACAATATAAACAAGGGGGAAAACACATTATAATCCCTGTTCTGATTCCTACTTCCAATTCTTCAAGTTCACATACAGTATGGGAAAGAGTATGGATGTACCTATACGCCAGGAAACAGGTCCTAGTAGTTCCTTAAAAGCATTCAAAAGAGAGGAAAGAAAAGGCAATTAGTAACTAGGTGAAGGAATCAACGGTTGCGAACTTAGAGTTGGGAAAATCTGAGTTTGAATTCTGCAGGAGGATCTTGCTATAGTATCCATGTCTGAATACACTTTCTAATACTAGCATGACCCCCGAGCAAGTTAATGTCTCTCAGGCTCAATTTCCTCATCTTTAAATTGAGGATAATAGTACCTTCCTAAGCCATGTTGAGCATCAAATGATATATGTAAAGAGTTATGAAAGCCTTAAAGTACTATATAAATGCTAGATATTGTTACTGTTAGTGCTATGTAAATGCTAAATATTGTTATTATGTTTACCAATACTCTTATTAATATTAGTATTAACTGTTCCTCCAAGGGATAAAAATTCAAAGGACCTGAAGAAAGGGAGGCAGTAATTAAGGGCAACTCTTTGGGCCTGCCATAACCTTGTTATGGAATCAATTATAGGCAATATAGCTTTTGCAACAAGATGAAATATTCCCTTTCACTTAAATGGCATATATTTACCAAACTCCTTGCATTTTGAGGAATTTTATTACAAATATTAAATAGACCTTCAACAAATTGTTTGATATTTTTCAGTAGCATTTATTAAGTACATAGTAGATACCAGGCAATGTGCCAGTTGGTAGCTCTCAAGAAGTTTATGTTGTTTGGAGCAGAAGCAATATGAATACAAAAACTCATAAGGAATACAAACTTTAAAAGCATATTAAAAATTTTCAAAATGAGGGCACTAGCAGCTTGAGAGATCAGAACAGTCTTCCATTAAGAAGCAGAACTTGAAGGAATATATGAAGAGGGGGTAGGGAAAGAGTGTATTGCATTCTGAGCATGGGAATTAGTTTGTTCAAAGGCAAGGAGTTGAGAAGGAATGTTGCATAAGAAAATAGCTGCAGGCCAGCCAGTTTGCTTTAGAAATATCAATCTGGGAGCTATGTAAAAAATGAATTAGCAAATGGAGAGTCTAGGGGCAGCTCAGTGACAGAGTGAATAGAGCTCTGGCTCTGAAGTCAGGAGGACCTGAGCCTCAGACACTTGACACTTACTAGCTGTGTGATCTTGGGCAAGTCACTTAACCCCAACTGCCTTGCCTTCCCCCCTCCAGAAAGAAAGAAAAGAGGAGAGGGAAGAGGAGTGTAGTGATGTAGCATAGGAGACGGATGTTCAAGATTTTATGGAAGTCGAATTCTCAAGGGTCGGTAATGGATTGGATATGCTGGAAGAGGGTGAGGAGAGCAGAGAAGATGATAGTTTGCAAACATGCAAGGCTAGAAAGATGGTTGCATCCTTGGCACAAATAAATAAACCAGGAAGAGGTGAGGGCTTACAGAGAGGTAGGGGAGGAGGGAGACAGATAATGAATTCTGTAGAGTTTTTTCTAATGAGGTCATGCTGAAAGAGAGCAGCACAGATCATCAAAGGAAAGGCACAGATCATCAGAAGCAAAGTTCATCTATTTCACAGGGTTTTCTCCCCATTAAAATCACATGCTGAGCATCTATAAGAATTCTCATATAAGATTAGCACAGAAGTTTTATCTAAGTAAGAGACCATAAATGTATTCTAAAATGGTTGTGGAAGCAGTAAAATTGAACTGTTTAGTAAGTCAGAAGAGCAGAGGTAATAAGAAAATTAATAGATTTCCAGTTAACATTGGGAGATGAAGGGTCTTAGAGAAGACCAGCTCTCCCCTATTAACCCCAGCAAAGGATCTAAAAAGGCACCAGAAGAAACAATGGTCATAAAGATCATAGAGGACAAGCAAGGCATTCTTCCAGCTGGTGGAGGATGGTACAGGATGACCAGAAGCCTGCAATGTGTCAGATAAGGGACCTGCTAAGGAGCCAGAAACCAGAACAAGCCTGGAGTCAGTGGGATCTTGGGCATGGCTTGTTAGAGCAGTAACAAGATACTGCATCATTCCTATTTAGATGGACAGGACCCAGGATACTCTAAGAGGTCTAAGAAGCCAGCAAAAGACAAAGGCAGTGAAATACCCTGGCAGACTATATGTCAAAGGGCCTTCCAGGAGGCCTGAGACTGGCATGATATAAGACATTTGATTGGAGTTTATCAGGGTCATACCAGGAAGAATCAAATCTCATCTCTGGATTATTCAAGGAGGAGATTGTGACAAGGCTCAGGCTAACATTTGCTTTGGGTTACTAGGAGATGGAAGTAGAAACCAGAGGTCATAACTAAAGTGCTGGCCATAGTCCCAGCTACCTCATCCAGAACTGCAGCAGGGCATATACACTGAAGATGGGGGAAGGATCCAGTAAGCCTGCTCAATCCATCCAAGAGTCCTGGATGGAGAAGAGTCTGGTCTTGGCACAAAGTTCCAACTGGAGAATTCATGTTGTAAATATGAAGAAACAGAGGAAAACTACAAAAAATAACACAGGTTAAAAGACACTCAAGAGGTAAAACCAAGAGAAGAAAGTAACTTATGCAGAATAAACCAAGCAGAAATAGAAAAGTAATTTATAACAAAGACTATAATAATATAATTTGAAAATCTTAAGAATTTCAAAGTAGTAGTGAAAAAAGCATGTTTCCCACATTTTGGTGGAGGAGTGACACACTAGAGGAGCAGAATCTCATGGAACAAAATAGTTTCCAGACACAACCAACCTTAGTTTTACTAGAATCTGCTTGCAAAGTAGGATGTTCTATGTGTGAGAATGCATACCATATTATGCAGGGAGAGTTTTGGGGGAAAGGCAATCAATGAGTAGCAATAATAGCAATAATATGGAGAAATCAAAAGTTTTAATGAACTTTTTAAAATGTATAGAAGATTATTTTAACAATGAAAACAAAAGTAATAAAAATAAAAGGTCAATGTTGCAAAATTATAAACACCAAGTATGGCTTGAAAGAAGAACTGTGAAAAAACATTCCCACCCCACCACTTTGCAGAGATGGGAAATCCCCGAGTGGTGTACACTGTATATATTTTTAGACTTTTTTCAATATATTGATGTTATGCTGTGTTTTTTGTCTTTTTGGCTTTAAAAATGCATTTATCATGTGCAATTATTCTCTGGGAGTGGAAGGAAAGGAAAAGAATACTGGGGGAAATTTGTGTGATGTAAAAAAAGCATCAATAAATATTTATTTAAAAAAAAACACATGGAAGAGTAAATGGAAATTTAGTAGGGGACAAGGAACACAGACAAGTAGCACAGCATTGATACTAATGGGTTGAATGTAATACATGTATATCTACATGCATATATATATATATATATATATATATATATATATATATATATAAACTAAGCCATAATAACAGAATTTACATTCCCCTTTTTCATATATGTATGGAAAGATTCAACTTTGTTAATGTTGAAGTTCATAATAAAAAAAAGAATTATGTGACTACATTCCTATCATTTTTAGTGTATAAGTTTGAAAAACTGAGTATGCTGACGGATAACTCAGTTCATTGATCAAAGCACATGGTGAGTCTAGAAATAGAAATAACCTAATTACAAGTTTATAATCCTTTAAACTGATTCTGTAAGGAGGAAACATGGAGTAATAGATACGTGGATTGGAGTCAGAAAAAACCCAAGTACAAGTCCTACTTCTGATACATACTGTCTTTCTGACCCCAGGTGACTCAGTTGAATTTTTTAGTGTACTAGAAAACTCTTTGAAACTACAATTTATGGATGAACTGATAAGCTACATCAGTTAACTTTGCTTCCATGCTGGGAATTTACTGCATGGATTAAAGCATAGCTATAGAATGAAGCAAAAAAAAAACACAAAAACTTGATCTTACAAGTAGTGATAAGTTTTATAATGCTATACTCTGATCCTAATTTTCAAACATTCACAAAAATGTTTGATTTCATGATTTTGTCAGTTATTAACTTCTGATTTATCTAGATGAATGGTGAATCATGCAGACTCCCTCTATCTGCCATATTTAGAACCAGAGGTTGAGCCACAGACAAGCATACGAATTCCATAAAGCCTGTTCCTTTTCAAAAGAATAAGGACTGAATCCACCAAAGGGCATTTGTGGCATTAGACAACTATTTCTACAGTATTAGACTGAACTCATCATAGAAGTACCATGTATTCAGAACTGAGGCAAGGACATATTTTGGAGGTGCTTAAGGAATTAGATCTCCAAAGAGAATTCATATTGAAGAATTCATTTGAAGCAGTCTTTGAGGCCATGTAAATTAAATACTACAGAGTCATAAGATGAAGCTATTCTAAGTTTCACTGATGCAAAGATTCTCAACAAGTTAAGGGGCTAAGAATATAGTATTAGTTAGAAGATATTGAGAAGTTCAGTAATCCAGATCGTATATTGTCTTTGATCTGTTCAGATGCTATGGTCTTAGATAGACTAAAGATTGTGGACCAACCATAGGGAATATGAAAATTACAAATACATCAAGAACTCAACACTATTCAAATTCACAGTTCTCAAATACCCAAATGGATCTGTGATCCATTTTCAATGTTCTAACTATGTTGATTGCACCTTACCCATTCCTGTCCATCCTGTGTGGTTCTTGATGATGCCTTCTGATAAGCTCACCAGAAGTGTACCTTCTTCCTTTTACTTAAGTTCTTCCCATTGCTTAGGTACTAGTAGAGTATACTGCCTGACCACCTATCATGTTATCCTTGGCCCTCACCATATGGCTAATGCAACTTCTCTTTGTATAACCCAATTCTTTGATGACATCTTTCCACCTCTTCTTCTGTGATTTTATGGTACATTGTAGTGACCTCATGCTCACCATATCCTAATACCAGACCAAATGTGAATATTTGGTGGCTCACAGTAGAGGTTAGAGTGAACATGATGGAATATAGGAAGAATTACATGAGTTCATGTTTGTTTGTTTTTTCTTAGAGTTATAATATTATCAGGACATGGAAATTCTTCCATTATAGAGAAATAACCAATGTTCTCAGAAAGCTATCTGAGGCACAATGAGGTCTACTGTCTTACCTAGGATCACACAACAATGTATTAGATGGAGTACGTATCAGAAATAGGATACGAACCCAGGTATTCTTGTATTCAAGGTTTGCCTTTTTCTGCTACATTACATACCTTAACAATAAGAGACATTTTTAGAAAGAAGCATATTTTTAATAAAGATCAAAACAAATTAACTTTTCTAAAAGGAACATAACTAAAATAAAGCAGAGATCCACAGAATTACAGAATGTCTCAATCAGAAGGGATTTCAGAGATTATCTAGTGTTAAATCACACTAGAAAAGGAATAGCTTTTCCATACAACAGTTCTGATAGTTTGTCCTCTAGACTTCACTTAAAGACCTCTAAATTAGGAGAAATCTGCTAACTATTGAGGCACCCCTTGACATTTTTGTAGAGTTCTAGCAATTAGGAAATTCTCTATTATACCAAGTTGAAATTTGTCCCCTTGCAACTTTTATTCTTTCTGAGAGAAATGATTATTAATAATCAATGATTTGGAGAGATTGAGAATTCTTCCTGTTTCTAAAGTCTTCATTTCAAAAGCTCAGTCTCTGAAAAGTGAACTTTCTCCTCAATCATGGTCAGACTCCACCCAGCCTAATAAGGAATCTCTAAGGTGAATTCCTGTCCACTGTGTTCCACTCAAGCAAGTCTGGGTGGAAGTAGAATCTTTGTCTAGATTGTCCAAGGCTAAGCGTCATGTGAGTATGGAGATAGTCTCTTTGTCCATGAGGGACAAGATGTCACTCTCTCAACTCCTTATTGGAGTGAGACCACTTCTCAATGTAACAGTCATTCTCTCCTTAATTATTAACCAATCAGAGTTAATCGCCACCCTCAGGAACACCTACTCTTCCAAGGGCACATAAACTGTGAGCCCACTGCCATGAGGGTACCTGGGCATTTGGAAGTGCCACTGACCTTTCTTTCATCAAGAAGATGCTAGCATTATTAATAAAATGATTAATGACCTAGAAACTGTATCTCTCGAACTTGTTAAATATGATGTCAGTCTTGCCCTCTGGTCAAAGCAGAACAATTGTATGATCTCTCCTGTGCTCCCACCGGTGGGAAGTTGGTAAATATTTGACAAGTGGCTCTCCAAAATAAAGGGTATACTTTTAAGTTTAATCTGCATAATCATGATTTTCTCCACCACTTTATTAAGGCTTTGTTAAAAATCACTATGCAAGAAGCAAAACCGTAAATCAAGCCCTGATTTGTAGTATGTTCCATTTTCCACAGAAAATTGAGAAAGTTGGCTCTTTTCAGCCAGTTCCAGCTTGTTCCAGCAAACCCTTGGTATAGTTGTCAAATATTTGAAAATAGTAATCTTGTGACTATTTCCTCAGATGAAGGAGAAAGGAAAGGCTAATCTGAATGAGTAGAGTCCATTACTACAATTCATGACGTAAATGTAAGGCAAATAAATTATTCTCAATAGTAAACAATACACATGAAATTCAGAAACAAAGTTATAACACCTATTCATACTCATTTTTCCACACTGATGTACTTTGACGTCCCTTTTCTCATCAGTGGAAAGGATTGTTTTTGTTTTTTTTTTTATTTTTTGTCTTTGTTTTCTCCCCATCTCATGGATAAGCATAAAGTAATTGCTTTTAGGTGATTTTTTTTGTGGGGGAGGGGGAGTTTCCTGCTAATGCTCTACTGAGAATCCACTTAGTGAAAAATCATCAAAGCACCATGAAATACAAACAGAGAAGGCTGAAAAGAAGGCAATCCAAATACCTAAATACAAGCTGAGTTTAACTTATTTAATATTTTAACTGAAAGAGAAAATGTCTTAGAAGATAAATACATATAGATTTTTCATCTTTGAAATCCTGGATTTTCATGTGTATTATGACTGAGTGGCAACGTTTCATCATTTTAGTTATTTGGAAGTATACGTCAAATGCTAAACTACGAAGCCATAATTTCATCTCTGTAAGGAATTATTGCTGAAATTATGACTATACTTTTGAAAGGATAGGAAAAAAAATCAACAAAATGAAAATATAGTTTGTTCCAAAAGTCTTAGTGCAATTTTAAGTGTTAATAGCTTAAAACTGAACTCTAAGACATTTAGGACATCCTCTTATATAGGATGAGATAATAGCATACATTTGGTTGAAATAATACTTTATTTACATTCAAAATGGGAAAGGAAGATTTGTAGAAATGAAACTTCACATGCAAATGAACTGGGAGTTTTAGGAAAAATATAGTTCTATCTTATTAAGATCAGAGATCTTAGACTATATTTATAGTGTACAGATAAAGGTGGGTAATGATGCTACTGTACCCTGTAGTCTGGTTAGATCACGCATACTGTCTTCAGCTTTGGGTGTCCCTTAGGAAGGACAACATCCCTATGATGGTGAGAGAATAAAAATCTATGTCATATGAGAAATGCCTGACTATGCTTGGAGTGTTCAGATTTTAAAAGAGAAATTGAGCAAGGGACATGACAAATATATTCAAATATCTGGAGGACTACCACATGTAATAGCAGTTTAATTTCTCCAAAGGGCATAATTTTCTAGCAAAACAGAACTGACCAATGATGAAATGGGCTACTTTACAAAAGAGTGAATTTCCCAGTTCCTGGAAATATCCAAGCAGATACTGCAAGTCCATTTGTCAAAGATGATAAAGAAAGAATTCTCCCACTGGGAAAATTATTGGACTACCTTACCTCTGAGATACCTTTCAATTTTAAGAGTCTATGGTTCCATGATTCTGTGGTCTTTTCTATACATAGTTATCTCTGCAGGTCACTTTTCACTGTCAGTATTTGGTCCTGTACTATATTTTTAATTATATGGTTCATATAAGAACCCAAAGTCACAAGATTCTTGTCAAAATTAGGGTTGATTTAGTACTTCCACCATTTGTTTTAACCTTTTGCCTCCTCATGAATCACAAAGAAAACAGAAAAGAATATCTGATAAGAATTGTTAAACGTGGGCAACCTTTAAAGTAAAAATAAAACACTGTCACATAACATAATAATTATATCAATCCAAATTTTAAAAGCACCTTGTAGTTTGCAAAATTCTTGACATGCAATCTCATTTGACTGTTTCATCAACCCTATGAGGGAGGTGCTATTATTATCTCTATTTCAAGATGAGAAAACTGAAGCAAAGAGATCAAATGACTTATCGAGAGTCATAGAAATTATGTCTGGGGCAAGATTTGATATTAAGTCTTCTTAGCCAAGTTCAATATTTTATCCACTACTCAAACCTTAGTTAAAATTTGGACACCATTAATTTTTCAAAGACTTTAATTTCTTGAAGTAATAAACACTAGCTTTGTTAGAGCAGTTAATATGACTTCATTTTTAAAATTATGTTGAAATTATAATATTGATAGATTCATCTTTCCTTATGTCTCATTCAGTACAATGATTTGACTGGGTTCCTGCAGAGAAGGAGAACCTTGGTGGATGGAATTCTTCCTGTAAACTCTAGACAGGTTTGTAGTAGTGATAAAGGGAGTTACCCTGAGGCAGAGAGACCTTTCCTTTATGCTGCATCCTTCTTGTCATGTTATTTTTGCAGACAAATGATTTATTAAGAGCCTGACTATGGTCTGCTGCCTGAATGAATCATGTAGGCTAGAAACTCAGAAATACTAGACTAATCAAGTGGAGATGTGTATTTATTAACTTTATAAGTGAAAGTTTGCTTGCCGGTCTTTCCTTCTAGATCTGTTTACTTCAATCTGATGAGTATTTGGACTGAGCCCCTGAATCTTTCTCCTTACCCTTTCAGGGATGGAAGTAGGAAGGAGGGAAGGAAGTATGTCACAACAGAATTTTAAGCTTTTACTTCATTGTTGCTTTTTGGTTTGAAACATAATATAGAAGGAATATCTGTGATCCTGAAGAAACATGTGAAGGAAGAGAGAGAAGAGAGGGGAGAAGAGGGGAAAAGAAAGGAAGAGGGAGAGAAAGTGAGAGAGAGAAACAATGATGGCCACTGCCAAGCTTGGCTCCATTAGTCAATAAGCATTAATTAAGTGCCTACTATGTGTCAGGCACTATGTTAAGGTCTGAGAATACAAAAGACAGACCCAAGTCTCAAGGAGCTCATAGAAACAACTATGCCTGAATAATATATGCACGGGATAAACTGGAGATAATCACTGGGGGAAACATTAGCATTAAGGGGGATAAGGAAAGGCTTTTTGTAGAAGATGGAATTTTAGCTGATAATTGAAGGAAGCCAGAGAATCTAGGAGACAGAGAGGAGTGACAGTATTCCAAGATGGGGAACAGTCAGTGAAAATGCCTGGAGCTAGGAAATAGAGTGTCTTTTATGAGGAACAGCAAGGAGACCAGTGTCTCTAGATGCCAAAGTAGGAGCCGAAGGTAAGTTTGAAGGACACTTGGAAAGGTAGATGGTGGTTAGCTTGTAAATGGCTTTGAATGTCAGAGTTATGCATTTGATCACAGACATTGTACCACTATTCTCAGAGAGGTTCAATACACTCCACAAAGTATTTAATAAGGACCTCTGCACAAAACAACAAACCAGGGTTTGGGGAGACAAAGACAAGGACATTAGATTTGCAGTGAAAGGACGAGGTTCAAATCCTGACTCTGACACTTAGAACCTATGTGACCTCAGACAAGTCACCCAACCTTTCTGGACCTCAGTATCCTCAACCAAAACAATGAAAATCTCTTCCATCTCTACATTTATGATAGTAGGACAAAACAAAAACTGAATTACACTCTTCTCCCTACCACACAGCTCAAATGTCCTACTTAAAAACATAGAAAGGCCTCTACTGAAGTACAATTTAATTCGGTCATACGAGTTTATGATCTTCAAAAATATAACAGTGCTGTTCTTATTTTTTATCATAAGAGAATTAAAAAATTTGGTCTGGAAGTCAACTCCACTGCTCTGCTGTCCTCCCTAGGTTGGGGAAGGGAGGTAAATCACATGCGAATCTGCTTGAAGCCATTGTATGCAGTTCCTCACTAAACAAGGCAGAATAAGCCTATTAAAAAAAGACACAAGTTTAAATCATAGGAGAACATGACCTTCAAAAAAAATAACACTGAAAGTCAAGGTAAATACAGAAAGTAAGAGGATGACATCAGTCAGTTGCTCACATGGAACCTGTAATAAGCAAAGTTTGTTTACTTTCTTGCCATTTTGTACATATTCAATGGTTTACTAACTGATAGAATTCAATTTTTCTTCTTATGATGCTTGATTGCATTCACATAATCTTTGGGGAAAGGATCAAACTGGTGAGACAGCTTCAAATTCAATAAATCCTGTGAGCCCTTCCCCCACCTCCAATCTTTAGTTCATCAGTAGAGTGAATAACATTGACTTTTTCAAAATTGGGTTATTTGGATTTATTATCTGGAGGGATGACGAACCATAGTAAAAGTGGATAAATGAATTCCACTGGCCCATAAATAACAGCACAGACAAGACAACTATGGAAGAGGAACTGTGTTTTGCACCATCTGGCTCATCAGAGAACATTACCAAAGCAACAGTAGGTGGTGGTAAGGAAACATCCGTTTCATTTTCACCCTTTAGGAAAAAGTGGCATTTCGGAAACACTTGAATCAGCCTTTCTGAACTGATCTTCAAACTCTCACTTCAGAGGGAATTACTGCAGTTTTAATGATCGTAAGACTATCGATTAAACTGAAAGGGACCTCTGAGATGATGGGGCAAAGAACCTGTGGCCCTTTAGGTCCTCAAGTGCAGTCCTTTGACTAAATCCAAACTTCACAATAAATCTTAATTAAAAGGTTTGTTCTGTAAAACTTGGACTCAGTCAAAAAGCCACATCCAAGGATCTAGAAGAATACATGTGGCGTCAAACCACAGTTCCACACTCTTGATCTAATTCAACCCTACCACTTAAGAGATGAGGAAATTATAGGCCCAGAGCAGTTAATTTTTTTTTTATTTTTTTAGTCAAAACTACAGTTAGTTAATGGCAGAACCAGAATTTGACCCAAGGTCTTCTGACTACAAATCCAGGATTTTTTTATAATAATAATAATAATAGCTGTTTACATAAGGATTACCATGTGTTGGGCACTGTGCTAAGATCTTTATAATTATTTTCTCATCGAATCCTTACAACAATGCTATAAGATAGGTGCCATGATCATCCAAATCTTACAGTTGAAGAAACTGAGGAAAACAGAGGTTAAGTGACTTGCCCAAAATCACACAGCTTATGCCTAGAGCCATATTTAAGCTCACTTTTTCCTGATAATACTCTATAGCAGTGCTATCTTAGTGCCTTTACAATATTCTCCTAATCCTTATTGAATGAATGTATGAGGAAAATATTAGGCTGACAGACCTAAACTAAGTAACTTACTTTTTCCATACTTCCTCTCTCTTTGTCCTTTCCTTCTTTTCATTTCTCCTTTCTTTACTTCCCTTCTTTCTGATCTCCTTCCTTTCTTCCTAAATATTTCATAAAGTAGCAATACAGGCTTTCCAAGAAATTTATGATGAAGCCACTTCTGTGAGTAAAAAGTGAGAAAGGATGAGTTACCTTAATGTCCCCCTTCTCCCTTCCAACATTTGCTTTCCATTGGCCTTGTTTCTTGGTGTTCACTGTTGACTCTGATATGAAATCCAGGTTGGTAGCTTCCAGTTTCAGTGTGTCTTTGACTCTACAATCTTACTCTGGTAATGTAATCTGGCTACTTCTCTGTTAGCTTCTTCTATAGTCCCTTGGTCAGAATCAAAATCTTCTTCATATCTTTCCCTCTATCTGCTATAATCCCTAATCCCACATGAACATTTTTCCTTTTCCTTTTTCAAAGTACTGCGTAATTCATATCTCTACAATTTTGTTCCCTATTTTCACTCAAATCATTATTATCCAAGAAGACAAATAAAAGAAACATTTCAGAACATAAGCAATTCGTGAGAATGGAAAGAACCTCCTCAATCCATTACACACACAGTGACATAACATGTTACTTAATGAATCTGGCAAGATGTCAATAAAAATGTAACAGTAATATTGGAAAACAAACTCAAAGCACATACTTATCAATATAATTGTCTCTATATCTAAGATACAACACATCGAAGAGGTCAACAAAAATTTTATAAGCAGCTGCCATACTTTATAGAAGGGAAAATCTTCATATCATTAATTATTCATCCAACTTTCTGTGTCTTCTGAGTCAATGATCAAGAAATAGCTTAAATTTCCAAAACAAATAAAGAAAAATATTCAACTAATAGAAATCTTCATTCTGCTAATAAATTCTGCTAATAAAATTTCCTTTTTTAAGGTTTTATGATATGAATTGCCTTCATAGTACAAGTATTTACAGAACACCCTCACTGCATGAGAACTCTCTTGTAGAAAAATAAACAAGTAAAACAAATAATAATCACTTCATTTAGAAGTATGTGCAAAATTTCATATCTGTAATACTCCCCCACCTCTATATTTAAAAAAAGAGAAAGAATGTATTTTCTCTCACTCTTGCCCCAATATAATTGAAAAAAAATAAAATGGAACCAATTTCTTGTAACAAATGTTCATGGACAAGCAAAATTAATTTCTTCAATGGCTATATACAGAAATATATATCTCATTCTGCTCCCTAAATCCATCAGCTCTCTGTAATAAATAGCATGTTTCATAATTGGCCTCGGAAACATGAATAGTTATTGAAATGATATCAGTTTTAGCAGCTTTCAAAGTTTATTTGTATACTGCTGTTATTGTATAAATTTTCTGTGGCTGCATACTTCACCCTAAAGCAGTTTATAAACGTCTTCAAAACTGCTCCTTCTTATGATATTGATGATACAGTATAAATTGTCCTCCTGGCTTTGTCTATTTCACTGCATCAGTTCATATATATCTCCATATCTTTTTGAAATCATCTATTTCCTCATTTCTTATGGCATAATTGCACTCTCTCACATACGTGTAACAGAATTTATTCAGCCGTTCCTCAACTGGTGGATATGTCATTAGTTTCCAGTTTTGTTTTGTTTTTTGCCACCACAAAGAGAATTGCTATAAATATTTGTCTTGTATGTATAGAACATTTTCCCTTTTTCTTTTCAGTATAGGCCTAGAACTGGAATAGCAAGGTGAAAGGACATGCACCATTTAGAAACCTTAGAATCATGGACGATTCTAAATTGCTTTCTAGAATGGATGCAGTCATTCTCAGGTCCACCAGAAGTTTCTGAACATGCTTATTATTTCACAGTTCTTCCAACATTTAACAGTTTCCTTTGTGCCATCTTTGCCATTCGAAGAGGTATGAGGTTTAATCTCAGAATTACTTTAATTTTAATTTCTCTAATTAGTATGGTTTGGGACATCTTTTATGTGACTATAAATAGTTCGCATTTCTTCCCTTGATATTTATCCGCTCATATCCTTAGACCATTTCCAATGAGGAAATAGATTTTTTCCAGACTCTTATGTATCTTAGATATGACACCTTTATCAGAAAATTTTATTACAAAGATTTTTCCCAGGGCTTTGGTTTTTGCTCTTAATCCTACCTTTGTTACCTGTGCTCATACAAAAACTTTTCCATATTATATAATCAAAACTACCCATTTCATTTTAACACACTTTTAAGACTTCATATGTATAATAGATATCATACTACTTGCCTTTTCAGTGGGTTGAGGGAGGAGCTGGAGGAAAGAAGAGAATTTGAAACTCAAATTTTAATAATGAATAAATATAATTTTAAAAAATATCCTTTCAACCAAAATATATATTTGAGACATAAATACTTGATGCAAACTAAAGCAGTATGATGGACTGGATTTAATGCTGACCCCCAAGTCAATATCTGAATTTATATCCTTCCTCTGCCACATATTGGCTATGTCTCTATTAGCAAGTTACTTATTCAGTGCTTATGGGACACTGAAAGTTTGTCACATATATATATGTATATATGTACATATATACATACATTCTCTTATATGTGTGTATATGTATGTATATGTATATCTATGTATATAAACGTAGATATAAATATACATAGATATATACAGTACAATTTTAAAACTATAAATCATTTCCAAGTTTCTGTAAATGGAGTTTGCACACCAATGTGTTCTCTACATGACTGAAATCACAGATATGAGATAGAAACAAAGGTAAAGAGAAAAAAAAAGAGAGAGGGAAGAAAAAGGGAAGAGGCAAAGAGGAGGAAAAAGAGAAGGAGGAAGAAGAGAAAGAAACCTAGTTATGCAATTGACAAGACGATGGATTGGGCACATTCTTTAGACTCCATTGACTCCGAAAAGACCCTCATAAGTGTTTCATATGTAAAGCAACTTTTTTAAAACAATAAAATCCTTAAGGAGGCAGGTTAGACACACTGAGACCACAGAACAAGGGGTCAAAAGTTTTGTCCTTAATCTCTGGCACCCCCCAGCATTCTATACTATTGATCGTCACACACACACACACACACACACACACACACCCCAAAACAAATCTTTATTAATGAACAACAATCCATGCAAACAGATCAGCTGAAAACTATTTATTGGAATATGTAAGTAGTCATCAAGCTATATTCACATGAAATCAATTCAAAAAATACTGATTAAGTACTTATTATATGTAAAGCATCATGTTACATGCTGAGAAGAAGAAAAAACATACAATAGTGTCTACTCTCTGTGAGCTAGTGTTATATTGGAAGAACATGTACACCTGTAAGTTTAAAAAGAAAAAGGTATATGCAGAGTAATATATAACCTAGAGCCTCATACCCAAAGTTCTGGCCTCATGCAGATTGGGTAGAATATTTAGGGTTACTCTCCTTCCAAATTACCACTCTTTAAACTATTCTTGCCTTTACCAACATCAATTTTGGAGAAATACAGATCATTTTCACAAATGTGTAACAGCTTCTCCTGTAAGTTAATTCAAGGTATGAGTAGGCAGGCCGTTTAATATGTATTGTATATGTGCAGCCATGCAAAGCATTTCCATATTAGCCATGTTATAGAAGAAAGCACAAGCTAAAAAATGAAAAATAACAATCTCACAGCTTCTATTGTTTTGTGAATTGTCCTTCCCTTTACATCAACATGGCCATGCATCTGTATTGTCTTCCTGTTCCTGCTGGCTTCACTTTGTATCAGTTGGTGTTAGACTTTGCATGCTTTCACATATTCTTCATACCCATTGTTTCTTATGGCATGGCATTAAGATTCTATTGCCTTCACACACCACAGTTTGTTTAGCTGTTCCCCAATTGAGATAAAATATATAAAATTATAACGTGCCTTCACACTGAACATGATTCGCTTGTCACTAAAGATTCAAATTTTTCTAAAAAAAATGATTACTCAGGCTAACGAATGCTTATCATTCATAAGACAATCTTTATTTTATCCCCAAAAAAGATGGACACAGCAAATTATTTACAAGGGTCCATAAACAAATTCAAAACATACATAAAAGGGACTAACATCCCATAACCAATTAACACATTTTTTTTCCTTCCTTTGATTTCTACTTTTCTATCAGAGGCCAAATATCCTTTTGACTCAATGTCACTCTGCAGTTGAGATTTCTTTTGAAGGGTAATAAACTTGGAGTTTCCACATGGACAATCTTTCTCTCCCATTACTTTACAATATCACTCCTGTCACCGTTATGCCTCAGTAACTCTCTCCCCTGAACATGGCAACAGACACTGTCTTTTATCTTCCCTTCCACTCTCCAGTCTGCTCCACCTCAATGTCTTCCAGATGTCTGGAAGAAAAGTCTGAACATAAAAGACACTGCAATCTTGTTTAAATATATCTTTGTCCCTCATCCTATAATTCAACCAAATATGACTCTATACTTATGTAGGAAAGGATTTATCAGTTGGTCAATTCCTCATTGAGTCCCCCAAAACACTTAATGGAACTGAAATCTGGAAAGGGCCATATATGTTTATGTTGACTAGTCTGATAAAATACCTGTTTTTAAGAGCAGAAACCTGCATTGGAGGTAGGGGAGAGGGAGTCTTTGTATGGACAGTGCCTCACATATTGTAGATGTTAAATATTTACTTGTTTATTAACTCCTGATTCCATGATATTTATATTTTCTTTGCTTTAATTCCTTCATCATCACATCTGCCCCCACTCTTTCATCTACACCTTTCCCTTCAAACATAGACTGATATCATTTGATGCACTTAGCCTTCATTGATTACATCAACTGGAAATGATCTCTTATGCCTTTGAATTCTCACAGAACTTTATTTTGTATCTTTCATTCATTCATCATATTTATATTGTATTTGTTTTAAGTGTTACCCTACTAATTACATTAGCCTTCAGATCATTACAAAGTCTAGTCAGCAAAATCTATAGCAATGTGACACTTTTCTAACTATCAATGCTCTAAAAATGAAATGAGTTGAAAATTCACGTTACCCAAACAAATATACAAAGCTGTGTGGATGACTCGCTGAATTAATCCCTTTGTGCATATGGCAATAAAAATACACATTTATGCCCATATGTGTGCATGTTCATACACATGTCATATATGCTTCTTTGCATATATACATACTGGCATAGATTTCATTATGTATTATGACAAGTACTATAGACTATAGGCTAGACCTCTTAATTTTTTTTTTGTAATGGACACTTTTGTCAATATGATCATGCCTGTGAGCTCCTCAGAATGGTTTAAATATATAATATACAGCACAAAGATTACAAATGAAACCAATTATATTGAAATACTGTCACGAAAATAAGTTCTGGAAACCTAGGATAAAGAGTCCTGCTATATGCAGAAAATAAGCTGAGTCCAAGAATTAAGAGGAGATGGAACTAAATTGGTTATGGCTTTACTCTCCCAGTAATGCTTCATCATTCCAAATTTTTGGAAGAATCAAAGTTGCAAATATCCAAAAAGGAATGCGATTAAACATTGGGCCCTAGCACGTATATCAATAATACATCAAGTCCATGTATAAATAGGAAAATTAAGACAGGTAAAATAAAGAAGGTCAAGTGATACATTCACAACAAAAAATTAAGAGGAAGCATCCAAGAAATTGGATAGAGCCTTTGTAGGGTTTTTATGGAATCATGTGGATAAGAATCCTACCTAATGAGAGGGCATGGAAAAGTTGCTGTCTGTAACATGAAGGAGAGTATATTCCCATTCCTTCAGTGAAGGAGCCATTATACTCCTTCAGTGAAGGAACGGAAATCAATAAAATCATAACTCAGGCAACATATGCAAATATAACAGGCATGGATCATGTCCTATTTATCTTTGGATCTTCCTTATTGAACAATGCACAAAGCATTGAACATAGTCACACAATGTTTTTTAAAGTTTAATTGAACTAGACATTTATATTATCTGTTCTGTTTTTCATGTAGAAAGAAGAAACTGCCAATTTAATATAACAGTTTGAATGTGTCTCCTTGAATCTATGCAGATAGTCTTTTTTGATATTCCATATTTCCTTACCGCTCCACATAGTCTGTATCTCTATATTGTGTTAGCTCCTGATCCTTATTATTACCCCTTTACTCCTATACTCCATGAGAAAGGCTCACACAACTATGCACATAAGTGAGTGTCATGAATCTAGCTATATCTCTCTGTAAGATCTCCCTCTGTGCTTTCTTAAAGTCTTCCTAACATGAGAATAAACCTTAGAAACCACGGAAGAAATTCTATTTTCAATATTTACTTTTTGGGTATCTTCCATCACTTCAAAAATTTACCACAATGTTATTTATTACATTAGACAGTAATCAATAGAAACTTTTTTAAAAAGGTTTTTTGTGGTTTTCTAAATATCTAAGACAAGGTTAGATACTTTTACAATAAGGACTGGCATGATTCTGATGGGAAAAAAAGATGCTTTCAGAGAAACATACATGAGGAATTCTGTAAAAAACTGTATGCCTGCATAACAGAGAGATTTCATGAGACATTGTGAATTTTTAATCATTTTAAAGGCAATTTATAGGAAAACAATTAGGAAAGCATCAAGTTCCCTACAAATGTATCATATTGTGGCAATGATTAGCTTTCTGAGAGAACAGCATTAATTAGTAGGTCATCATGCCCAAAGAACAAAGCCCTCTCCAAATGTTCTCCAAGTTCTCTCCACATCTGCCTGTGGAGGATTCTGACTATGAAGGGACCTGATCAAAAACACAAGGGGCTAGCCAAGATGTTTGAGGCAAAATTGGTAAGCCTGAACCCCACTACTTAAAAGATCTCCAGATCCTTGAGGTAACTGCTAAAACATCTGCAGATAGGAGACTATCTGACTCCAAGCTCTAAAGAATGTTTCCATCCTAACCCTTACAGCTCCAGTATATATTCTTTTTCTTTTAAAATTTTATGGTAGTTCCAAATTCTCTCACTGTCTCCAGGTCCTGCCCCATACACTGAAAAGGTAAGACGTATGATAACCATTAAATGTATGAAGTCATGCAAAACATGTATCTGCACAAGCCACATTGTGGGGGGAGGGGAAGAAAAAGAAAGAAAAAATAATATGTTTCAATCTGCACTCAGTGTCCATCAGTTTTCTATATGGAGGTGACAGTATTTTCTTTTTTTTATTATGAATCTTTTGGAATTGTCATGGATTATTGAACTGATCAAAATTGCAAAGTTTTGTCTACCATTACAATATTGCTGGCAATGTGTACACGTCTCTTGGTTCTACTTGGTTCACTTTGCATCGGTTCATATTAATGTCCCCAAGTTTTTCTGAAGCTATCCCTTATACTATTTTTTACAACACAATAGTATTCCATCATAATATACCACTGTTGGTCCAGTGTGTCCCTGATTGATGAGCATCCCTTCAGTTTCCAAATCTTTTTCATCATACAAAAAAAAATTGCTATGAAATTTTTTTGTACATATGGATCATTTTCCTTTCTCTTCAGTCTCCTTGAGGCCAAGACCTTGTAAGTGATATTTTGAAATCAATATGTACGCAAAGTTTTACATTCCTTTGGGCAAGCCCATTCAGTCTTACTTTAGACGAAATATAACAACTGCTACGGTTAGAACTGAATAAAACAAATTGAAAGCAAGGGACAGACGAGGTGGGGTACAAACTTTACAATCTCATAACAGGAAGATACAAATAATATAAAAAGCAGACCGAAAAACTAAAAGCACAGAAGTCGAGACATTTGATATATGAGTAAGGAATTCCATACGTACTTCAATAACTCCTGAGGATATTTTCATATTAAATCATGGGACTACAAAGAGGATTAATGGGGAATTTTAATATTTGAGACTGGAGGCAATGAAGAACAACTGGAATTTACTAAATGGTGGAGGCAGGGAGGTGATATGATTAGACTTCAATTTTGGGAAGCTCAGTTGAGTGAAGTAGAAGACTCGTTAGAATCAGGAGAGATTTAACGCGAATAGACCAACTAGAACACTATTGCAAAGTCCAGGCACCAGGCGAGGAAAGATGGCAGCAGGGTGGAGCTGTGTCAGATCAGAGAACGGGGCAAATACGAGAGATGTTCCGAAGGTAGAATTGACAAAACTCTGCAAAAAATCGAATATGTAGGATAAGGATTCAAGGAAGACAACATGAGTTATCTGGGTGATTTAGTAGGATGGTTCTTCCCTTTAAATAATAGGGAGGATGGAAAGGGAGAGGAAGAGGTCTGCTGGGAGAAAAGACAGAGTTCAGTTTTGGACTTGTTGAGTGTAAGACATCTGTGGCAGTTGGAGATGCAAACCTGAGGGTCCTGAGAGAGTTAGGGAATGAACAAATAGATCTGAGAATCATCTTATATAATTTACACAACGAATAAGTTAATATAAGTACATAGTGTGTAAAAAGTGGACCCAGGGTGATAGAAAGAGGGGACACTAATACCTGGGGAAATCAGCAAAGTCCCAACGCACCTCAGCTATGTTTTAGAGGAAGCTAGGGATTCTACAAAATAACGATGAGAGCAGTGCTTCCTAGACTTGAAGGACCACTAGTGAAAATGGACATTGGTAAGGGATTGAATGTCATGAACAGGGAAAAGGAAGAAGGTCAGTTGGACCAGAATTATGGATATGTGAAGGAATCAACGATTTAAACAATCTCCAAAGTCTTGTCCAAAATCTAAAAAGAAACAAAAGGAAAGAGAGTACCCTGATATCTCTTCTCTGAATATTTATCTTTCTATGGAGGTTTATGTTATGGATTCAGGCAGGACCAAACAGATATGCACAAAGAGAAGAAATGTTATATTAGCAACTCAAAATATAGTAATCCTGAGACAGAGATGAGCAAATAACCATGATGTGCTATTGTCTTATCCATTTTCCTTTAGGCTTATCTAGGAGAAGAGAGGAGAAATCCAATCCATCACGCTATAAGCATCGTATTATAGCATGTCAGAAGGATATCCATTGTTAGGTTTCATAATGCTACTGAGCTGAACAAGGGTCAAAAGCAATTACTCTTCAAGGAGCCGCAGTCATCTCACTCCAAGACTGTTTACTTTTCCACCATCTCTCCTTTTCACTTTTCAACTCTCATTAAAACGTTATGTTTTAGTTTCAAGGAGTCTATACTTCTCAGAGTGACTTACCTCTGCCTTCACCTGAACAATGCATCCCTCACCCGTTAACTAGCTAACTTCTTGGATGACTTCTAGGTTTGAAGAAACACTTCTTTAATCACAAGATTTAGCCACAAGTCTTCTTTATTAAATCAGTAGGAAAAGTCTTTTAAAAAAAACAGTGTCAATGAACACTTGTCAGGTGAAAACAAATTTGCTTTGGATCAGTAATAGAGAAAATGCCCTCAATTTATTTGGTAGGGGAGTCTGGGCCCCAGGTTCCCACAGGTAAGGAAGGTTAAGGTATGAAAGGGCTGGTATACTGTCTTGGGCAGGGGTATAGCAGATAGGGTAGCTTAATAATAATAAAAATTAGCATTTACATAACTCTTTAAGTTTTGTAAAGCATTTTTATAAATATCATTTTATTCTTATGACAATGGTAGGAGATTAGAACTGTTATTCCCATTTCACAGATAAGAAATCTGAGGAAAGCAGGGTTAAGTGATTTGCCCAGGGTCACAAAACTAATAACTATTTGAAGCCAGATTTGAACTTAGGAAGATGAGTCTTCCTGACTCCAGACCCAGCCCTCTATATACTGGGTCACCCTAGCTGCTTCTATCTTACTAAATCCTGAATTCGATTAATTTCTACCCCAATGAAGGACTTAAATGTTGTACGCACCCTCTATAATTTCAACCTCGGACAAAGTCCCAGCCACTCTGCTCTAGTTAGGACTTTGAAGGGTAGAGTCATCAGATCGAATGGTTAGATCAGAAAAGAAATTTTTAAGCCTTAATCAGTACCCAGAATGCAGGGAAGAAAGCTTAAATATCCATTTGTTCATTTGAAATAATTGTTTATCTGAAAAATGTCAAGTCTAAAAATACACAAGCAAAATTATGCATAAAATTTTACACTGATATATTTATCCCATATTGTCCAAAGACAGAGGTAAAAAGCCTCGCTGAAAGCGACTTGGAACCTCCAAACAGGCTTTATATAAAATTGAGCATTAATAAAATTAAATGTGATTTTTTTTAAAGTCTAAACTTTTCATTTCATAAAACTTAAAACAACAGCTTGGAGAAACTTGCCATAATCACATATAAAGTTGAAAAAAATCTCTTTTGAGTAACGATCATGAAAAGAAAAGCAAGATGTTATAAATATCAAATTATATGCAACAATAATGTTAAAGTTTTAATAATGTATGGTATTACAAATAGCATAATTTTTTTGTTTCTATTGTTTTAAGAAAAACAATAGTTGGTTTGTGTCAGTATTTATTAATGCTGTTTAAACAGTGGGGGATTAAATTCCTTTGTTTATTACTTATTCACAAAAATTTATTCAGCACCCATTATGTACAAAGCACTGTTCTGGGAATTAGGAGAGATACAAAAATAAATTCTCCTTTGTTACCAAGATACAGAAAAAGAAAAAAAATAATAATTAAAGAATTATAAAGCCAATGATAGATCTCCTAAGCATAGTTCCCTGGCATATATCTTCCCCCTCCCTGCTCCTTCTCCCCCCTCCCACTTCCTAATCTATTGATTGAGTGTAAAATATTCAGAAAATGGAAGGGAAGGTGCCCAGATATATTTACTTTGTTTTTGGAGAGATTAATGTCCCCATCTACAACAAGATCCCTCCAAGCTTTGGATATATAAAACACTGAAAAGCCTGAGAAAACAGGATAGGATTTCTTTCCTTCTTTCTTTTAAAGAGCTTAGGCTCTATTTGAAAAATGGCCTGAAGCTTTAGAATTCAATATTTAGTTTGGGCAATTCAGATATACTTCCTGCACAGTTCCTAACAACAGTCCCAAAACCAAGTTCCTCACTGAGTTTAAAATTCAAGTGGGAAGAAAACATATATGTACATAAATATAATTATTATATGATATTAGAGACAGACATATTCAATAACTAAGTGTACTAAGACTGGCTTTAAGTCTCTCTGCCCAGGAAAGTAGGGAGTTTACAGAAAAGTATAAGACACATTTGTAAAGACAAATCCTGTCAGACTAAATTCCTTTCATTCAGACTGACATAACAAAGAGGTTAACTTTAACCTGACTTTCAGCTGAGACCAGTGTGGCAAACTCAACCAGGAAAAGACTGAATAGTAGAGAAATCCTAGGTGTTAAATTTAACTTGATTTTTAAAGCCATTCAGAATCCATTTCTCCAAAGTACACGTTCAAACTAAAGATCGATAGAACTAAAGACCCCAAACCATATGATTATGAAGAGATGTTGAAAAAGCCTCTGACAAATTATCAATATACATTTAAGCTATTAAAAAAATCTCAAAAGCATAGCAATAAATGGACCATTTTAAATAACAAAAAGTATAAAACAAAAGTCAATTTTTTTTTGCAATGTGCAAACACTTGGTGTTTCCTCTTCTCTTACACAAGCATAATGCCAGTACAGTTCCTTATCATCTGTTATCTAAATTACTGCTACCATTTTTCAACTTATCTCCTTGCCTCAAGTCACCCTTGATGCCAATCTACCCTCCATTCAACTGCCAAAGTGATTTTTTAAAGTGAGTCTGCTATATTACCCCACTCCTTAATTAGCTTTAATGCCTCTCCTTTAATTGGCAAAAAAAGAATCAGAGTCGATAGAAACTATGGTCCTTGAGAGTATTTGTCGTTTACATTTTTGTTTTCATACCCCTTTTAAAAAATTCCTTTTAAAGTTCTTCATCATCCATCCTCTCCATACACTCAAAGCTTCAGCCATACTGGCCTCCTAGCAGCTGTCCTTGTCTCTCATCTCAATACCTTGGCAATGACTGCCTTCCATTCTTTGAATGCCATGCGCTCTCACTGTCCCCTCAAGACTCAGCTCAACTTCCTCTTCTTACAAGTGGCTCTTTTCAGTCCACCTTGCTGCTAGTGCCTTTCCATTTCACATTACTATCTCCCCTGTTTATATGCTGTACAGACCTAATCGGTTAACGAAGAATGCTTCCTTGTTACAAAGAATGCTCCTTTAGAGACTTTACTTTGTCCCCTCCTTGCTTTAGTGTAGTGCTTGGCACATAGTAAGTGCTTGATAAATGATTGCTGGCTAACCCATTACTATAGAAGGGAGGGACTGAAGAGTTCAATTTTAATAAGTTGTCCTCCACTGTATGTAAGCTAACTCAAGGAAGCGAACAACTCCAAGGTGAGAAGTGCATAGACCCTATAGGTAACATACTAGCAAGCTTATTCAGAAAAAGGCTGTACAAATAAGTCTGAGTGCTCACTATACAAGGAGCTGATAAACTACATAACACTGTAGTCAGTGTTGGGGAGCCTTGACCAACCAAGCCTTGAGCTTAACAAGAATTTAAAACCATATTTTCAATCAATACCTATTTTAAAATGTGTGCTGTTTGTACATAAAACTTGCTCTTTTCTTGTCTGTGCTCAAGGCTAACCTGAATCTGAAAGAAAAAAATAAGAACCCTAACATACTGAATTCACTAAGACTTCTTAAATCATACAGGTTTATAGATCTTTGTAAGACAAAGTGACTTTTTAAAATTAGATTTCATAATCACGGTCATCATCAACATCACTTAGGAGTTCTATAATGCCTATTATGTGCTGGGTACCATTCTAAGTACTTTACAAGTACTATCCCATTTGATTCTCACAACAACCCTGGAAGGTGGGTCTTTTAATCTTCATTTTGCAGATGAGTAAACTAAGGTAGATAGCAATTAAGTGACTTTACTAAGATCATATAAAGAGTCTGAGACCACATTGAAACTCAGGTCTTTTTGGCTGCAGGCCCAGTCCTCTATGCACTGGGCTACCTAAGCTGCCCCAGGCATCACAAATATTTATTTTTGTGAAGAGTTTTGCTTAAGTTAACTCTATGAAAAAATGTAGGTCAACAGAAACAAAATTCTTGGGGAGTTCAAAAATCTATGAGAAAGACTTTTTGCCAGAGATGTTCATGGAATAAAGAACTTGGACAAATCTGCGGAAGGGGAAATAGCAGCACTCCTCTCTCTTCCGGACTACCTGGAAATCTCAAGAAAATTCTTAAATTGATAGCACAGTCTATGATACCAACTCCATGTTTTAAACCTCTTTGGCATACTCATGGAATTTTTATGAGGCTCAAAGGAAACTTTATTATGTAAAATGCTTTATAAACCTCAAATCACTAAATATGTCTGCCATTATAGTCCACAGAAAGTTCTATTAATCGACAAAAAAGAATCAAAGAATCAATAGAAGCTATAGTCCTTGAAAGTATTTGTTGTTTACATAAATGAGATCTCCCACATAGTAGGCATTCAATACATGCTTTATGAATCAACAAAACAAGCTGAACGAAAAAGTAAGGTTCTTGAGGGCAAATACTCTTTTAATTTTGGTTTTTGAACCTTTGGTGCTTAGTGCCATCCTTTGTATATGGAGTAGAAAGTGTTTCACAAACAAGTTAGAATAGATTTTAATGTCCTCAATTTCCACAAAGTCCACCAGTGAATATTCCCCAGTAGTACAGTCCCAGAGTTAGCTCCCTCTCGTACCGAACTCTTTGTCATGGCAAATTCCAATTTCCCTGTCTCCAATATCTTCATCTCAATCCTACTCTCAGGCACCTTGTAGTAGTTATTTGGAGACCCTTTATTACTTTTTCTGAGTTACATGGAACCAAAACTGGTTTAATAATTAGATCCAAAAAGAAGTCATTCATTTATTCATACGTTAAAGTAAACTTGTAGGAGCATCTCTACTAGAGTTTCCCAGACATGAATTCTAGGTTTTGTGCTTATCAACATCATTGACATGGATAAAGATAAATGTCTTTTTTTCCCACATGTGCAGGTAATGCAAAAGTAGAAATAACTAAAATGTTGGATGATGAATTTAAGATTAAAGTAAAACTCAGTGGGATAGAAAGGGCAAATAAAATAAGATATAATTTAATGGGAATGTATGCAAAATATGCAAGTGGCTTTAAAATATCGATCAAGCTATAGCACATGACTAGATAACAATACATATGGAAAAGATCTATAGATTTTCATAAATTCCAATCTCGACATGATGGCCCAAAAAACTAACCTCGTCATAATCTGCATGTTCCCATTCTTCTTTGCTCTAGTAGGATAGCATCTGGAATATTTTGCTTATCTTGGATACCAAATATAAAGACACCAACAGATTACATCAAGACATCCATGACAACCATAAGTCTGGAGTAACAGCTGAAAGAGTTCTAAATGTTCAGTCCACAGAATAGTTAACTTAATAGCTTTTTTCATAAATTTGAAAGATGCTTTTGTTCAAGCAGAAAATAAACAGTTCTGCTACAGCAACAATCAATGAATGGAAATTACTGAGTAGATTTTGGCTAAGTGGTAGTAATAACTTCCTAATAATTAATATGTACAGCTAATGCCACAATGAATAGAGCCTAGGGTCAGAAAGAACTGAGTTCAAACCTAACTTCAGATACTTGCTAGCTGTATACCCTTGTGCAAGTCACTTAACCTGTTTGCCTCAGTTTCCTGCCTACCGCTCATGGCTTTTGCAGGAATCAAATGAGACAATATTTGTAAAGAGCTTAACACAGTGCCTTATAGGTGCTACATAAATGTCAGATTGCCATTGCTATTGTTGTTACAATGGAATACAGTAGAAGCTTTCAAAGAGTGACTGAATGACTGATTTTGGGGATATGCTAGAAGAAAATCATATTTCAGTATGGTTTGGACTAAGTGGCCTCTGAAGCCTCTTGCAGCTCTTCAGTTCTGCAGTTTGGGGTTACTTTAAGGATCAGCCAGGTAGACGGAGGAAGACTGGGACAGAGAGAGCAAGGGAAGGAATAAATGAAAGCCCTATACCCTAAAAGTCACATTACTTTGGTGGTCACCTGGTCCAACTATGC
This sequence comes from Bettongia penicillata ogilbyi, assembly GCA_023548195.1. Classification (NCBI taxonomy): domain Eukaryota; kingdom Metazoa; phylum Chordata; class Mammalia; order Diprotodontia; family Potoroidae; genus Bettongia; species Bettongia penicillata. The sequence continues at coordinate 7,015,703 of JAJHZJ010000808.1, read as the reverse complement.
ATCTAAAAGGAGCTTTGCAAATAATAGCATCTTGGTATGCACCTTGAATTAAAACAGAGAGATCCTGCTAAACTAGCAGGATATTTGAGATACACATTAAATCAATATGGGTGCAATAGAAAAGATGTAGGAAGAGATAAAAATGAAATAGGAAAGCCCATGAGGAATGATTATCCATAAAAAATGCTTAATTGCCGTAGTTCATCGGCTGACATTTTTAACTGTTTAAAATTTAGAAAGCTAAAACCTAAAGGGGGAGGGAGGGTGGAACTAATATCAATAGCCCCCAAACATGATAATCAAAATTATTCATTAGGGTCTGGTTTCTACTTTTATTGCTAGTCTTCCTTTTTGAGTCAGAAATAAAGTCTTATGCCCTTCACTACAGTCATCATAAGGAGTCTGGTAGTAAAGCACAACATATTTGAATTCTCACAACTGTATTAGGGTTTCATATTCATTTTTTTCACTTGAGCAGATTTCAAAGCCTCAGATACTATTTTTGTAATCAAACAAGTGTCTCACTTAAGCTAACAAATGTTTATCCTTCAGAGAAATGTAAGCAGCTTTTTCTTCATAATTGTGTTAATGATATTTTCCCACAGCAGGACGAAAATTATTCAGTCCTAAGGTAAGAAATGTAACATGAACAATATGATATAGGTCATTAAAATATGAAATATTTTATTTAAAGTGGATATAGTATTACCTAATCTAAGGCAGCAAGGCATTGGAATACGATGCAGAAAAACATTCCACCACAGTATGACCTTGGACAAATCACTATATTTCAGAGTTTCAGTTTCTCTTATTAAAAAAAAAAGAGAGATAATGACCACCTCACAAGGTTATTGTAAGGATCATATGAATATCAAATACAAATGGTTGGTAAATTGTAAAACTCTATGGAAGCACAAATTAACATTATTACTATGACTTTGCTGGATGTACTAACATAATTTTCATCTATGTCTTGATTAGACTTATCCTGCTTGACTCCTTATGGTGAAAGTCACAAAGAAGCAGATTTCAACTTAATGAAAAGTAAAAGAGTCTAATAACTAAAACCAATAAAAAATTTGAAATAGCCTTCTGTGATAATTACTTACCTGTCACTGGAAGACTGAATGATCACATGTTGGCAACGTCCTAAATATGGTGAAAAAACTATCTCCAACTAAGTGACAACACCACTGTCTTGGGTCATGTTTCCTCTCTCTTCTGGTAGATAGAAACTGGGAGAATTCCTTCTTTCCCAGTCCCAAACCTGGCAAGATTATCTTCATCCTTAGATTTGCTTCGCTCTATCATTATACCCAATCCTTTCTTCCTGCTTTTCTCGGTAGTCATCTAGTTATTCGGCATCAATAAAATACAATCTCCCCAGGTAGACTTCTAGTAGCAACACTTCAAGTAAGCTCCTCTAGCCCTTAACTGCCCCATGTATAATAATTTCTAGTTATTCCTTTGGTTATTAGGAAATTCATTTTCAATTAGCAATTGAATTACCTCTCAGGCCTAATCCACTTTTCTGATTGTATCATTCTATCCCATTTTGATAGAGATGGTAATGTAATGATAAAATATTAAGAAATCATTTGGGGAAAAGAATGGGGAAAATCTGTGGAAATAATACTATAAATTCCATTGTATATGTTCTTAATTTTTGCTCAGTAGAAATTCCTGAAAGAACAAGTTACCTATCTCAGTATGCCATAGAACTGAATTTCTTAACTTGGGGGTCTGTGAACTTGAGAGTTTTAAAAATATTTTGAGACCCGCGATGGTAGAGTAAACGGTAAATTGCTGTAACTCTCCATATTCACCTCCAAACAACCATAAAATAGTGCCCCCAAACAAATTCTGAAATTTGGCCACAATATTCCTAGGAGTTTCTCTCTTTGGGTCTCTTTCAGGAGGATTCTTTCAATATTTATTTTGCCCTCTGGTTCTAGAATATCAGGGCAGTTTTCCTTGATAATTTCATGAAAGATGATGTCTAGGTTCTTTTTTTGATCATGGCTTTCAGGTAGTCCCATAATTTTTAAACTGTCTCTCTTGGATCTATTTTCCAGGTCAGTTGTTTTTCCAATGAGATATTTCACATCTTCTATTTTTTCAAACTTTTGGTTTTGTTTGCTAACTGCTTGGTTTATCCCATAGTCATTCATTTCCTTGAACTCAATTCTCTCTTTCAAAGAACTATTTTCTTCAATGAGCTTTTGAACCTTCTCCTCCATTTGGCTAATTCTGCTTTTTAAAGCCTCCTTCTCCTCATTGGCTTTTTGGACTTCCTTTTCCAATTGAGTTAACCTCTTTTTAAAGCTATTATTTTCCTCAGCAATTTTTGATTCTCCTTTAGTAAGCTGCTAACTTGTTTTTTTAAGGTCTTCTATTGCCTGAGCCCATTTTAAGTTCCCTTTGGGGGCAAAGGCCTTGACTTCCTCTGACAGCATGGCTTGTTCTTCCTCATCTGAAAGGATGGGGGGGAGACACCTGTTCCCCCAGAAAGTAACCTTCTATGGTCTTATTTTTTTCCCATTTTTGGGCATTTTCCCAGCCAGTTACTTGACTTCTGAGTTTCCTCTCCACAACTACCTTGCCCCCAGTTCCTCCAAGCCAGCACTGGGGACTGAGATTCAGATGAGCTGCTCCAAAGCCTCAGGGGCTTTGGGGTGGGGGGCAAGGCTGCTATTCAGTGTAAGATTAAGATCAGCTGCTCAGGGTTGGGGCAGGGCCACCGAACAGGGCTCAGTTCCCTCAGGGGCTTTACAATAAGGCCTTCAACAATGGATGCAAGCAGCTGCCTGCCTTGGGAGCCCACATCCAATGCTGCCTCTGCTGCTGCCACCTGAGGAGACCTGAGTTATGGGGATACCCTGTTCCCTTCTCAGTCTACTGAAAAAAACCTTCTCACTGACCTTTAGCACCTGTGGGTTGAGGGATCTGCGCTGCTGCTGGAAATTCCTTCCCTGAAGCCTGCTGGGTCCTTCTCCTCTCAGTGCCATGTGGCCAAGGCTGGGCTGGGCTCTGCTCCACATCCAGTGTGACAAACCTTTCCTGTCAGTCTTTCAGGTCACTCAGGGCTAGAAATGTCCTCCACTCCATTGTTCTGAGGCTTCTGTTGCTCTAGAATTTGTTGAGAGTCCTTCTTTACAGGTATTTTATGGACTGTGAGAGAAGAGCTAGCATATATGTGTCTTTCTACTCTACCATCTTGGCTCAGCCCTCCCCCTCAAAATTCTGAAAACATAAAAATCAGCAAAAAGATAGGACAAAACAATCTGTTGGCCGAAGAAACATGTAAGATTGGCAATAAAAGTTTATCTCACTTGGGTAAAAGGAGAACACAGTTCAGTAAAAGAAGTGACCCAGAAAGCCAGCAGCAAACCAAAAGGAGGTCCTGAGCTTCAGTGTGGTGAAGCAGGAAAATGACAACACAATGACCTCTCATGTGCCTCAGCATAGCTGGGGGACTAGGTCAATGCCAGCTCCAAGAACCACGGGAGAACAGCCCAGTGCTTCATCACAGCCCTGGGCAGACAGTCACTAGTAGCCAGACCACTACATGCTTCAGGGTAGCCCCAAGGGAATGCAGAAACACCACATCAGCCTCAGAACACCCCAGATATCAGCACTAGGACCCAATATCAGGTAAGCTGCCAGACCCCTCTGGATTCGAACAGTGTCAACCACCTACCCCCTTACACTCTCAATGCAGTACCAGACATGAGGGTCTCTCATGGGTCTCAGGTGACATCCACATAACATCAGGCAAACAGTTAGGGCCTACAGACCCTGGTATAAGAAGCCTGACACAGTAGCCCTTCTACCCAGGGGCAGAACTCAAATTTAAAGGGGAAAAGGCCAAAAATAATAAGCAAAAAACAAGAAAGAAGAATCTGACCACAGAATGTTTTTATGGTGACAAGGAAGATGAAGACACAAACTCAGAAGAGGACAACAATATCAAAACAGCTATTGGAAAAACCTCAAAGAAAAATGGGAAATAGTCTCAAGCCCAGAAAGAACTCATAAAAAAAGGAACATAGAAAAACTGAGAAAAGAAATGACTGATGCAAGACAATTGTGAAAAGGAATAGAAAAGGAGAAACAATAATTCACTGAAGAGAAAAACTCTTTAAAAAGTGCAGCTGGCCAAATAGAAAAAGAAGTACAAAAGCTAACTGGACAGGAGAAGCTCAAAATTAGAATTGGGCAAGTGGAAGCTAATGATTCTATGAGACATCAAGAATCAAACAAATTCAAAAGAATGAAAAATTAGAAGAAAATGTAAAAAACTTACGAGAAAAACAACTGACCTAGAAAATAGAACCAGGAGAGTCAATGTTAGACTCATTGGACTTTCTGAAAACCATAAGCAAAAAGAAGACCTGGACAGAATCTTTCAAAAAATTATCAAGGAAAACTGCCCTGAAATCCCAGAACTAAAGGGCAAAATAAACAATAAAAGAATCCCCCAATCACCTCAAAAAAAGCTCCCAAAATGAAAACTTCAAATAATATTAATAGCCAAATAACAACTCTATCAGGTCAGGGGAAAAATACCACAAGTGGCCACAAAGAAAGAATTCAAATATCAGGTAGGCACAATAAGGATTTCATAGGACTTAACCATTGCAATATTAAAGAATCTCAGGAACATGATGTTCTGGAAGGCAAAGCAGCTATGAGTACAAGAATCACCAACTAGCAAAATTAAGCATAATGCTTCAAGAAAAATAAAAGAGAAGGACACTAGATTCAGAGGAAAGGGAGTAGAATGGGGTAAATTAATTCATATGAAGAGGTGCAAAAACCTCTTCAGTAGAGGGAAAGGTGGGAGGATGAAGAAGGGGCATTGCTTGAACCTTACTCTCATCAGTATTGACTCAAAGGGGGCCAATATATGAAGTCAGTTGAATATAGAAATGTATCTCACTCAACAGGAAAGTAGGAGAGGTGGAGATTACATGGGGTGGGGGTGACTAACAGAAGAGAAGGCAGATCAGGGAGGCGTTAGACAGAAGTAAAACACTGTTGAAGAGGAAATGATTAAAAGAAGAGAGAGGAGAAGTAGGAGGAAAAATAGGATGAAGGGAAATATACAGTAAGTAATCATAACTGAATGTGAATGGAGTGAACTCTCCTATGAAATGGAAACAGATAGCAGAGGGGGGGCAAAAACCAGAATCTTACATTATGTTGTATACAAGAAACACGTTTGAAGCATGCACACACACACACACACACACACACACACACAGCAAAAATAGATTGAATTAAAAGAGAGAAGGAAGGAAACTACATCTTGTGAAAAGGTACCATAGACAAGGAAGTAACATAAATACTAAACATATATGAACCAAGTGGTATAGTATCCAAATTCTTAAAGAAGTTAAGTAACTACAGGTTCATGACCAAATAAGAAATAGTAAGCATTATGAAATGTAAAACAAATCATTTTTATTGTATTGAATTAATAAGCTGTGGCACAAATGAAACCAATCCAAACAAGATTAGAAGGAAAGCAGAATACTAGGAAATAATCTTACAGTAAGTGTCTCTGATAAAGGCCTCATTTCTTAAATATATAAATAACTGATTCAAATTTATAAGAATGTAAATCATTCTCCAATTCACAAGGCACCTAAAAATATGAACAGGCAGTTTTCAGATAAAGAAATCAAAAGATATCTATAGACATATGAAGTGCTCTAAACAATTTTTGATTAGAGAAATGCAAATTAAACAATTCTGAGGTACCACATCACATTTATCTGATTGGCTAATATGACCCAAAAAGGAGGAAAATAATAAATGTTGGAGAGGATGTCGAAATTAGTGGGACACTAATGCATTGTTGGTGGAGCTGTGAACTGATCAAGCCATTCTGGAGAGCAATTTAGGACTATGCTCAAAGAGCAACCAAATTGTGCATAACCTTTGATACAACAATACCACTATTAGATCTGTATCCCAAAGAAATCATAAAAAATGGAAAAGGAAGTACTTCTGCAAAACCATTATATTAAGTGGTATATGAATATAATGGAATATAATAGTACAATAGAAAATGATGAACAGGCAAGTTTCAGAAGAAACCTGGAAAGACTTCAGTGAACTGATGCAAACTGAAATGAGCAGAACTAGGAAAACATTGTGTATAATATCAATAACACAATGTTCCAAGACAAGTACAAAGGACTCATGAGGGAAAAATGCTCATCCACGACAAGATAAAGGAGTGATGGATTCTTAATGCATATTGAAGCATCCTTTTTTTTTTTCACTTTGTTCTTTTTCATTTTTTTCTTTTGATCTGTTTCTTCTTTCACATCTGTGACTCATATGGAAATATGTTTTACATGGTAGTACATATATAACCTAGATTAAATTGCCTACCATTTTAGAAAGAGGGGAGGGGAGAGAGAGCCAGAGGAAAATTTGGAACTCAAAATATTGTGAAAATAAATGTTAAAAATCTTTTTATTTCGCCATGTAATTGGGAAAAATAAAATACTATTAAAATATTTTGATAACTATATTTTAATATAATTGGTTTCCTTTCTCATGGAAAGTATTTAATTTTATGCATTTAAAAACCTTATTCTGAGAATGGGTCCATGGGTTTCACTAGACTGCCAAAAATATCTATGACAGAAAAGTTTAAGAACCCACAATTTAGAAAATGGTTCTAAACCTAGGTCTTACCCAAAATCTTTCTTCACTACAAATTGTTCATTTAAGACAGATATAAACAAAAATTCTAAGCTTTTGTGGTGAATTTTGGCATTGCTTTTCTGGGGCGGGGGGGAATTAATGCAATTTTAAACAAATGTCTTAGAACAAAGTCATGAGTTCATCATATAGAAAATTTCTGTCATGGGATAAAAGTCTTTTCCCACATACATGCAAGGAGTGTTAGGAGAAATGAGTGAAATTAAACAGCAGTTTCCTTTTGCAATTTGATCATGATGCCACTAGGAAAGGATACTGAGAAGAAAAGTCATCACTTTGAAAATTTCCTGGAAATCATCTCAGCCTTTTTCTACTCAGGTGCTTTGATTAAGAAATGGGCTAATTAGCTAGGCCAGGCATAGGGAAGCTGTGCCCTTGACGCAACGTACGACCTTCTAAGTCCTTGGGTGTGACCTTTTGAAGAGTCCAAGTTTTACAGAACAAATACTTTTATTAAAGGGAGTTGTTCTATGAAGTTTGGATTCAGTAAAAGGGCCTCACTGGAAGACGTAGAAGGTCATATGTGGCCCAGAGGCTACATGTTCCCCACTCCTGAAGTAAGCAATAAATTTAGAGCTGAAAGGGACCTTAGAGATCATTTAGTCCAATTCTTTACCTGGGATCGTATCTCTCACTCACATAGCTTGTAGGATTTGGAACTTGATGTTCTGAGTCCAAATTCAGTGGGTTTTTTTTTTCTACTATAACATATTGCATTATATTACTATTTGAATACATCATTTGGGGAATGAATCGTCAGTCTCTATATCCATCTACAGAGGTCAAAATCATACCTTTCACATAATTGCTCCACTTGTCACTTAGCACAGACTAATGTAAGGAATTTAAGAAATACAACTGCTTGTACCTGTGATGTTGGGTTTCTTTTTTCAGGGAACTTTTTTTTGCCAAATTGCACTTTCCATAAGATCCTACTTTAACCTAGACAACCTGCAGTGCAAACAAGCCCTCTGCTTTATAGGAAAATGCTGCCAAAATCTATTCATAGAGAAAGTCGTGATTGCACCCAAGCAAGCAAGCCTACTTTTTCAGCCACGACTGTTAATTGTCCAATGTTCTCAGGTGGTTCATGAATCAAGATGTCTTCCATTCTTATCCAGAAGAATTGTTTGGGTCATTGAATACAGAATACCAATGCCAATTTTGCTCTGTCGTCTTCCCTGGAGGTTATGCATTGCCTGAGGCAAATTGTGATCCTAACAGGTGTTGCTTTTAGCTGTTGGGACTCAAAGCCTAGGTCATTCCGCCTGGATTTAACTGTTGGGACTGAGAGTAGAGGTCAGCCCCATCCCCAAAGGCGGGTTCTGCCAGAAGCCAGAAATCTGGATCCCAGGACACCTGCAGTGGCAGTTTTCCAAGCAGACCAGATGTAAGCAGGAGCCAGGGAGCTGCCATTACTCTCTAGAGCCATCCTCCCTATGCTGTAGGATAACAGCCTAGAGGCCGATAAATCAATTACTAAAGCAGATTCTGAGGTGTCATTTTTCTCATCACCTCCCCCACCCAGTGTTCAGAAAAGGGTCAACCTGCTTCTTTCAGTTACCATAACTAAATTTGTGGTTGAAATGGTTCCCCTTTATTTTAGTCATATAATTTTTCCCAAATATACATATGACTCTGGCAAACAAAATAAACATTGAATTGTAAGCATATATGTTTTTTTAATACTTAGAAATATAAATCTTTCATATATGATTTAGAACACAAACTCTATTTCTTTAAAAATGGCCATACTTTGCTAAGCAAAGTAGCATCCCTGCTGCCCAGAGACCAGACTAGCAAAGTGTTGAAAAACTCAGCACCAGAAGACTTGCCATTTTATTTTTTACCACAGTGAATCATGAAACTGCTCTTTAATCTGTACAACCCACTTCTACTTCTATTATAGAAGCTTCATCAAGGAAGGAGGAGAGGAAAAAGGAAGTTGAGCTAAGAATCATGTAATTCTTAAACAGTCTATAAACATCAGTTCCATCCATTCCGATTAAATTCAATGAATGTTTAAGTTTATAACTGAGTTGCAAGGTAGGTACTGAGGTTCCAAATTAATAACTTCCTGCTGAAGGCAAGAGATTTTCATCCAATACTCACACACTCCATGCTGCTTTTTACTTCCCACTTAGATAGAATACAAGACAGGAGGATGGTGTAGGCAGTATAATAGCTCAGCAGTATATAAATACCACAAAAATTCTGAAGTCTATAAAATGGTCACTTGACCACACCTAGGCTGTATGTGTGCTTGTGTGTGCATCTGCCTGTCTGGATGTGTGTGTGTGTGTGTGTGTCTGTGTGTCTGTGTGTGTCTGTGTGTGTGAGAGAGAGAGAGAGAGAGAAAGAGGGAGAGAGACAGAAAGAAAGACAGAGAGAGAGGAGAGAGAAATTGACTACACCTAAAGGTCTGAAAACTATTCTTAATTTGAATACATTTCCATCCCTAAAGTCCAGACCTATGATTTGACTGGTATGGTGAATTCCTGGAATAACTCCCTCTGCTGATCAGCAATTATAAAATTATAAATAAATATAATTATACAATATAGAAATAATAATATTATTAAAAGATGCCTAAAGTCAACAAGTGACTTGCTGAGATCCCCCAGCCAGTTATCAGATGGAACATGAATTCAGGTCTTACTTCAAATACAGTGCTTGATTTGCTTTGCCATGCTACCTAATTAATGTCCTGTACTATTTTGAATCTAATTCCTAGGCTTATGATATTCTAGTAAGAATGAGCATCTTTCTTGTAATATGCCTGATTAGCATTAACCTAGTCAAAAATAGTAATAAAACTTATTACCATAACAGTGATTTTTGAGCCATTATGACCATATAACTTGCTCTACCCATAATAAATAATATTAATTTCTCATGAAGATGTTTATCTCCTTTAAAGAAATAATAAGTATTAACTTAAACATGTCAAATAATAGAAATAGCTAATAAATTTGATCATTCTGATCTCAGTGAAGGATATTTTTTTTAGAAAAAACTTTCAGCTATTCTTTCCAGTAAGATTTTTCACCTGTTTCATTCCTCAGTCTTTATTAGGTCATTAACTTGGAGAGACATATGTAATGGAGTGCTCCACTGGAACCTTTTGACCTGTGCTGTTTAACATATTTCATAATTTATCAAAGATTTAGCTGAAGATATAAATGGAATGCTAATCAAATTTGCAAAGCTGAGAAGATTAGCTATCTTGGAGGACAGTAAAAATCTAAAAAGATCATGACAGGGTAGAAACAAGGGTCAAATATTATAAGATTCAATTCGGAAAAAAAAAATAAAGTCCTACACTTGCATTCAAAAAATTCAGCTACATAAGCAAAAGATCAGGAAATAATTGCCAAACAGGAGTTCACATGAAAAGTAAAAGAATTTCAGCGAACTACAATGTAAGTGAAAATTTTGAATGGCAGTTAAAGAAGTTAATGAAATTATTCTTTATTAAGAGAGACACAATTTCCGGAAGGAAGGAAATATTATTATTTCTGAATTTTTCCCGGAGCACACTACATACATAATACTGTAATCATTTTGGGGTTTGGTATTTATTAGATAATGTTGCTGTAGCTGGTTTAGAAGGTGCTGCCTTGACTTGCAAGTGAATTGGATTTAAGTGAGGCAGGGCTGTGTAAAGTCACCAGCCTCACTCTCCCCTCTGGAGCCATCAGGGTTCAGTGGCCAGATATCAATCAGGACAACTGGGGGTGGTTCCATGGTAATGTTGGAGTACATGCAGTGAAAAGGGACAACAGAACAGCAAGATTCCTGGAAGAGTCTAGAGATGATTCATGACAGGCATTATAACTGACTGAAAGCATTTTAAAAGTTATCCCAGGGAACAAAGATGAGACTTGCCCTGCTTAAACCCAGAGAGAACTCGTGAAAATGAAAGAAATTTGTAGAGGGAGACTTAGACTCAGTACAATTATTTGTGTATGCGTATGTATACACATGTAATACAGATATACATATGATGCATACATAGTAATGTCTATATGTATAAATGTACACACACACACACACACACACACACACATCCATTGCCTGTCAATTAGAACTTCCTCAAAGGAAAATGCCCTGCTTTAAGGTGGGAGCAATGGAGTTTCCTTTCATGAGGTTTTCGAATAAAAGTTAACAACGGACCAAGGATATTTTAAAGAAGATTGCTATTGAGTTATAGCTTGAATAAGATGGCCTCTGTAGTATCTTCCAAGCCTAAGATTTTGTGATTAAGCATCTGATATTATTTGAAATTCATTGTCCTAGTTAATTAATACATCAATGAAATGTAAATGTTCCATGTATCTGGGGAGCCAAAAAATGACCAATAAAATGAGGAAATTGCGCTATGTAAACATAATGGAATATGACTCTACTTGTGAAAAATTTTAGAAATTCAAAGAAAAATGGATAGATTTGTATGAACTGAAATGAAACAATACAAACACTACCAAGAAAAAAATATACACAGTGATTGCATTAATATAATATTTTAATACCAAAATTAAGTATACATTTGAGTAATTCTGATGACCAAGCTTAGTTCTGAAAAAGAGATGAGTAAGCATCTCACTCTCCTTTTGGTGAAGAGGTGGGAGATTCAAGTTTTAAAGTATTATAAGCACTGACATATAGAAACTCTACGAGTTTGTTTTTAAGATTTTCTGTGGTCTCCTTTGGTGGAAGCTGGAAATGACTATTGAAACAAAAAGCAAAAACATAAGTAAAACTGCTTTAGAAAATGTGCAGACTTGAAATACTTATGATGGCTTTAATAATTATACATATGGCCTTAAGTTCCCATGATATGACATGAGTTCTGAAAGTATAGTTGGTTCTAGTATAGATTCCTGGTTACCACCAGCATAGTGTTTAAAAAAAAGGCATCAATGAAATTGCGTATGTGAAATGACTATGATGATTGCTGATATGGCACTGGCCTTGCTCGAGACTCCAAACAAACTGTATTCTAGGGAATGTTGGTGTACGTTGTGGAAATAAACAAACAGAAAAATTAGAGTATTTTTTTAGATGTTATCTATCACCACAACTTTCCTGAAAAGGGAGGTAGGGAGGAGAATATCAAGTCTGATGATTATTTGCATTCAGAATTAAGGTTTGAATTTAGGTTTTTTTCCAACTGGAGATACACATGCTATAATCTTTTCCCCTAAGAGCAATAAATTCTTGTTAAATAGTAAACCTAAAGTAGAGGAGAAAAGCAGAAGAGTGTACTCCCAAGGACAAAGTGAGACGATTTGAAATGGTAATGGCTATTTTAAATAACAAGAGATGGGATGTGCAGATGACTGACATCTTTTTCAAATTTTTCTCTTAGATTTTCTTCTCAATTTTGTTTCTAAATTGGGGTGCATAAAAATGATTTTCTCATAAGAGCAAAGCATGGTATATATGTTTACAACCCTACATAATGAAATCTTAAATTAAAAGAATAAAAGGGGAGCGTTCAATTACCTTGTAAACAAACATAATGCTGGTCCCTACATTAATGTGTAAGCCATTTAGATTCACAGGCAGCAAAAGAAAGCACAGTTTATAAAGTAATTTATATTCATATAGGGACCCTCTTCCCCAAGGGGAGAATTGAATAACAATAACTGCACTTTTAGTCTGGATTTCCTGGCTCTCAATTCATGAAACCATAGCCTCTGTGCATGGTAAGTAGACCTGTCAGTCACCTACTCCAACCCATAACGGAAGCACAAATTCCCCTCAACAATACTGCTGACATGTAGTCTGCTTGCGAACCTCCAGGGACCGTGAACTCAAGCTTCTAGAGGCATCCCAATCCCCTTTGGATAGTTCTATTATTGAGAATCTCTGCTGCACAGGAGATAGGGGGTCAGCCTCTGCCTCAGGAAGCTGAGTTCATGTCTACATCTGGCATACACAAACAACGTGACCACCGACAACTCATTCAGCTTGGCAATGTCCCACACAGCTTCTCAGGATCTGCACTGGAGCTTGGAGTTCCTGCACCAATAAAATCACAAATTCAGAAAGGAAATGTATGTGTACATATGTATGGATGGATGTATATATTTTATGTGTGTATGTATTGCATACCTGCATATACACATGTGTACACATATACATGCATACTCATATATATGTGTACACACACGTATAGATACACATAAATGTAGGTGTATATAAATGAATATATGTATATAAAATATTCACATATGTACATATATCCATATATACACATTTGTATATATGTATATTATGCATATTTATATGTATATCATATATGCATTTTTATATATTAAATGTGTGCATGCAGACACACATACATATGATTGTATATTTGCACATACATATATGTACATATATACACCTATGTGCATACATACATGCAAGTGTGTAAAATGGATTTATTGTACTTAGACAATTCATGTATTTGAAAATAGTGATTATTTATCCCTCTCCCCAAAGTCTTCTCATCTCCAGGGTAATCCTAAAATCACAAAACATCCACTTCAAGGTTTATAAAGTGTTTTCCTAACAACTCTGCATGTTGGTAGTACAATAATTATTATCTGCATCTTCATAAAATCTTCGAATGTCATTAATAAATAAATATGGGAGATCATCTACTCCACCTTCCCCCACCTAATAGGAATCTTCTCTAAAATATCCCCATCAAGTAATCATCTAGCTTCTGTTTGATAATTTACAGTAAATGGGAGACCAATTCTCTGCCAAGACAACCCTCATTACACTTTTGGACAAGTAATTATTATCCCAATATTTGCTTATTTTCAACCAAAAATATCCTTTTTGCATTTTTAAAATTGCTCCTTGTTCTGTCTTCTGAAGCCAGGGATGACCAGTATGATCTGTCTTCTACGTGGCAGCCTCTCAAGCACTTGAAAGCAAATATGCCTTTCCGTTTTGTTTTTCTCTTTTGTTTTTGTTTTTTTACAGTTAAATGTACCAGTTTGTTCACCAATCACCTTAGCTGAATACATGCCAGAGTGTAAATACCCTTTCTAAAAAGGTGAAACAGAATTAAAATGACATTCCAGATGTTCTCTGACTAGGGCAGAATATAGCCAAAGTATCCCCTCCCTCATTCTACACCACACTTAGTACAGACAAAGATGATGTTGGGTTTTTGGTTTGTTTATTTCTTCTGACTGCCATGTCATACTGGATAATCACACTGATATTTAAATCCATTAAAACCATCATGTGTTTACTATATTGTCACCTGGCCATTCTTCCTTCATTCATGCATTATTTTAGCAAATAGCTCTTTGGTCCTGAATGTTGGATTTTATATTTATTCCTACTAAATATCATTTTATTAGATTTTGCCCCATCACTTGATGTATCCAGATTTGCTTTTGCTTTGTGGCATTCCTAGTTCATTACTAGACTTAGAGTAATAAAACCCTGTATTTGAATACCACCCCACACTTACTATCTGTATGTCCTGGACGGATGACTTAATTTCTCTCAGAATCATTTTCCTAACTTGTAATAAAGGATGAATAATAGCTCCTACCTCACAGACACTTGCTATAAGAATCAAATGAACTATTGTAAAGCAAACTTTAGAATGCTATAAAAATATTATGTTATCAGTTATATCTCATAGCTTTGTACCATGTTCAAAGCCAATCATGCTTTTTTCTATCTTTATGTAAATGATGACAAAAACATCCAACTAGAAAGGGTCACTGAGATCACTGAGGCATTCTAATAGAGCAAGCCTCTAAGGATTATTTTTGGGTCTGTGCATTCAAACATTTCTTAATCTACCTATCTAGTCTGCTTCTCTCTATTTTATACAGCAGGAGAGCATGGGATATTTGATTAAATAGAACATATAGGGGAAAAGGGTTAATTGAATGAGGGATAGATTTTTTTCAGTAGGCTGGGAAGACAGCCTTTTGACTTGTGACTTTGGTTTCCTTTCAATGAGTTAAGAGAATCTTTCCACTTCTTTTGCTAGTGAAATGGCCATGTCCAATAACCAAAGCACAGAATACTCTAGGAACCTTGGGCACACAGGATTTGTATTGAAGGAGAACAAGGATTCCATTTCACATGAAGCCATGTACTCATAGTGCAGCTGTTAAATAGGGAGATAAAGAGGCTTCTTCAGAAGCAGGAAGGCATGACAAATCTACAATATGAATTTCCAGGAAGAAGTGTTCAGCAAAAGAAAGGGTTTTATATGACCAACTAGATTTACAAACAGATGACAAGTTGTGGCAAACTGAAAAAAAAAACAAAACTAGTGCTTTTTCTGAATAAGCATTTAAATTAAACCCCTTACTGAGATTTTCATCTTTGTCCTCCTTCCCACTCCATGCTCCTCCTCACCCCCAAAAAAAATCTGAAGAAAAAAAATTGCTCACAGTTGTTTGGAGCAATTTAAAGCCAAATGGGCTTTGTAGATGAGAAGATTAAAAATGTATTCAATTGAAATATGGACTGTGATTGCATCCCGTTGCTTTAGCATTTATTTTTGTCATCAATAAATAGTTCCTGTTTCTCAGGCTTCTTTTTGTAGTGTTTGGTTTGTTGAAAGTAAGGGACTTGATAATTTAGGCACGAGTTAACATCAGAAGTGCCTAGATTTTTCTAGGCTGAATTAACATCAACCTATGGGATGCGGAAAGAGAGCTGGACTTAAATTCCAGGGACGTTGGTTTGAATATTGTTTGATTCCTCCCAGAACCTCCATTTTATAGAAGACCAGGACAATTATAATTTCATTACTCTACAGACTGTACTACTGACTCATTTCTATATGACTTCACCAAGCCATAGAAACCTCTTTACCCTGGAAGCTCACTCCACCGAAGAACTACAATGAAAATACTATCTCTCCTGTGGCCTCTTTCTCCACTTGGCTGATTCCCTCCAGAACCTCCATTTTAAGGAAAAGGCCCAAGAAAAGCATGTCCTCCTTCTTCCCTGGGTTCTAATTGTGACTCAGTGAACTTTCTCTGCCTTTCCCTCCACTGCAGGTATCTTCATTTCCTTGCACTCTTTTCAGCTGTCTTTTATATATTTTCTTTCCTGGTTAGAATGTAAGCTCCTTGAGGATAGGAACTATCTTTCTGCTTGTACTTGTATTTTTAGTACTTAGTGCTTTGCCTGGGACACAATAAGCACTTATTAAATCCTTGTTAACTTTTTTTAATTTGAATTCCAGTTTTTACTTCAGGCAACTGACTTGTCCTCTCAAGTCTGTTTCCTTACCTGTGAATAGAGAGGATTGGACTAGATCACTTCCAAGGACCACTTTCCATCTCTGCCTTTATAAGCCTATCATAAATTTGTGATAAACCTTCTGGGTATAACTGTGGTCAGAACTGCTTTGGGACGTGGGCTACAATAGCAATAGCTCAGCCAGGCATTTACTGCATGTGTTGCAATCCTTCCTACTCACCCTTGTTTCCAGGATAGGATTCTAAGTGAAAGAAGGACTTTGTATGGCCTTCTCATTGCTGTGTCAAGATAAAATTGTTTATGTGTGTTCATCCTTCATTGCTGAAGAAGTTCACACCATCAGAGAAATAATGACATGACTTGCACTTGACTTTGTTTTGAGTAAGGGAGGGCTGTGCAGGTCACCAGCCTCACTTCTCCTCCAGAGCCATCTGAATCCCCTGACCAGATATTCATCAGGATGACTGGAGATGACCCAGGGATGAGGCAATTGGGGTTAAGTGACTTTCCCAAGGTCACACAGCTAGTGAGTGTCAAGTGTCTGAGGTGACATTTGAACTCAGGTCCTCCTGACTCCTGCACTGGTACTCTACCCAATGTACCACCTAGTTGCCCCTAGAACTGTTTATAGACACATATGCATATGTCTATAAATGCATCAGTTATAAGTTAAGAGGAATTTGTCAACTTAGTAATGAAAATTTTGGAGAGGTCTATGTGCCAGATGTGTTCCCAACTCCTTATCTCTATTGTGTACAATCCAAGATTCTTATAAGGTGTTTAATGATCTTGGATAGAGATGGTCTACTAATAATTTCTCTGGAGAACTGGACCTATTACAAGAAATTCAGAATTGTTTTTTCTTTCATTGAGATAAAAGTAATAAATAAACGGATTTTTTAAAAAATATATATAGCATTATTGAAAAAGGAAAGAAAAGAAAACCCGAGGCTTATATGGGTCACAACTCTTACAGCCAGTATTCAAATTCCAAGTTGACAGAATATCATGTAATTTGAAACACTTTCAATTCACTTTGCTGTAATAACAACTAGTCAGAAAGGATACAAAGTGAGTGGACAGAGTGCTAGGCTTGATGACAAGACCTGGGTTCAAATCACACCTCAGATACTTGCTAGATTTGTGACCCTGGATAGGACACTTCACCTGTTTAAACCTCAGTTTCCTCATCTGCAAAACTGGTATATTCATAGCATCTACTTCACAGGGTAGATGTGAGGATCAAAAGACATACGTAAAACACCTTGTCAAGGTTAAAGCTCTTACATAATTGCTAACTATTTTATTTATTTATAATATACAATAAGATAATATGATCCTACCAGGCTGTAAGCTCTGTAAAAGCAAGAACTACATCTTAACTAAATTTTCAATCTTTCCCAGAGATTTCCACTGTGTTCTGTTTGAGAAATATTTTTGAAATTAATTAAATTATCTATTAACATGTTAATTATTCTAGCCAGTTATTCTCCTAAGTAGAAAAGATGAAATCAAAAGAAAAATTAAGCAGTAATTTTTGATTCTTTCTATTGACATGACACCATCTGCCTCAGGTTGTCCCAAACCCATAGCCTAACTAGTTCAGTTAAATTGAGAGACTTGATGTAAGAAAAAAAAAAAAAGCAAAGTTCCTAAAAGAGCTATCCAAGTGGGAATGGGTTATTTCCAAAGATAATTTATTCCTTAATAATAGGTAATAATAAAATGTGGTATTTACATAGTACTTGATTTATAGCTTGTAAAGCACTATACATGCAATCTAATTGATTCTTGAAACTCTGAGAGAGGTGTTATTAATATCTGCACTTTGCAGATGGGGAAACTGAGACTGATAGGTTAAGTGACTTTCTTGGTGTCACATGTCTAGTAAGTATCTGAGGAAGGATTTAAACGCAGGCTTCCTGACTCCAAGTCCAGTATTTTATCCACTTTGACTCCTAGATGCTTGTAGGTGTTTAAATATAGGTAGATTATTTGTCCAATGGATTTTAAGAGATTTTATTCAGGGTTAGTTTAAATTAGAGGGTCCTTTCCAACTCTCACATTTCTAAATTTTGTTAACTGGTATAATGAATGCAGCCCTTGATGGGATTAGGGAGATAAAGTGATAAAGGGGAGAGCAGAGAATATAGGAACTTTCCATTTTAGAGAGGCAGGTTGAGTTTGAATAAACAATGGGCTCATCACACATCCTTAAACCATGCCTCTTGATCCAGAAACAAGAATTCTAGCTTGAATGTCTGTGCCTATAGTATACTGGGCTTCCTGCTCGTAGCAATCCTTTGTATTTTCTAAGAAAGCCAGGTTCCTGAGGTTTATGCTTACTTGAATCCTAATTTCAATCTTACCCTTCTTTCTCAACAAAACATTATCTTCTCTGAATCCTGGTGACTTTCTGAATCCTTGACCCTTGTCAGTCCCACTAAAAGGGATATGAAATCAAATAATGACTGTCTCCTTTCCTTGTTGATTTTCTTGCTCTAAAATTTATATTTAAAAGTACTCTGTTGCTAGCAATTTTTTTAAATTCTCCACTTATTCTAAGGCCTTGATGTGCAAAATGTGGTCATTGAATTCTTGACATATCAAAGAAACTTTCAGAGTGCCTTCAAGGTCAAAACTGTATTAATATTTATAAAGTGCTTAAGCACAGTGCCTGGCCTGGTATATAGTAGATGTTATAGAAATCCTACCTATTATTAATTTTATAGCAAAATAGAAATTTATAAGGTGATAATTATAAATCCATATCAGCAAAAGTCCTTTGGGAGAGGATCCTAACTTTTTATTTAGTTAAAAAGGGTTTTGAATTCCAAAATTTTGAGAACCATTGTTCTAGGATACAGCCTTCTAGACACTTGTTTTTAATCTCAAGACTTTAATTTTTTTTCTACATTAATCTCCTGCTCCTGACCCCAAGATTTTGCCCTCACCTCTAACCTTCCCTCCATTCTGTATGACTAACTTTCACTAGTGAGGAGTCCAAAACCTAGCTTCATTCTAATCTTAACACTGTTTTGCCCTTGCCTTATATTCTTTCAAATCAATTCTAGCTCCCCTAATATAATACTTGTACTAGGAGATTTCAAATAAGTTACTCTCTGCTATCACTGACCCTTGACCAAATGAGCATCTGTACATCTAATAGTAGCACTTTTAATCCTGAATGATTTCACCATTTACCCTAGTCAGAATCTTGGGTCAACAAAGAAAAGGCATAACTTCAGTAAAAGTATTCTATTAGTAGTGAGCAACGCTGAGATATCTTCACTCATGAAAACTATAGGGAACTCAAAAGGACTAAGACATCATTAACATGGAACCGTGTGATTCCTGGGTATACATAATAGGAAAGAGTCTCAAGCACTGACACTTTGAATAATAAGAAAATTTAGCAGCATACATGGAATAAGTAATGAAATTCACATGGCATGTGAGCTAATTCACCAAGAACCAAAAATATCTTTCATGTAAAAATCTCAAATAGTGTATTACTCTTTGGTTTTAACAGTTTAACACAATGCAGAACACATATGAAATTTTCAAATCGACAACTTCATGAAAGTCAGCAAAATGGCATAAGATCAAACTGAGGGATGGGCACTAGTAAACTCCTTGTCATGAAATGCCTCATTTTTATATTTGAACTCCCCAGGGTCTAGCAAATTATGGGCAAACAAATAACTTATGCTTATTCTTTCCTTCAACAGTATTATAAAATGTTATAATTCAAGCACGAGTCCAAACAATATCACTTCTCTTTGGCCTTTTTCTTTTCCAGGACATTATCCAGTGGGATGTCATTCTGAATGAAGAACTGTCTCTCAAAATCTTTGAATTCATTCTGGCAATGTGGGCTTTCTGCTCTGTTATAAATAAATTTTTAATGAAGTCCTGAGTGCCTAGAAAGAAGGAAAAGATGTAGCCATGTACCATGGGAAAGACCTTGAGAAAGAAAACTATCTCTCTAATTCCTTGCGATCACCAAAATCAATGAGATCTCTTGCTGGCAGGGATTTTGTTTCTAGGGAGTTCATGCTGAGGCTCCTGGGGTGTTTTATTGGTGACTTGTTGGGAGCCTGAAAAGTTTTCCTTTCTCAGTTTTATCTGACTTCCCTGTGGGTTTGTGTGCCACTTTACATATGTCCTTGTTATATCTCAGGCATCTGAGATCATGTGTCTGCAGGCCAGTTTAAAAAATGTATTAGCTGTCAGCTCACGTGCCAGGAAGAGAAAGTACATCCGAAGCTTTCTTGTGCTATAAAAAGAAATATAGTGGCTAGAGCCAGGGGCCTGAAAGAGGGGAAGTGGGGGAGGTACCAGCTTTCACAGTAAATCTTATACACTAGGCTCAGACCTACACACACATACTCCTTGACAGTGGGCTAAGGTGCATTCTGCTTTTATGCCATGACATCACATCTGCCTTCCCTAAGACAATGACACATGAACTGGAGGAAGGATTTGCCTCAGAGAATTAAAAATAAAGAGCCAGCCATCTTCTTGCGTCTAAAAAGCCAAGAATATTCACTGCTATAAAAGTTACTAGAATTGGCAAATTAAAGGGACAGAATGTCTTTTAAAGAAAAATACTGAGGAATGGGTTCTTGTGAAAATAAACTGCTAGCCATAATCAGACAGACCGAACAGCAAGTTTGTTAGAGGAGGGAGATAGCATCTGACCGCAAATCTATATTCAGGACATTGACCTTTCTCCCAAGTTACAAAAGCAGAGGTATCCCAGGTCTCTGGAGTAGTGTTCTTGAAGGGACACTGTGTTGTTTGTTTTGATGTGTGTGTGTGTGAGTGTGTGTGTGTGTGTCTGTGTGTTTTGGGGTTTTTTATGCTTAAATGGGTTTTGAGATCTAAATGACTAGCATTACTAGAGCTAAGAGTCCTGATGGGAGAGGGGTTATCATAGTACGGTGGAGAAAGAGACCAGTCGTCAAAATATTTGGGTTCTAATGCTACTTCTGCTACTTACTATCTGGAAGAAAAGGGGTTGGAGGTTGGGGGGAGGGGGAGGGGGTTAGATAAGGGATCAAAGGAGGCAAAATCTTAGAAAATAAGCAAGATAAGGAAGAAGCAGGAAGAACTTAAGGGGAGCTTCAGCTAAATCTCCATAAAGGAGATTATTAAGCATAGATAGATAATAAAGTACTTACATAGGATTTAGCCATTTTAAAGTTGCAAAGGACCTTAGTGATTTTTTTATGCAAACCTCATGAGTGTTTGAGATAAGTAAACAAGTACCATTATCTTGATTCTACAGAAGAAACTGATGGCTTCTTAATCCAATGGTTTTTGTTTTTTTTTCCCTACATTATCCTATCTCCAAAGGCTCTTCTATGGGCAAGCTTCCAAGCACTGATTCATTTTCTCCTCCTAAATTCCGATTGTATTTTTAAAAAATAATAAAAGCCAATTGAAAATAATTTGACAAGATTTCTCCAACTTGTGTTTCTGTGTAGGTGTGTGAAAATTTTACTCACTAGATTTTATTTTTCTAAGTAGGAGCTGTCCTTTATCCTATTTTATTTCCAAGATAGACAAGCATAAAGGATACATATCTCTTCATCAAGACAAATAAGGAGCCCCAAGATCACAAAGAAATCCCAAGTTAGAAGGTACATCCTAGAGCAAAAACAGGCCAATAGCCTATCTCATTCCAATCTTCTCATTATAGATGGAAGGCAGGGAGAAAGATTGAAAACCATTCATGGTACTTGGGGCTTCAAGTTTTCTTTGTGAAAAAATAATTTCCTGAGGAAAACTTAATTCTGCAAGTTATTCTGCCCATTTATGTAATTATAATACTGCAATACTCTATGATAGCCTATATGTGAAAACTGGAATGAAAGTGTTAGTTAAACAAAAGTCACTGCTAGGTAACAGTTATGAATGGTATGAATGGAGTTAAAATAAGTCACAATGAGCAAAAACAGTTAATTAGCTAAAATCACTCTCTTGAGGAGACCATTGCTAATTGTCCCTCCAAGCAAATTCAGACCCACAAAGGGTACTAAAGAGGATGTTCTTGACTCATGGCCCTTTTGAATGATATTGGAGTAGGCAAACTTTACAATGTATTGGTTCAAGATGAAATCATAATAACCCTTCCCATACGATCCTCCCTCCAGGAAGATAAGAGTAGATCCTCTTCTAAGGCAGATCAGAACCACCTCATATAATGCTCAGAGGCTAAGAAGATCTACTTTTACAGCAAAAGTATATGAAGGTAACATTTAAACTTTTTATTTTAGGGAAAGTCAATTTCCTCCCAAATCTTTAGAATTAATTAATCCCACATTTAAAAACAAATTATTCCTTTGTATAAAAACCTAGCAATACTAATTCACTGAGACCCATTTTACTTTAAAAAAAATTATTTCATTAAATATTTCCCAATTGGTTTAAAATTATTTAACATTCTTTTTTTTGAATTCCAAATTCTCTCCTTCCTTTCTACTCTTCCCCTATCATTTTGAAAGGCAAGTAATATGGTATTGATTATACATGTGAATTCATGTAAAATATATTTCCATATAGTTATATTGAAAAATAAAACATACAGATACAAACAAACAAGATAAATAAAGTTAACAACATGCTTTATTCTGACTCAGAGTTAATCAGTTCTTTCTCTAGAGGTAAATATCATTTTTCATGACGGGTCATGTGGAATTCTTTTGGATCATTGTTTTGATCAAAGTAGTTAAGTCTTTGATAGTTGATCATCATTAAAATATTCTTTGTTTATGTTTATTTATTTATTTATAGTTTCCAATATTCATTTCCACAAAATTTTGAGTTCCAAATTCCAAATCTCTCTCTCCCCTCCCCCCACTCAATAACGCATTGCATTCTGACTACCCCTTCCCTCAATATACCCTCCCTTCTATCACACCCCTCCCTTCCCTTATCCCCATCTTCTCTCTTGTCCTGTAGGGCAAGATAAGTTTCTTTACCCTATTACTTGTATTTCTTATTTCCCACTTGTATGCAAAAACATTTCTTAACATTCATTCCTAATACTTTGAATTCCAACTTCTCTTCCTTCCTCCCTCCTCACCCATCCCAATGAGAAGGCAGGCAATTCAATATAAGCTGTATAAGTGCAGTTTTGCAGAAGACTTCCAAAATATTCATGTTATGTAAGATTATTCCCTCCATCCCATCCTGCCTCATATTTATTCTATTCTCTCTTTTGACCCTATCCCTCCCCAAAAGTATTTACTTCTGATTACTTCCTTCTCCCATTTGCTCTCCCTTCTATCATGCCCCTCACTCCACTAGTCCCATTCTCCCATAGCATTTTGCACTGCAAAATATACTTTCATACCATACTGAGTGAGCATGTCATTCCCTCAAGTCAAATGTGAGGAGAGTAAGCTTCCTTTTTTCCCTCTCACATCCTCCCTTTTGTCCTCCACTGAAGAAGCTTTTTCTTGCCTCCTTGATGCATGATAATTTACCCCATTCCATTTCTCTCTTTCTCTTCCCAATATATTCCTCTCCCACACTTCAATTTTATTTTATTTTTTAAGTATCATCCCTTCTTATTCAACTCATCCTGTGTTCTGTGTGTGTGTGTGTGTGTGTGTATGTGTCTGTGTGATCCCTCCAACTACTCAAGTACTGAAATAAGTCTCAAGAGTTACAAATATTGTCTTTCCATGTAGGAGTGTGAACAGTTCAACTTTAGAAAGTTCTTTATGTTTTCTCTTTCCTGTTTACCTTTTCAAGTTTCTCTTGATTCTTGTGTTTGAAAGTCAAAGCTTCTATTCAGCTCTGGTCTTTTCATCAAGAATGACTGAAAGTCCTCTATATCACTGAATGACCATTTTTCCCTTGAAGTATTATACTCAGTTTTGCTGGGTAGGTGATTCTTGGTTTTAATCCCAGTTCCTTTGACTTCTGTAATATCATATTCCAAGTCCTTTGATCCCTTAATGTAGAAGCTGCCAGATCCTGTGTTATCCTGACTGTATTTCCACAATACTCAAACTATTTCTTTCTGGCTGCTTGCAAAATTTTCTCCTTGACCTGGGAACCCTAGGATTTGGCTATGGTATTCCTAGGAGATTTTCTTTTCAGATCTCTTTCAGAAGGTGATCAGTGGATTCTTTCAATATTTATTTTGCCCTCTGTTCTAGAATGTCAGGGCAGTTTTCCTTGAAAATTTCATGAAAGATGATGTCTACACTCTTTTCTTGATCATGGCTTTCAGGTATTTCCATAATTTTTAAATTGTTTCTGCTGGACCTATTTTCCACATCAATTGTTTTTCCAATGAGATATTCCACATTATCTTCTATTTTTTCATTCTTTTGGTTTTGTCTTGTAATTTCATGGTTTATCATAAAGTTATTAGCTTCCATCTGCTCCATTCTAATTTTTAAACAATTATTTTCTTAAGTGAGCTTTTGAACCTCCTTTTCCATTTGGCTAATTCTACTTTTTAAACCATTCTTCTCATTGGCTCTTTGGACCTCTTTTACCATTTGTGTTAGTCTACTTTAAAAGATGTCATTTTCTTCCTCATTTTTTGGTATCTCCTTAAGCAAGCTGTTGACTTGTTTATCATGATTTTCTTGCATCGCTTTCATTTCTCTTCCCAATTTTTCCTCCACCTCTCTTACTTGATTTTCAAAATCCTTTTTGAGCTCTTCCATGACCTGAGACCATTGCATATTTATTTTGGAGGTTTGGGGTGCAGAAGCCTTGACTTTCTCTGATGTTATACTTTGTTCTTTCTCATCCGAAAGGATGGAGGACAATACCTGTTCACCAAGAAAGTAACCATCCATAGTCTTATTTTTTTCCTCCCCTTTTTGGGCATTTTACCAGCCACTTACTTGACTTTTGAGACCTTTGTTGAGAGGAAGGTATATTCTGGGGACCTGTAAGTTCTCAGTTCCTCCAAGCTGGCACAATCAAGGGAGAGGTGGTTATTCCTCTACTGACCTGCACACTGGTCTGGGCGCAACCAAAACCTTTTCTGCCAGAATCTGCCCATTACAATGTTCTTATTACTGTATGCAACATACTGGTTCTGCTCACTTCACTTTGCATCAGTTCATGTAAGACTTCCTAGGTAGTTCTGCTCATCATTTATTACAGTACAATAGTATTCCATTGCAATTATATACCAAAACTTTTTTTGTCATACTCTAATTGATGGACATCCCCTCAATCTCTAATACTTTGCCACCAAAAAGAAAGCTACTATTAATATTTTCATATAAATAAGTCCTTTTCCCTTTTCTTTGTTGTCTCTGAGATACAGACCTAGTGGTGGTATTATTAGATCAGAAGTTGTGCACAGCTTTATAGCCTTTTAGGCATAGTTCCAAATTGTTCTCCAGAATTATTGGAGTAGTTCATAACTCCAAAAAAAGTTTATTAGTGTCCCTATTTTTTGGTATTCCCTTGAGCATTTGTCATTTTCTTTTTCTGTCATGTTAGTCAATCTTATAGATGGGAGATGGCACTTTAGAATTGTTTTAATTTTCATTTCTCTAATCAGTAGTGATTTATATCATGTTTAATGTGACTGTTGATAGCTTTGATTTCTTTTTAAAAAAATACCTATTTTTGAAAATTGAAAATTGCAGTTCCATATCTTTTATCATTTGTCAACTGGGTAATGATTTATATTTTTATAAATCTGACTTAGCTCCCTATATATTTGATAAATGAAGCTGTTATCAGAGAAACTTGCTATAAAGATGTTTTCCCAGTTTCCTGGTTTTCTTGTAATTTTGGATGTAATAGTTTTGTTTCTGCAAATTTTTAATTTCATGTAATCAAAATTGTCCATTTTACTTCCCATGATTCTCTATAACTCTTGTTTGTTCATAAGCTTTTAATTTACCCATAGATCTGACAGGCACATTTTTCAATGCTCCTCTAATTTACATATGATATCATTCTTTGTGTCTCATTTATCCATTTTCAACTTTATTTTGGCATATAGTATAAGATGTTGGTCTATGTATAGTTTCTGCCAAACTGCTTTCATATTTCTGTAGCATTTTTTTTTTCAAATAATGAGTTGGTGACCCAAAAGCTTGGGCATTTGTGTTTATCAAATACTAGATTTAAAGTTATTTGTTACTGTGTATTGTGTATTTAATGTATTCCACTGATCTACTTCTCTGTTTATTAACCAGTACCAGATTGTTTTCAAGATTACTGCTTTGTAATATAATTTGAAATCCAGTACTGCCGCATCATTTTTGAAGCTCTCAGATATGGATCACATTGACTGGTTTCACAGACATGAAATCTCAACCGTGGCTGAATTACAATATCATTCCAGTTCATATTTTCAGGGAATTTACCATTTCCTTATCCAATAAACTCAGTGCTTCCCTATTAATTCCAGGATCGAATAAAGTCAGTTCTCTTTTAAGATATGTTTTGAAAATTCAAATTTGTTCTAGTACAATTGATCCATTACAGAACATTGTAAGCATACTTCAAATTTTGAACTTGTTTCTGTGTGATTTATTCCATGAATAAAATGGAGAATGCAGAAAAAATTTTACAGTAACTTATAAGCTGCAACCCTTTCAACATACACTTTCATAAGCAAACTTTATTCTTGATAAAGGTAAAGTTTCATTTTTCTCGTATATCTTTCTACCATAGCTCTCTCTAAAGTTACCAGTGACCTCTGAATGGTTAAATCAAATGACCTTTTCCCAATATTCATTTGTCTTGACCTCTCTGCAGTCTTTGACAATGCTCATTACCCTCTTCTCCTAGTTAATCTCTTCTTTTTTATGTTTTTAGGATTCCATGCTTTCCTGGTTCTCCTCCTACCTCTCTGACTGTACTCCTTAGATTCATTTGCCAAATCTTCATCCACATCATGCCAATTAACCATGAATATTCTAAATAATTCTCTGTCTTTGGCCTTCTTCTCTTCTCCTGCTATAGTATTTCACTTGATATCATTGGCTTCTATGGATTCAATTACCATCTTTATACTTATGACTCTCCAATCTACTGATTCAGTCCTAAAGTCCCTGCTGGCCTCTAGTCTCAAAGCTCCAATTCATTCCCTTGAACAAGCTGACTTTTTAGAACTTTGTTAAATCTCTCCCTGAAGTTCTAGGCCTTAAAGATGATTTTCAGATATCATCAGATTGACCTTTCACCCAAATCTCCCCCCAAAGTTTATCAGTTAAGAATAATTTTGATCATTAATCTTAAATGGTTTTTAGAGAGGTATATTAATAAATACATTAAGAATATTCAGTGTAAAACATTTCAAAAACCTGTGACACACTTTCCCATAAGTACATACAGAATCAAGAGGAAACTGGATTCAAAGTCATTTGAGGCCCATAAAGAAGTCTTTTTCTCTCAGTTGTGGAATGTTCAACTGGTTCCCCTTTAAGTATGGTCAATCTGCATCTGCCATCCTTGACTCCCAAAGTAGATAATTCATCAGCTGATCTGAGAATGCCCACTTGTTGGGGAAATGGAAAATGTTCCAGATCCTTCAAAGCTTGCAAGGTCATCCCCTGGTCAAAGTGGAATAGGACAAGAGGTAGAGGAGATACCTGCTCAAGGCCAAAAGTTAAGACCTCTCCTCCCCACCTTCCCAGGTCATTCCTTCTTAGGGATTACAATTACATCATCACACCAGTTTTCTGAATGACTCTCTTTTTTAACTTAAAAAAATTATAGACAATATATGGATGTGGTCAAGCTTCTTTGACCCATCTTAACAAGATTCACGGGCACATCATTCTGATTCAGTGAACTTGTCCAGTCCACGAGATTGTACTTTTATTTTTAAACATTTAATTGTATTCTAATATAATTGTTTTCCTTTGTGATCCTACGTACTTTATTCAACACATTTAAAAACGTTGTTTGGAAAAGAGTTCCATGGACTTCCCCCAAATTACAAATGGGATCCATGACACCAAAAAAATTTAAGAATCTCTGATTTAAAGTCCATGTTTCATTGGTGTTCTCACTAACAAGGCTAAAATGAGATGAAGTGGTTTCAATCCACCTTTACATCTGAAAGAAAGCTTTTCATCAACATAATATCCCAATTTTTTGTATCATTTAGTATTGAATATCCCTCTTGGAACTAAGGGAATCAAGAGAACTCCCCATCTATTATGTGAATCAGAAAAACTCAAATGTTAACACTCACATAAAACCACTAACGCAATAATCTAATATTTGAAGCCTATTCACAAATGGGACATTTATATAGCATTTATATCCCAGCCTATGTGATATATATGTGCACAGGTACATCATGTAAATGTGGAGGCATCAACTACAATTAGCACCATGGGATTGTCTTGATTTTTACTGAGCTATGAATTCCAATGCCACCATATGCTGTGGAGGTAACCCTGCTTTAATGGATACTATATGTTAGTGGAGACCAAATTCTGGCAAGTTGTCCTAAGCATCATTCCATCTTGGGCTTTGAGTCCTAAGTGGCTGATTAGTGTACTGACAATGATGATCTAAATCCCTTGCACTTATTCCTTAGTAATCAAGACCCTGAATGGAGAGAGGCTAAATGCATTGAGGACAGCTTTTGGGGGAATCTCATTAAACTACTACAAAGAAGGGCATGTTGCCCTTTAGATTTAATGACCTTCTTGCTCCTCCAGAGCTTTTGCTCTTTTTGACCTGAGTACATCATCTTTGGGGAGGAGATTGAAAGTACTACCTGTATAAACTTCTTTATTGTTTATATATCTTAGCTTAATGCTTAGTATCGGAAGGTTTGTCATTGTTTTGTTACACTCATTGATTCAACCTCACCAGATTATGAATTTGTGTCCTAGCCACCATGTACCTGACCCAAGGCACAAGTCCTATGGTAGTTTTTGAACAATGTATCTGCAGTATAAATAACATCTTGGCTAAATTTGGAGAGTCACCACCAGATGGGCTCCAGGGCAACATTTTTCAGCTATGATTAAAAGGTATTTACTAAGTCACAGAAGTACTACAATATATATGCATGGATATCTTGTCATGGATATTTTGCATCTTTGAAGTATACACCTGCTCATCAAATGATTAGTTTTAGGACCATACTTTTACTTTGGGGACTATAGACCAGTAGCATCTACAATAATTATAATAATAATTGACAATATATCACTTCACATATATTATCTATCTCTTTGGATCCTCACAAAAAAACACTATATAATGGATTGTGAAAATATCAATATTTCCCTTTTACATATTAGAAACTGGTGATAAGGAAATGTGACTGTGGCCAAAGTCCAGCAACTAGCATTAACAAACTTGAAATTTGAACCCAGGACTCGATTCCTAATTCAGTACTCTTTCCATTATACTCTACCAGTTCTCCAGCATAATACACTAATATACATATCGACATATATGTAATGAATTCATTATTTTCTATTAATTAATCCTAGGCAATTTAAATTAAATGCTTAACTCCTAAATAACTCACCAAAAAATATACTCAGAGAAACATAAATACATAGGTATGTGTGTATATGTATGTGTGTCTAAATGTTCTTTTTATACTTCTACTGCCATAGCTAAGCTAATTGTTAAGCAAATTGCATGCCAGCATTTTAAGATGGGGTGTCCTGATTGTCCTGCCTTGAGGATATTTAAGGTTCCTTCCTACTATGTCTAAATTCCATTATGCAAATAGAAAACCTGTAGGAAATCAGATATTTTCATTTGTTAATAAAACAGAAATATACGTAGTAGGACAGAAATACAACAATTTTGCTAATGGTCTCTTCTTGCTATAGAAATGAATTGGTTTTTAGTCATATCAATCCATCAGTCAATAAGCGTTTTTATAGCTGATGTTCTCCAGGCACTGTCACAGAGGGCATAACTTCCCTTTATCTGACACCATGCATAATTGTCCCTAGGATAACTGTTTCTTATTCCACAAGGATATGACAGTAACACTTTGGCAAGTGCAAGTGTACTTAAGTGGACCCTTAAAAATCCTTGAGGTCCAGAGCCAGGGCCAGCTTCCAGTTACTGCCTACATTATTAACAAATCCCAAGACTTGGGAGCAGTTGCTTCAATAGCTCTTTTAGAGGAAGAATAGCTAAGATTCCATTCTCCTGATCCTGGTCTGAGCTCAATGAGGTGAGCTGCCATGTTGTGTCAGTCTCCTCCACACCACTTACAGAATGCTTGGAATGCCTCCAAACTGCCACCCTTCAATGGTCAATAGGCAGGCACAGAAATCTTTCCAATAGTATCAGCAAAACATGAGTTAGAAAGAGTAACATAGCATACCCTGAGGAGATCCTTAAGACTGCTAACCTGAAAGACAGTCTCCTTTGACTATCTTTCTCTTAACACTGAAACTACAGAGTCCCCAAATAAGCACTGTATAAGCTTTCTTTTTCTCAAATAACTGAGAAATCAAACAAAAATGGCCTTATACTACAGAAGGGTTCACATGAGATTCTGTTAGAGAAAGCCATAAATTGTCAATACTTAACAAGATCTTACAAAGGGCATTACTTCTAAGAATCTCATGAAATTTCAACTACAATTTAAAATAAATACAAACATTTAAGAAAAGAACATTCCTTGTGGAATTCTAAGTTTTAAAAATGAATGTTTAAAAATTATTTTTACATGCAACTGGGAAATAAGATATACATGCAATGAGGTATAGAAATCTATCTTGCCCTCTAGGAAAATAGTAGGGAATAGGATAAAAGGGGGAGGTGATAGAAGGGAGGGCAGATTGGGGGAAGAGGTAATCAGAATGCACACTGTCTTGGGGTGGGGGTAGGAGAGAGATGGGGAGAAAATTTGGAACTCAAAATCTTGTGGAATTGAATGCTGAACACTAAAAATAAATTAATAGAAATAAAAAAAATAAGATAACATTCTCATATGTAAGGTTTCACAATATTCTTTCTGCCAATTTCCTGAGAAATCAGTTCATGGGTATTTTGATAACCAAAGGCAAAAGAGAGAAAGTATCCAAATGATTGCTCATTCCAAGTTTTAAATATTTATAAAGAATTCTGAAAATGTTACAAGTTTTCATTTTGATTTTACAAAGAAGGGTTGGATCATTTCTTATCCTATAAAGCAGCAAGAGAGTGTTATCACACCTGAGGACCAGGATGGAGGGTAGTGCAGAAAGAGGAAGTGAACTAACCCCAGGACCTTGTGTCTCAGTCTTTAATCATCCACAAACATTACTGCTGACTTCAATGCTTCTTTGCTGTGAATATTCTGTTAATTTTCCCTTTCTGTTGTGATTATGCCATGCTCTCCCTTTTATAAAAATCATGTGCTAGGAAGCTATTTATATTGAGCTTTCTCAGGGTTTAATACTTTCCTCGACTGATGCAAATGGTCTGTGATGAACAATTAGAACCCAGTAATCAGCTCCATCTTCACTTAGAGTGTCAGCTCCATCCATCTCCTCATGTGCAAGTTCTGGCTAAGCTATGATACACTAATGAGAGAAAAAATGAGTGTAGAGTCTCTTGCTGTTACCTTCTTCCTCCAATGTCACCCTAACTTGGTTCGTGATCAGAGTTGGAAGGCTTTCAAAATTTGGGAAAGTGGGTGAAATGATTGCTAAGTAGGATGTGAACCTCCCAGAGCATCTCCCATCACATGTTAGATGCCCAGAGGAAGGAAAAGTTACATAAATATTTTACAAGTAGAAAAGCTGAGAATTTTCTGCAGCATGGCATTATACAAGAATAAAGGCTTTGAATTCAGAGGAGCAGTGTTCAAATCCCACCTCTGAAGCTTATTATCTGTATACTTGATCAAGTCAGTTCATCACTCCGGGTCTCAGTTTCCTCAAGTATAAAGCTAAATTCATTGATGACTCCTGAAATCCCTCTCAGCTCTAAATCTACCAAGTCACTTTTAAGACAGAATTTAAAAGGACAAAATTAAATTTGTATCCTTGTAGGTACAGAATTGATAATGGCTAGCAGACCAAAGAGAATGGGGACTAAGGGACAGGCAGGCACATATCACAGGAGAAGACATGCAATTTCTTGACAGAAGTCTCCAATAAAAAGGAGAAAGTAAATTACCTAGAATGTTTATAACGGAAAAGCACATAATGAAGCAGTGTTTTGAACAACCTTTTAACTGAAATAGCCAGCCATAGAATGGATGAAGAGAAAACCAACAAAGACATCTACAGCTTTGGCTCCAGGAGCACCTATGGTCTCATAAATTGAAATGCAAATGAGGTCTGAAACGATCATTGCTGCCAACCTGCAGTCCAAAAACCTGACTGGAATCACCAACACTACAGATAACTTGCTGTGTGTGACCAGAAAATGTTATTTGACTTCCTTTGTGTGCAGGTGTGGTCAGGGTCTCAGAACTGAGTTGGGTCACTGGAAGATTGTCGGGCAGTAATGAGCAATAATAGTGAATTCTTTTTGGTGACAAATTAAACAAGAAGCATGATTTCATTTTTGAAAAAAGCTGTAATGTTTCAGATCCATTCCTGTTATTCTGACTCTATGGAAACAGACACCATGTCTTAATTCATCCTCTTATTCTCAAAGAGTTTATCAGAGTGTTTTACTCATAATAGGAACACAAAAAATCAATTGTTGAATTGAATTGAAATAGGAAAAGACATCAAAATACTAGGGAGGAAAGTTCATAGTAGGAAGACAGAAAGGATAAGGATAAGGATAATCTAATTAGGATTCCACCTGGGAACAAAAGGAAGGCTGAGGGAGGCTATAACAACAGCAACAACAAATTTACAAAATCCTGAAGAGCGTAGATTAAATGGTGACTGTGGTCCTATTCATCGAAGCAAAAATTGGGTTAGCTGGGAGTGTTAAAAAGATGGGGGGAGGAATGTAGTGGAGGGAGGCAGGAAAATAAATTACAGTACTTCTTTACATGGTGGCTAACAACGCTGTGAAACACATTATTCCAAGAGGTAACACAAGCTGAAAAAAGAAGTAGTTTCAATAATGCTTTGGCTCAATTTTTAGTGGACAGAATCTTAAAATTTATTTTGGGAAGTTAGGAATATCCAAGGTACACCTTTGACTTGAACATGGTGACATGAAAGGCAATCATGTTATACCACATAATGGCTACTGGTCCCCCTATGAAGGCGAATAAATCATAAACCCTAGAATTCTGGAATTGAAAGGAACATTAGGCATTATCTAATCTCTTTCATGTTATAGATGAGGAAATGAAAAGCCAGAGGTTTGAAATTAATTGCTCAACCCAGCTTGTTTGTGGCAAAGACGGGACCCTGAGCGATAACAGCTTTAAGGTTTGTAAAGTACTCTGCTTGGATTATTTCATTCAATCCCCCTAAAGTCCCATGAGTTGGGTCTTATTATTATCCTCATTTTACAGATGACAAAACTAGAGTCTAGAGAGATTAAGCGGGTTGTCAAGGATCACAGAGTTGTGTAGTCCAGGATTGATGGAAGACATTCTGCCAGAATTTCCCATTCTGTAGGGCGGCCTAATTATTTTCAGAAGAAAAATATATCCTGAACACTTACTTGGCTTAGAGGACTAGGGAACTGAATGTTGGCATCATTGCCTTGGCTTCCTGGTCACCTGAGTACCAAAAGCCACAAGATGCTCTTGTGCCAACTAGACCATTGTGGACAATTCAGAAGGAGGGGGGTTGTCTTCAACAGAATCAACATGGTATCCTTGAAGAATAAATGATTGTTGACTTGACTTGGGCCCACGACCACACATTATAAATATATCAAAAACGTGATTGATACTGTAAGACACACAGAGTAGTTTGATGCTAATGCTCTAGTGATTCTGAGAGCAACCAAAAATTACACAATTTTTTAATTAATGATCTGTTTTCCTTGCCTTAAGTTAGTTCCCAATCTCAAAGAGAATAATAGTTACTTCGATGATGGCACAGAAGCTTCCTTGAAAGACTGACATCCAGGTATTATGGTATTTGCCCTTAATCTCTGTCACTGGGGGAGACTGAGGCTGGTGTATTCTTTCATTTTGGGAGTTCTGACATGCAATAGGGCTAAGGTGATTAGAAATCCACACCAACTATAGTACTAATGTAATAAGTCCCTGACTTTGGAAGGGTACCAGGCCACCTTCAGACAAGTGGAGGAACTGGAAGGAGAGTGAGAGAGGAAAATTGGCACTTACATTATATACATATAGTAAAAGGACTTAGTGGTGAAACTAGAAATACCAGAAGATTAACCACTATAACAACAGAGAATATTTGCAAAGTTCTTTAAGGTTTTTTAAAATTTTTCACATATGTTATCTCCTGTGAGCCTTAGAACAACCTTCTAAGGTGGGTGCTATCATACTCTCATTTTATATATAATATTTTTTTTAAAACAGAAACTAGAGTTAAGAGAGGTTAAATAACTTGCCCATGGTCCTATACCCAGTAAGTATCTGAGGCTGGATTTGAACTCAGGTCTTCCTGACTCTAAGTCTAGCAAAATCCACTTTGCCAGGTCACTGCCTAAATGCCTATGCCCCTCCCCATCCATTAGTGTTTTGGCCTTTCCTTAAGGATCATCAAAACTTCAAGAATATTTCTGTATCTGGGCATACCGGAAGTTGAAAAGATAAACAAAGAAAAGTAGGTGTGTTTCTTCCCAACCTAAGGGGAAAACAAGTAGAGACTAAGCCTATAAGGGAAAGTATGCTATCTTCACCTAAAGTAAAAGGAAGATCATTTCATTCAATTAATCAATCAATAGCATTTATTACTTTTTGTTTCCACATGTCAAGCACAGGGCTAAGAGTTGGGCATATAAAGAAAGTCCCTGACCCCAAGAAGCTTCCCTTCTAATGGTGAAAATAGCATATACACACATTTGTACATACAAAATACATACTGACTAGAAAACATCCTTACTGGAGAAGATATTAACAAGTTAGAAGAGTGAAGAAAGTTTGTACCTGAGATAAGTCTTGAAGGATAAGGGGTACCCTGAGACACAGCTAGGAGTGACAACATTCTAGACAATGGTATTAGGAGAACTAGAAACTCTATGTGGAGCTGAACCATCCTTTATATTACGTCAAGAATCCTTTGCAGTCAGCTCAGAAATTGGACCAACAGGAACATTTAGCAAACCGGGGCTTAGTGTTGTTTCATTTTTGTAAAATCATCAAAACTATTCAAAATAGTATTGTTTTGTTTTGTTTGACTTTCAGGCCTTGTTTATAGGTGAAGGCTAGAAGAAACCTTACCATAGGCAACTATTGCCTCAATATTCCTTTTAAAAATTTGCTGGCATGGATGATATGCCCTTTAATCATTTTCCTACTCAAAGAAAATAGAGATTTGAGGCAGCAAAATTAGTTAAGTATCTGTCTTGAAACTCAGCCCCAGGCTCTAACTTAAGAAGGACCATGCATCACAGACTGTCCTTATTTTCAGTCTTTTCTGATTTGTCTTGAAGCCCCACAATAGAGAATTCTGAGATCTCTAAAAGACGTAACTTTTTTCTAATGGAGTTTTGAAACCAAAGTTAACTTTAGACAGTGTCAGTTAAATGTCTGTATTTCTCCTTAATATGACAGAAAAAAAATCTATTTCCCCGGAGGAGGACAAAGCCCTTAATAGCTGTTAAAGATATTCTAACCTCTTTCATGTACATTTTAAAAACCTCCATTCTCTTATAATGAATTCTACCATCTTGTGGAATAAATTCCTTTTCTGTTTAATTCCTACACTTTAGGCATAAACTGGCACTAGGCAAGTGTCCCTAAGGAGAAACAGTACTTTATTATTGTCCTAAGTATCATTCTTCAGATCAATAGACACAGAATTTGAAGATGAGATAAATCTATCAATGAAAAGGTTTATCATCTAGTTCGGTAGAAAAGTCCCAGGAGGAGGTAGAACCAAGATGGCAGAGTAGAAGACCTGCTAGAGCCCCCCAGAAAACTACCTAAAATCTATAAAAATGGCTCTAAACAAATTCTAGAGTAACAGAAGTCACAAAATGACAGACTGAAGCAAATTTCTAGCCCAAGACAATTTGGAAGATCGAAAGGAAGCAACTATCACATGAGGCTGGAAGTATAGCTCATTGGGGTGGGCCATACCACGTAGACAGAGCTGGAACAGGTCTTAGGGGACTGAATCTCTGGCAGCTGTGACAGTTTCCAGACTTCTCAACTCCTAAACACTAAAGACAGCTTTGAAGGTCAGTGGGAAGGGTCTCTCACCTGGCTGAGAAAGGAGAGTGGTCCAGCCACAGCCCCAGAGTGGTAGAAGTCACTGCTGACGGGGAGTCTCCTTGTGTAGTCCTCTGCTTAACAAAGAGCTCAAAACTCAAGTAGCTGTCTAGGAAAATGAGCAAATGGGAGGAAAGAAACAGACTATAGATTTTTACTTTCTTGGTGAAGAGGTATTTTCTTACATCATTAGTGATACGGAAGATAAAAACATACATTCAGAAGAAAACAGCAAAGATAAAGCACCTGCATCCAAAATCTCGAAGAAAAATATGAATTGGTCTCAGGCAATGGAAAGGCTCAAAAAGTGATTTTGAAAATCAAGTAAGAGAAATGGAGGAAAAATTGAGAAGATAAATGAGAGTGATGCGAGAAAATCATGGGGACTAGAAAGACACACTTACTCAGGGTCCCCCCATAGCCCATAAAATACCTGTAGAGAGGGACTCTCAACAAATTTTGGAGCAGCAGAAGTGGAGAACAATAGAGTGGAGGAGATTTCCAGCCCACAGTGACCTGAAAGGCCCATGAGAAGCGTCTGTTGCACCAGATGGCACTGGAGGAGAAGTGAGGCTGGTGACCTGCACAGCCCTCCTTCACTCAAAACAAAGTCAAGTGCAAGTCATGTCATCATTTCTCTGATGGCATGGTCTTCTTCGGCAACGAAGGATGAACATGAACCCAAATGGCAAAAGATGTCCAAAATGTCAATAGAAGAATGCCTTGAAAAGCAGAATTGGCCAAATGGAAAAAGAGATCCAAGAGCGCAATGAAGAAAATAATCCCACAAAAAATAGAATGGAAGCTAATGACTTTATGACAAATCAAGAAACCATAAAATAAAACAAAAGAATGAAAAAAATAGAAGACAATGAGAAGTATATCACTGGAAAAATAACTGACCTGGAAAATGGATCCAGAAGAGGTAATTTAAAAAAAAAGAGCCTAGAAATCATCTTTCAAGAAATTATCAAGGAAAACTTCCTTGAAATTCTAGAACCAGAGGGTAAAATACATATTGAAAGAATTCACCAATAACCCACTGAAAGAGATGTCAAAAGGAGA